>JAPVLO010000525.1:0-10000 GCA_027257055.1 Cephalopachus bancanus
GGCTCTCACCTTTTCAGTTTCCTCTATAGTACAGAGAAAATTCTTCTATCTGCACCATTGGCTCTTAGGTCATCCACATATAGTTAACTGTATACCATGCTTTCCTCTTGAAATTTCAAGAAAAGTTTTCTGAAGAAGAAAAGAGTATTTCAAGTGCTTGCTCTTCCAACTGAAAGCCATGGAATTCAAGACGTAATTTTGGATCTCAAAGCCAAAAAAAGGGGATCTTAGTTCTACTGGGTCTTATGTGATTTCATTTCCATAAAATATGCCTGTCCCATGTACTAGCGTTAATGGAGGAAAGAATCAGAATAAATGGAATTACCTTTTATAAAAAATAGTCATAAAAAGAAATATTGCACGTTTCAAATTATTTTCTAATACAAGTAAATTTACATTTAAGAAGGTGAATATATTAATAAATATAATTTAGACCCAGACAACCATAAATTGCCAAGTAAAGCACAAATTGATTTGTATAAATCAAGAATCTTCTTAGCCACTGCTTTCTCCCTTTGCTTTAACAAAAATTTATTTGTTTTATAAATTTAGAAAAGTTCCATTATTCTTATCTCACTTTGACATTCCAGGAAAGGAAGAAAAGTGAAGATTCTGCAGTGCCAGTTCCCAATTTCTCTGAGTGCTTCATTTTCTGGAATATTACCTATAGTTACATTTATCATATATCTGAATGCAAAATCAAAATACATAGCTTAACAAAGTAATTTTTTCTCATTTGTCAATTGCTTAGATGAAAAGTCTAATATGGAAAGCTATAAAAGCACAGTTGCTTTTAATTTTAAGAGATAAATTACATTTATTGATAATTAATTTATCAGTAAATGAAATTCCATGGTATGTAGTTGATTTCCCTATAGTAGCATTTCATCATGTTTTAGAATAACTCTTCTCTGCTATCATTCTTTCCTCTACTGCCAGATCACCATCTGAATAAGTAACAGGATATTATAAGCACTCTTTAATTTCTCTCGTGTATCCACTAATTTTTTAAACTTAAAAAAAGATGAAACTTTTGTGAAAAGTAGTAGGTAATGCAGTTTCTTAAAGTAACATACCTTAGGTTATGAAAAAATATTGGCCCATTTGACTTTCCTGTGTCATGGGTGAGGCTGAGTGAAAGGCAGTTACAATCTGCCCAGGCACACTGATGGGAAGTGAAAAATTTCTCAGTCAAATAATAAGTTCCTGAGATACCAGAAAGGTATTAGAAAACCATGATGTTTTGACACACAGAGCAAACAATTAAACTGTTGTGCAGAAGAGAATCCAAAAAGAAAATCTGGAAGAGAATCTTGAAAAAAGAAACTCTTTCCTTCTTTTTGATATCATAAAAATCTTCTTTAAACGTACTTTTGATAGATGGAATTCTGGTAATAGCAGTGTAAAGAGGCTGACAAATCATCTTTCACATAAAGAAATATAAACATATCCTTTGCCCACTTTTTAATGGAGCTGGTTTTTGTTTTTTCTTTTTCTGTTTGTTTGTTTTCCTTTCAGTACATCTGTGTTCCTTGTAGATCCTGGGTGTTAGGCCTTTATCAGATATACCGTTGGCAAATATTTTTTGCCATCCTGTGGGCTGTCTCCCCACTCTCTTGATGGTCTCTTGTTTTGCAGAAGCTTTTCAGTTTGATGAGGTCCCACTTGTCTTACCTCTTATGGCATGAGAATTTGGAGTTTTGATCAGGAATTGGTTGCCTACTTCAATTCCCATAAGGATGTCTCCTGCATTTTCTAAGATTCTTACAGTGTGAGGGTTTACATTTAATCTTTAATCCATTTAGAGTTGATTTTTTGTGTATAGTGATAGGTAGGGGTCCTGTTTCTATTTTCTGTATGTGGTTTTATAAACGTAAAGTGATCTTACCCAGTATCACTTACTAAATAGATTCTCCTCTCCCCAGTGGTTGTTAGTTGAGGCTTTGTTAAAGACGAGTTGGTTGAGAAATTGAGGTTTTGCTTCCAGAATTTCTATCCTATTCCATTGGTCTATATACCTGTTCAAGCCAAGCTGTTTTGATTATTGTAGACTTATACCAAAGTTTAAAGCCTGGAAATGTGATATCTCCCACTTTGTTTCTTTTGGGGATTGTTTTGGCTATACGTGACTGTTTATGTTTCCGTATGAATTTCTGTATTGTTGCTTCCAGGTCTGAGAAGAATGATGTTAGCAATCTAATGGGCATTGTGTTAAATCTGTAGACTAACTTGGGTAGAATGGACATCTTAACAATGTTGATTCCTCCAATCTATGAGAATGGAATATTTTTCCATTTGTTTGTTCATCTTTGACTTCTTTGAGCAGTGTATTGTTGAAAAGGTCTTTCACATCTCTGGTTAAGAAGATGCCAAGATATTTCAATTTTTTGTGGCCATTGTGAATGGGGTTAAATTTTTTATTTGGTTCTCTGCCTGTTTGTTGTTGGTGTATAGGATTACGACTATCTTTTGCACATTTACTTTGTACCATGAGACTTTGTCAAAGTCCTTTATCAGTGCAAGGAGGTTGAGCAGCCAACAGATACATGAAAAAAAAAATGCTCAACCTCATTAATCATCAAAAAAATGCAAATTAAAACCACTCTGAGATACCACCTAACTCCAGTCAGGATGGCCATGATCAATAACTCAAAAAGCAAAAGATGCTGGAGAGGATATAGGGAAAAGGGAATGCTTCTACACTGTTGGTGGGAATGTAAATTGGTATAGCCTCTGTGGAAAACAGTGTGGCAATTCCTAAAAAATATAAAAATTGACATTCCATGAGACCAAGCAATCCCCATTCTGGGAATATACCAGGAGGAACTCAAATCATTCTATTAAAAAGCTACCCAGACACGCATGTTTATTGCAGCATTATTCACAATAGCAAAAAGATGAAACCAACCGTGCTGCTCATTGAAAGTGGACTAGGAGCCAGGCTTGGTGGCTCAGCCTGTAATCCCGCCCCTTTGGGAGGCTGAGGTGAGTGGATTGCTTGAGCCCGTGGGTTCGAGACCCGCCTGGGCAGCGAGACTTCATCTCTACAATAAATCAAAAAATCAGCCGGGCATGGTATCACATGCCTGTAATTCTGGCTACTTGAAAGGCTGAGGCGGAAGGATCGCAGGAGCCCAGCAGGTCAAGGCTGCAGTGGCCGGGAGCAGCCAATGCACTCCAGTCTGGGCGACAGAGTGAGACTCCAACTCAAAAAAAAAAAGAAAAAAAGAAAAAAAAAAGAAAGTGGACTAGATTAAAAAATGTTGTACATACATATGATGGACTATTATGCAGCCATAAGAAAGAACATAATTATGGACTCACAGCAACTTGGATGGATTTATAATACTTCGTGATCTATCACAGAAATAAAGAACTGAGTATCACATGTTCTCACTCATAAATGGGTCATGAACATTTATCATAAAGCTATAAGAAAGGGATTGCAGTAGCAGGAAACTGCTGGCAGGGGAGGAGCACATAACATCAATAAGGCAAAATGGGGACCAAAGGGAGTCCCAAAGTTTACCTGCATGATGACCACTATACAAGTGGTAATCTGAATTGTACCCCACATCTTTAAAATTTAAAAAAAAAAGAAGAAATATAAACTGGTGTGAAAAAACTCTTTCAAAGCTCTGGAGATTGACCAAATTTAAGTAGTAATTTGAAAAGTAATCAAGAAAATAAGTCTAAAACTAGATATTGGAAAATTAAAATTATCTGGCACTCTTGCCTGTGGCTGCTTTCATGCTTCCGACACCACCCAGTTTATGACATGTTAGTTTTACCAAGCCAGGACTGGCCACCATAGGTGTGGATATGGGAGGCAGTTGACCTAGAATAAAATCTGACAATTTAAGGAATTATTGTCAGTAAATGTAAGAAGTTTGGTTAGAAATAAATGGGAAAACCCATTAGTTTTCCAAGTCTAGGGCTGCAGTTTCAACTGGGGTACAAAAAAGTTCCAGGTGGGACGAAGCTCATTTGATAATAATAGAGACATAGATATAAGGTATTTGAATACAACTTCTATCCAAATCACTGGATGATCACTAAGATGCAAGGGCAATCTCACAGAAGTCCATCTAAAAAATATGACTAAATTAAGTAAAAACTCAAGAGAAAGATCAGTGGCCACACACTACAGGAAAGAGATGTTCCACAGTTTAAGATCATATGAATGACTAAAAATAAATATGAAGAAAAATCTCAGGAAAAAAACAGAATCCAGAGCAGCTACAATCTATTTTCTAGAATTGTTAGTATCCAATAAAACTATGCAAGACCTGCTAAGAAGCAAGAAAGTATGACTCTTACTCTGGGGGGCAAGCAACCAATAGAAACCAACTTTAGTAGACTCAGATGTTAGATTTAGCAGGCAAAGACTTCAAATCAGCTATTCTAAGCATATTCAATGAATTAAAGGAAACTATGCTTAAATAATTGAATAAATATATTAATTTGAATGCTCAACAAACTGGAATTCTCAACAAAGAAACAGACACTTTTTAAAAGAACCAGGTGGAAATTCTGTTGTCTAGAATCATAATGATTGAAATGGAAAATTCACTAAATAGGCTCAAGAGCAATGTTGAGATGGGAGAAGAATCAGTGATCTTGAAAATGGATCAATAGAAATTATGCAATCCAAAGAGCAGAGAGAACAAAGATTTAAGAAAAGTGAACAGAGCCTCATAGACCTGTGGAAAAGCATGAAGCATAGCAAAAATATATTTACTGAGAGTTCTAGAAGTAGAATAATAAAAGAAAAGAGTAAAAAAAAATGCATATTTAAAATAAAAACAACAACAGTTGAAGACTTCCCAAATTTAGGAAAACATGAATCTGCAGATCCAAGAAACTTTGCAAATTCCAAGTAATATGAACACAAAGAGATTCACACCTAGACACATGATAATTAAACTGCTGAAAGACAAAGATAAGTTTAAAATAATGTTAAAAGCAGCAAGAAAAACTTATTACATACAGAAGAACAATAATGTAATAAATAGCCAATATCTTACTTTAAATAAAGTCAGAAGCATATAAAATATATTCAAAATACTAAAATAATAAAAAACTTGTCTAATCAAAACTCTATATTCTTCCCCCCACCTTTGCCAAAGAAAAATGAAAGCAAAATAGAGACATTGCCAGATAAAAACTGAGATAACTTATTTTTAGCAGTTTTTCCTTCAAATAATTCTAAAAGAGTCTCTTAGGCTGAAAGGGAGTGACACAAAACGGTAATTCAAGTCCTAAAGAAGTTATGAATCAAGATAATCAGAAATGGTATCAATATATTCTTTTATTTTGAATCTTTTTAAAACAAAATATTGTATAAAGCAAAACCATAGCATTGCATATTTGGGAATATACAAATATATGAAAATAACAGTATAAAGGAGGGGGAGGAAATGGAGATATATTGGAGCAAAGTTGCTATATTTTACGAATTAAGTTACTGTAAACTTAAGTAGATTGTGATAAGTTAAGCTGTATAATAAAAATTCAAAAGCAACCATTAAGGAAACAACTGAAAACAATAAATATATAAATTAGCAGTTTTAAAATAAACAGAGGAATTAAGTTGGTAAGATAAAACAGTATTTGTTTAACACAAAATAAAATGCAATGAAGAAGGCATAAAGGAACAAAAAGATGAAAGACACAGAAAACAGCAAAACTCATGTGCATTTAACCATATCAAAGATTACATTAAATGTAAATGGACTAAGCACCTCATTTAAAAAGGCAGAGATTGCCAAACAATAGTTTAAAAAGAAGTTTCCAACTCTATGCTATTTAAACTCAATCTTGACTTCTTTTTAAAATAAATATAAAAAACAAAAGTAATGTATATTCATAAAAACTAAGGACACAAATGCATTATGCTGGAAGGGTAGAAGACTACGGAAAATCTTTAGAACACTGCTAAGGTAACATCCCTATATAACAAAGGGAAAGACACTGCCTAATCAATAAAGGGAAGACTAATGTGATCATGTAATCACTCCTTTATGATTGTACCATTCCATAGTCATTCCCATTTTCTTCTCCTGACCTGAAATTCAGACAGTTCCAAATCTCAGAAATGCTGAATATGGCAAATTTATCTGAGAATGAGTCAGAAGCAAACTTCCAACTGCAGTTCTTGATATCCTTTTTAATATACTTGAAGATATTGCCTTTCATTCAGAAATAAAAGGAAAATATTTTGCCATTTTCATGATGTTTATAAATGTGAACTAAAAATAACAACATGGACTTCTGATTATATTATATGCAGATCAATCAGCTCAGGTTTAATGTTGCTTATATATAATTCCTTTACATTTAAAAAAGCAATCCAATACAATGAACATTTCCTACAATTATCTTAATTATTTTTTCTTTATAATCCCAAATTATAATGTAGAGTAGAAAAGTAGGCAACTATTATTATTAGTTTTTAGTATTTTCAAGTATTATTCTTTTTAATATTGAACATGTCCAGCTTATTATTTCCATAATAATTTTAACTATGATTTGAAAATATGACATACACAGCTTATAATTTGATGCTCATTTTATAAATGAGGAAAGTAAGGCAGAAAATAATGTGAATAGATTAACAATTACATATGTAAGTACTGACAACTATGACAACTGACAACTACGACAACTGACAACTATGACAACTGACAACTATGACAACTGACAACTATAACTATAACAACTATATATGTAAGTACTGACAAGGTTGATCCAGAATTAAAAACTCCTCAATGACCCCTTCTAAGTGTAACCTCCTAAATGTGACAAAATCTATAATACATTGTCTTCAGTGAGCTTTGAAGGAATT
The DNA here is from genome assembly GCA_027257055.1 of Cephalopachus bancanus. Taxonomy (NCBI): domain Eukaryota; kingdom Metazoa; phylum Chordata; class Mammalia; order Primates; family Tarsiidae; genus Cephalopachus; species Cephalopachus bancanus. The sequence continues at coordinate 6,848 of JAPVLO010000525.1, forward strand.
GAATGGAACCGAATCATACGCAAAAGTCAGAACTTATAAAACTTGATGCTTCAACTAGCGACTGCTTAATGTAGTCTGGAATAACTCAGAAGATAGTGAAATGTATTTACTTCTTCTTGACAATTATTTTTAATTAGATGAGATAAGATAGTATAGGATAGAATAGGATATATCAGAGTATATCCCGCATGCTAAGATTAACTCTTCCTTCCTGAAATTCTCATATATGTGTTTTGAACAACGTTGTACAATACCTTTCTTACTATGAATTGCAATAAAAATGTTTGAGAAACACTGACCTAAAACACTGTTACCTCTGGCTTTGTACACATTCCAAACATCATTAAAGACTCTGAATCCCTTTCAGAAATCTATTTCATGCTGTCAGAAACAAGAGAAGAAAGAATTTCAGCCATTTCTATTTAATTATGTAATGTAGTCTAAATTATAAAATGATTCCGTAAAGTTGTTTTGAGGTAGCATAATTACATTGATAAAGTACAAAACTAAGTGTAGCATAAGACAAAATCTAGTTAAAACGAGTATTTTTATATTTTTATCCGTAGACTCATATCCCAGATAACCAAATCATTTGATCGATTTGCTTTATTTTAATTATACTAAGCACATTTGCTATACCACAGAACTAAAAGTGCCCAAACCTGGCGGTCAGGAGAAAGAAAATCTTTTCCTTGGGTCCTATTATTTGGACAGTAATACTGAAGATCAGCTTTGCAGAAGTCACATGAAGAAAGAAGCACTGCCTTCTCTGGTTACATACACACTTTGCTCTTCTCTGCATGTGTTTGCCCATGTGCCTCTGTGTGTGGACATGCATGTCTGTGAGAAATTTTTAAAGGGAGAAAAAATGACAGCCATGCCCAGAGAGGGGTCTTAACCACGGTGGATAAATCAATCTATCAAAAAAAAAAAAAAAACAATTCTGCCATGAAACTTAATCACTAAAGGTCATGTCGGGGAGTAAGGAACAGATTAAATTAGCATAGTATTAGATATGGAAAATGATTTCTGTCAAAATCATCTTTACCACAATTATAATATGTTAATTACGTATTTCATTAAGGAAGTTGATTATGGTTCACGGATGAAATCATGCCTGCATCGACACCTGGAAGGAAGCAGCAGAGCCTGAAGTCTTCCTCTCTCCTCCTCTCTCTCATTCCCTCCCCATTTTTCCTGCCTTCCTCCTACTCCCCTTAAGCCTCTTCACTTTTCTCTTTTCCATTCTCCTCCTCATCCGCCCACTGTTTTATGCCACCATTATCAGTAATGAAAGGCTTCCATTCTCTAAGTTGATCTCATTCTGGGGACTCCTGGCTGTGCCCTTAAAGAAACAACAGTTCTTGGGATGGTTTCGTGAGCCCAGGGCGGTAGGAAGAACATTCTGTCACAAGACAAAGTCGGGTGTAAGGCTCTTTGGCTCTGCTCCTCTTTAAGGCTCACATTAAGATATTTGTTGAAGAGGATGCCCTTTTATCCTGTTCTCCTTCCCTCCCCCTGACTGCCCACTCCACCACCAGCTCAGGGGTCCTGCAGCCTTGGGGTCTGCCTCATCCTTGCAGGAATCCCGGCAGGAGCTGACGTGTGGAACCGTGCAGTCTCTTGCATGGTGTCCTGCGACGGACCTGCAGGGTTTATGCCGGCTGTTTAAAAGAGGCATGGTCAATCATCGGCATACGGCGCTGAGTCTGACGTTAACAGCATGTCGTAATCCTGTCCTGAGAAGTAGCTACAATGAAGACAGCGATGAGGATGGAGTCGAAGGTGGTAAATTGCCACGTGAGATCTTCAAGTCAATTATTTTAGCCAATAGGCTGTGAGCCTTTTCCTCAGAGTCATCCACTCCTTTATTTTTTTTTAACGATGGTCCAACATTAATTCATGGGGACATGAGAAAGTGTTTAGAATTCCAGAGTTTTATTGTGTGCCTCGGATGGTCCTCTGCCATACATCTCATAGATCCAAGGAGCAGAGATCGAGAGCCCATTGTGATGCCCTCTTTGAGGATGTCTCCCTGTACTTGCGAATGTCAAGACTCCTTAAAAGAATGTTAGGGAGAAAGTAGAAAGATCTCATGTCACACTGTATATGTAGGTTTCCACACAGAGTCATAGGTTAGTCGGTGTTAGCCTAGACAAGTAAATGATGCAGAAAACAAGAAGAGGTGACCAAAGGTGGAAGATTATACATTCCCTTAAGAAAAAGATCCTGTGAAGCCCCTGGGAGTGGAGACAGCTAAGGCTCAGTCAAATACAATTACCTCGTCCTAATAATTCCTCATGAGTGAGAACGCATCAACGCTCGTGTGCGCTTATGCGGGTAGATTTTGCCACACAGAATAATCATTGTTAGAATTAAGCATAATTGTCAAGAAAGACTTGGTCATCACAAGAAAGACCGTCTCATACAACTGTCCCTTTGCTTTCTAACAGTAATTACTTTAGTAATTAATCTCTGTCATTTAACTGTATTACATTTTGAAAAGAGAAAATGGAAGAAAGACCAGTTTCAAACTAATTTACATCACAGTTTAAAGTCTCATAATAGGGTGAATCAAATGTCAAATTTAGCCCTTTCACATTTTCTAAAATAGTCTCATTCTAACACCCAGTCCAATGGAATCAAAGCAAGATGCTGAAGTCACCTTCCTGAAAGCCCAGGCTTCAAAGGCAATATTACTTCAAATTCTTCATGGAAATCCTCCTGGCTTGTTTCAAGGTGCTCAGAAATACAATTAATAAACCCATTGAAGAGAGCAATAGGAAATCTCTTCTGTCGAAAGACCATTTATGCTGTGGGTAATGTCAATTGCCCATAATGCAGCACAAGCATTTGTTAATGACATCATCATACAGTAAGTGAATAAATCTGTTCCAGCAATCTCCTTTAATTCCTTTTCACCTCATTTCATTGCTTCAAATTAACTTGTTTGACCTTGTTTATTGTACATCTCATTATACTTAATTTTCAAAGAAGTGCTTTTAATATAGTGAAATTTTCAATTTCTTATTAGTTTTTTAATATTAGTAAGAGCCCATATATTATCTTTCTTTTTAATAGCAACCCTTATTTTTAAAATGTTTCATTATAGGCGCCACAAAAAATTACAGTGTATTTTTAAATCAGATTTAC
>JAPVLO010000525.1:15000-470000 GCA_027257055.1 Cephalopachus bancanus
AGTGATTACAGTGACGATTATCTTTGAAGAAACACTCTTCCTGTTTCTCAGGCAATTCAGCTCAGTATCATGCTACTCTTTTTCCCAAAGAGAATCTGTTTACCTATCTGGAGACAGTAAATGAAAGAGGTTCTGGAAGAACATAAAAACTCGTAAGTATAAAAAATATATACATATTTCTGTAAGAACATAAAAACTCGTAAGTATAAAAAATATATACATTTTAGACTATGTGACACCCTGGCTTAATGCAGGCATGTCCAACCCATGGCCCATGGGCCACACATGGCCCAGGACAGCTAATAATGTGGCCCCACGAAATCTTTTAACATCATGGATTTTTTAGTGTTTATTTTTTTCATGACCCCAGGCGTAGTTCCATTTCTGAAATTAATGGCTTATTCATGACATCGCTTTTTGGCTGCACATGCATGTGTGAGCAGCTGCTTTCAATTATGAAGCACATGAAGAGCAAAATTCAAACAAACATTTCTGATGAGCACCTCGAGAACTCACTAAGAATTGCAACCACTCTCATCGAACCAGACATTGATAAATTAGCTATGCAAAAACAAAGTCAAATTTCCCACTAGTTTTACATTGTTCTCATTTTTAAACCTTACAATATAAAATATTTAAAAAGAAGTCTTATTATGTGTATCACTAACTATTATTATATAATTTATGTGCAGCTCAAGACAATTCCTCTTTATTCAATGCAGCCCAGGAAAGTCAAAAGATTGGACACCCCTGACTTAAAAGTTAAGAGATTTGAACAAAAAGATCATGTTTTTTCACTCTTGTTTTTCAGATAGTTCCACAACATAGGAAATGAATAACTATCCAAGAACTTCCTGAATGTTTCTTATCACATGTGGTGTTAGGAGATTGTGGCGCTAACAAAGAAAAAAGAGATGAGATTCTGTTGAGTCTCAGTTGAGTTAAGATGGTGATGACCTCTCCAGTAAAATAAAGTTTGAAAAGGAGGAGAACATCCTGACCTATGGTCTGAGGAGGACCTTGGCACATAGAATAAGTCACCTGCCCAATTCCAGCCATACATCCTGTCATCTTCCTGGGTGAGACACAATCTAATTTTGTTCACCTTCCAAGAGCCTTGTCCTTCAACACTGGGAGGGGAACATGGTTTTCTGCTAAAGCAAAGTCAGTCCTGTGATCTCATTCCAGTTGTGATTGATGTAGGCTCAGGCAGTGATACACTCATGATTATTACAAGTCTACAGGAATGGGGACACAGTTGGGGAGGTTTATCTTGCCCCTAAAAATGGAGTATAAGCACAGACCAACTACTCTTATACCTCTGGATGCTCCTATCTGCACATGTTGCCTTAATCTGTAAAAACCATCCTGGTATGATATTCACTCTGCTCTGAGGGTGTCAGAGCAGAAAGACCTGGAAGAAACTGGATCCTCAACAATGTCATTGAACTACCCTACAATTAACTTCTTGTTATGCACAATAATAAGTACCACTATTGCTTAGGATACTTTAGTTGCATCATCCATTATTTGTAGCCCAAAACCTCAAAAATGATGCAGGTTTAGAAATGAAATAGGAAAAATGGAAGCTGGCTTATAAAGATATGCAGGGGAAAGACTTCAAGTAAGAAAATACAAGTTGACAGAGCACACAGAGTAGCCAACAGAACAATGGAAGTGAGTGCAGAGCAAGGGAAGATTGTGAAATCTTAACGTGGTGCCCTGAACACACTTCTCTGGTCTATGGAATTGGAACTGCCTCAAAGTCATCACAGAGATCTTGCAAAAGCAAGCAAGCAAGAATCTTGATCTTATCTTGGAGGTGTTGATACATGTAGACACATGCATCTGTGCCACACCAAAAAGAAATTACGCCATTTCCAATTTGTGACAGTATTAGTGCAAGTAATTTCCACATAATGGGGAAAAAAGCTCATCAGAATAAAATGGTAGATTAGAAGGAGAAAAATAGCTCTTTATTTGTAATTGGTTTGGGCAAACTTTGTGAGGGAGGTAAATTTCTCAAAGCTTCCTGGCAAAGAGCCACTGCTTTCTCCTATTCACTACCTGTTCATCGTTATAGATGATAAACTCCCACAAGGCCTGCAGGTGTGCTGTGACTACTTTCATGCGACACCCAACATAAAGCTGTGTGACAGAGGCCACTCTTCCTAAGTACCCTGCTTTTTTCTCTGTTTAACAATGATGGCTTGACCAAAATCCCATAGGTTTCTGCCTCTTTGTCATTTACTTACCCTGTTCTGACAACAGTTTGCTACCCTTAGACAGGATACGTAATGAATGATAACTAAAGAATGAGTATCAGATGCTGCTTCTGCAGTGCTGTGTACCACTAGGGGGTCTCTTTCTTGACATTACATCTTAAAACTGACAGTGTTTATTGAGAAAACTGCTGGGGCTCCCCAAGAGGCACAGACAGCAAGAATTCATCAGGGATGGAGATGGGGGATTTGCCTCGAGCTCTTCTGAGATGTACAGTTGTACAGGTGTAGGGTAAAATGGTATTCCCAACATAAACTTCAGCTGATGGAGGGTGGGCAGTGCAGTAGGAACTGTACTAACATGATAGTGCTGAGAAAAAGAATCTGAACTTACAATTCATGCCCACTGGAAGGGAAAAGCCATTTCACATATGACTTCGAGTGTGGCCAACACTGTATCTATGGAAAGGACTGTCACTATTGTTTTGCTCCAACTTTTCCAATTTGCCTACCCATGGTTCATGGTCAGATGCCTTTTCTCCCATAATTTTATGTAGAGAAATCTGATTATGGAGCAACTTAGATTTCCAGTCATTGTATTTCTTTTAGAATACAGCCAGTTAGGCTAGGCATGGTGACTCATGCCTGTAATCCCAGGACTTTGAGAGGCTGAAGCAGGAAGATCGCCTGAGCCCAGGGCATCAAGGCTGTGGTGAGCCATGATCATGCTTCTGCATGCCAGCCTCAGCAACAGAGTAAGATCCCAAACCTCCCCCCCCCAAAAAAAATACAGCCAATGAAACAAACTAAAGGATATTTTCCCTCTCTGTTTTCTTTATCGGAATGTGCAGAATCTAAGAGAAATCACAGAAGTTTTTCTGGGGTAGGATAAAATGCCTTATTTGCTTTAGGAATTGAGGGCAGAATTGTAGTTACATTGTGTATTTCAATATTTTGAGTCAATCTTAAAATCCTATGACTTCCGTATGCTATATGGTTTTCCATTAACAAAATTCTATATGACCTCATAAGACAGTGTTGTTGGGAAAATCGGTTGTCCAGGAATGATAAAATGTGCCTTCCTGCCTCTGATCTTTATTATCGATGTGACGCTGAGCAGGCCATTTAACCTCTTAATGTTACTTAAATTCACAATTTCAAATCTGCTAGGCAAGAAAAGTCACTTGTCTTTTTGTTTCTTTGGTCTTAAAATCAAGTGGGGTTTGTCTTTTTGTTTGTTTTGTCTTAAAATCAAGTGGAGAAAAGTCTGCCCTGCTACCCTGGGAAATCTCCTACTGGGTCTTACCACTCAAGGACTGTATAAGAGTTCCTGTGGAACACTTTACTTGGTTGCTTCTAGGCACACTAGGGACACAAGAGTCTTCAAAAAGTTGGAGTTAACCCAGTGTCCAGAGGCTAACCACTTCCATTCTGAGCCCTCACCACCTTTCTGGAGTAATACCAGGAACCCAGAAGATAGGCGGCCATGAAACCGTATGGCCACACCAGACTCCACTTCCTCCCCATCTGGGAAACACTCTGTTCTTATCTTGCTTCCTTCAAAGGCTTTATTTCTCTCCTTTTCCCTCGTGCATGTCCTCAGAAAAGGCAGGGCAAGAGGCCTCTATGCAATTTTGTCTTCCATTACCCATCTTCCTTCTCTACTAGAAAGAAAAGGCAGGAAGGATGTTCATCTTTGCCTGGAATAGTATCTAACACCTAACAGTCTTTGCTAAACAGGTGTTGAAAACAATGAATGAATGAAGAGGAATGGCAAGCTAGAGCAATGAGGCCCAAAGGGATTCTGGAATGTTATAGCAGGGTGACTAAAAATTATGACTCTTCTACTCCATGCAATCCAGCATACTGTTCAGACTTCTTACATACATACATACACACACACACACACACACACACACACACACACACATATATATATTCGCTTTATACATGAAATATATTACTTATATGTCTAATATATCTATATATATGATATAAAAATATAATATCATATATAAATGCATTAGACTTATTCAGTGACATACCTATTTCCCTCTACTACTATTTGGTGCTCACTAAAAGTTTGTTAAATGCATAATAAATGTTTTGGGGTGGACTCTATAAGTTGCAAGGCATTTTAGTGCCTTCATCATTTCACCAACAACAAAATGTGAGGAAGGTGTTGTGATTCCCATGCTACAGAGGAAATGGAAGCCCAGGGAAGTGAATCACTTGCTCAGGGTACAGATATACTCAGGGACACAGATTCAAGTGCCACTAAGCCAGGGTTCTATCTACTACTCCACAGCTTATTTCAACACAAATGCAAAAAGCTGACTCTTCCTTCTTGCCTAAAGGATCTTGTCAAACTTTCTAAGTCAGCTCAGAGCAAGAAAAGCAAGTGAGATACTTAAACTAAGAAAAAATTTCAAATTTTCCCCAAATCTCATTCTGACAACAACTACATAAGTAAATATGTGATATGCTTAATGGAATTTAAAATGTGTTTCTCAAATTTCAATACCAAGTCCAAGGAAGTGCAGATTATGTATGAACATGAATATTTGTAGCATTTTGCTCTCCCATATTTCCAAGTATGATTTTTGTTGTTTGTTATGTATTAAACTTTTGAATATCCAAGTGGCTTTTAAAAGCTTTTATTAAAAATCCCAACTTTTAGATGGATAGCCAAATTGAATCTGAATCCTGAAACAGCTGAGTTGTAAGATGAGTTATTTTCTCACACAATCTCATCGAATATACAGGGAATTCTATCTCGTAGAAGGCAATTTTAGTGAAATGCTCAGGAACCAGCATTCTTTAATTATCTTGACATTGTCCTTCCAAAAGGGAAATGATTAGGAAAATAGAAGGAAGAGAAAGAAGGGAAATGGTTGCAAGGAAGATTGAGTAAGAAAAGAGACTGCTTCTATTCTTTTTTGGAAATAGTTTATGTATGAATAATAAATGAATGAATGACCACAAAAAAGAAAGAAGAAAAGTAGAGCAGGACAAAGAGGAGGCGGCAGGGAGAGGTCAGGCAAATGGAGGTGGCTACAAGAACGGAGTTTATGGCCAGTTGTTTTCTGTTGCCAAGCTTAGGAAAAAATAAGAACAATGCAAACTCCTGTCATTTCCCCTACGTTCCTGAGATCATGTTGCAGGAAACCAAACTAAGGAAGAAAGGGAGAAGGACGAGAGGATGGGTTGGAAGGGAGGAGATTAGGAGAGAGTCAGGAAAGGAATAAAGAATAAAGAAATAAAGAATGAAGGAGTCAGAGCTGGAGCAATGGAGGATGCTGATGTGGAGGCTGCTTTACTTAACTGCTCATTACCCCAACAGAGAGACGAGACACGTTTCATCAAGCAAGTATTTCATGAAACCAGTCTACAAGCTCCAACATATTGGTTACTGGACTGAGATTTAGAGGGTGAGGAAAATAATTTGAGTGGTTTCGCCTCCATATTTCTCAGATCACAGAGCCAAGATGTCTAGAATGAACTTCCTCCGATTCTCCTCAGAACTGGATCCTCCTCCCCTGTTGGTTTCCTAGTGCTTTCCTCCACCACCTTGTCCACAGACCCATGTAGATGCTTTTCCAGTGGCACACTCCTCCTCCTCATTCGTTTCCATTTCATCATTCTATTTTTCCTTTCCAAGGACCATGATTTCTAAGCATTTTAAGCATGGGTTGCTTTCCTTTAAGTATATTTCTCTTGTTAGATTGTAAGATTTATGAGAACAGAACCATGTTTGTTGCATTTATTGTTGTTTCCAAGTGCCTGGTATAATTCCTGGCACATATTAGCCATTAGACAATTCATATGAATTCCCAGAACAATTTATAGTTTGTTTTATGAATCTTGACATTTATCAGGGAGTATTGGTAATACAAAAAAAATTACATGTCTAAAATTAAAAGAGCTCTTTCCTTTTTTTCTATGATTATTGTTGTTATCAGCATCACAAAGGAGAATAGGCTAGGACTCATCTTTCTAGTTCTATATCCATTTCAGAAGGCATTTATATGTTAGAGAGAAAAAAACAAAAAAAAAGAGAAGAAAAAGAAAGAATAAAGGAAGTGTGAAAGAGGAAGGGAAAAAGGAAGACAAATTTAAGGTAACTGGAACACTATTCAAGAGCAAACCAAATTTACCAAATATTTCCATGCTATCAGATATGCCAGGAAAAAAAACAGAATAGTATTTTTAAAGTGTGGGTTGAAAAATTTGTCAACTTGAAATTCTGTACCCATGTAAAATATTATATGTAATTAAGGACAAACATTTTCACATATGCAAAGAGTAAGGTATTCTATGACTCACAGACTCACTGAAAGAACTACTAAAGGATGAACTTCAGACAATATGAAATTGAATCCAAATAAGGAAGAGTTGTGCATACAACAAAGGTACACAGATAAATCCCTCAACATACTAGCAAATTCAAACAAATATTGACAGCAGGAAATAATGGAGTCTAATCTGGCAATTAAAAATAAGATAGAAGTAAAATACTGAAAATAAAAGCATGAAAGAGAAAAGGTTGTAGTTGAGTTAAAGCTTTCTGCTTCCTCATTTTGTCCGGGGAGGGGATAGAGATGAATTAACTTTAAATTCTGATAATTCAGTTTTATTTCTGATGTTTTATGGCTTAAAATAAATCTGGGGCAAATATGTCAAAATTTTAGCGTTTGTTAATGCTGATTATATTGCATTTTGGGTGCTTATTATATTGTTCGTGTACTTTTTTCTATTTTGAATTTGTATAATTAAAAAAAATCCTTCGCACATTAACTGAAAGGTGAATTAAGTCTTCTAGACAATTATTTCACACCTTCCTCCCTCCACAAACTTTCAACACCTCCTCCCCCATTCTCTCTCTCTCTCTCTCAGCTGATGACCTTGTTCCTTGCTCCACTGAGAAAACTGAAGTGATCGGAAGAGCACTTGCAGGGCCTCCCCCTGCATCCCCTCACCTGGCAGCACCTGCTCCTGGCCCCACTCAAAACTTGTCTTCTGCTGCTGGACTGGACATGTGCTCCCTTGCCTACTCAGGATAACACACCGGTGCCCAGCAACTTGTTCCTTTGCGTCATTTCCCAAAACGTGTCAGCATGCCATTATTTCTCCCATTAAAAACAAACAACAAAATGACTGTTCTTGTCCACACCTCCCCACCTGCATCTGCTCCATTTTTCCTCTGCCTTTTGGCAGCAAAACTCCTTGAAATCACTATTCCTTCTTCCCACCACTGGTAGCCCTCCTCCACTCGGATTTACACACACTGCAGTCACCCACATCCCACCACTCCATGGGCCCTGCTCTTGCCAGGGTCACGTTGACTCCTCCCAGTCCTCATCTAACTCTACCTCCTGTATGCCCAAGCTCTCCCTCTCTTCTATTCTACTCCGTCTTCTCTCATAGTCGTGGTGATCTCCAGTCTCACGACTGTCAATATCATCTTTAAATACAACATCCACTTATAGCTCCAGCCCAGAACCCTCTACTGAGCTCAAGAATTACATATGCAGCTGCCTTCTGGATATCCATCCACACTTGGGTGTTGAATGAATGTCCTAGGGCTGCGGCAGCAAATTGCTACAAACTGAGTGGCTTAAGGCTATAGCAATTTATTCTCTCACAAGGTGGAGGACACTAGTCTGAAATCAAGGTGTCTGCAGGCCCACACTTACCTTGAGAGCTCTTGGGAAGAATCTTCCCCAAGCCTCCCTCCTGACTTCTGAAGTCGCTGGCAAACCTTGGTGTTCTTTGGCTTGTAGAGGCATCACGATAATCACGCCTTATTCATCACATGGTCTTTCCTTCATCTTCCTTATCTTTCATGTATCTTCACCAGCAATATTAGACCAGAGCCCAACCTCATCAGTGTGACCTCATCTTAACTAATTACAGCTGCAAAGACCCTGTGTCTAGTTAAGGCCATATTCATAGGTACTGGAGATTAGGGACTTGTACGTATCTTCTTAGGGGATACTATTCAACTCACAACATATGCCGACTAGAAATTTCAAATTTAGCATGTCCAAACTGAAATTCTGATCTTCCCAATTCAAGCACGTTTCTCTGGCACGCCTACCAACCAGCTACCCAGGCCAAAAAGCTTGGAGTCATCTTTGACTCCTCTTTTTTCTCACATACCATATCCAATCAATTCCGCTCTCTATATGTGTGTGTGTGTGTACATATACATATACATATACATATGTATATGTGTACATATATACACACATATATGCTCATTTTATATATTATATATATCAAAAGGATTTCTATGTGATATATGATATAAATTGTTTACATGTTACAAATATATATTCATATTACCTATCAACATTACCTATATTAAACTATTTTGCATATATGGATTGCATATATATCACATATATGTGTGTGTACATTTTTTTTTAATACTCACACACATTCTGTGTTTGACACCTTACCATCTCCATTTTCACTATCCTAGTTTAAGCCACCATGATTTTTAATTATTACCTAACATTTTATTGTGTTTCCCATACTGTATGCTGTGCTGAATATAGCTAGTCTCCTAGTGGTCAAATTTTTCCCCAAATTTTCACTATTATGAACAGCACTGCAATGATCATCTTCAGGCAAACATTTTATGTCCCTAAGCACTATTTCTTCCAAGTTGAATCCTAGAATTGGGCTGCAGAGTCAAAGGTAAGCACATATTGCAATATGTTTGATCTCACTCAATTGCCTTTCAGATGAATTGTAGGAACTAGTGTCTTTTAAATGATTAGTTAAGAGGAATCTTCTTGGTCTTGACTGTTGAGAAAAATAAAACCATTTGCTTCTTTGATTTACTGACTAATATTTGTTATGTGCCACAATGCACAGTTTACACACAAGTTCCTACCCTCACAGAGCTTAAGTTTTAGTTGGGAAGACAGAGTGTAAATGATGACCATAATCAGCAGTTTATTTAGAAAGTGACATTCACTGTGGAAATGAATCTCAGAGCTAGGGAGGCAGAGATGAGGCCTTGCTCTGTCACCCAGGCTGGTGTCCAGTGGCACAATCATAGCTTACTGCAGTCTCGAACTCCTGGGCTCAAGTGATCCTCCCTCCTAAGCCTCCAGAGTAGCTTGGGATTACAGGTGTGAGCCACTACACCCAGCTAAGTTTTTTTAAGTTTTGTGTAGAGATGGCGTCTTACTCTGTTCCCCAGGTTGGTCTCAAACTCCTGGCCTCAAGCAATCCTCCTGCCTCAGCTTCTCAGATTGCTGAGATTACAGGCATGAGCCACCATGCCCAGTTCAATTGTCCTTAAAGACGAAAATCTGGTAAAGCCCTGACTAGTCTTGCATCTGTCTAATTTTCTGGATTTCGCATATATCTGTGCAATCTCTCTTCCTGTGCCCACTTCAGCATGGCTGACTTTTCTCTAGCCTTAGAGGGCTCCTGCCTGCTGTGTGCCTTACACATTTGTGTATATTTCTCCCTTCCATTAAATGCTCATGCCTACCCTTTCACCCAACTAAGTTCCATCCATCCTTCAGATCCCAGACCTAGGTTAGATCATTTTGTTCCACATTGCTTTGAAACTTCTCCCATTTCTTATACCTCTTAATTTACTTTGGGGTGACAGTCACATTTTAGTAATTATCTGATTAATGTATGGCCTATACAAGGGTGTTGCTCCATGGCCACAGGGTCTACACTGTGTCTAGTTTTGCTCATACTCTAGTCCCAGTGCCTCGTGGTGCCTGGCACATGCTAGGTGATCACTGAATAAATAAATTTCTATTTATAGATACATAGATTAAGGTTTCTTAAACAATATCCACCAAAATGTTAAAAGTAACTGGTCAGATTTAGGATGCTTCTAATCTTATTTTATGTTCCATATTGTGTTTGAAAGTTTTACAGTGAGCAGGTCATCATTTTTATAAAAAACAAGATGATTTTCAAAACATAAATCAATTAAATGGCACTTATTTAAGAGAAATACATAGAAATTGATAGAGGAGTTAGGGAGTTGAGTGAGAGAAGCGAATATGTACTTTATTCTAAATCTAACTAATAAAATGGAACAAAAATTCATGCTGACCCTCAGTTCATCTCTGCCCCACTAACACCGGTTTAGAGCTGGCCAAAGGAAGAAATACAATGTGGAAAGGAAGTTACCAAGTTATGTGCACCCGACACGGAGGCAGTTCACAGGTTCTTCCTTGCCTTGATAGCTTGCTGTCACTACTGGAAAACTCTCCCCAGACTTGTTCTTTCTTGTCTTCTACAGCAGTGCGCTTGGCTGCAAACCTAGGAAGGCTGCCAACGCCCACCTTCCTCAGTATCTCCTTTGTGTCTTCCTAACTATCTCCAAGTTCATCCTTCTACATATATATACATGTTCACACACACACATGTGTGCCACCAGAGTTCCCAGCCTCCTACCCATCAAATGCCTGGGATAATTGTTGTCTGACGCTTTCTCTGGGAAGTGGTCTCAGATGTCAGATCCACAGGTGCATGTCTACCTTGTGGTCATTTTAAGGGCATGGACATCTGGTCTGACCCTGGCTACATGGGCCTGATGATGTCTGTGGGGAACTCTGGAGATGTTTTTGTTGCTTCAAGATTAGAAAAGAAATGCCCAGGACTAAGTGCCTCTCATTCCCCTTTTGAAGAAGATCACAAGAGGACAGGATGCTTAAGCCATGACTGTCACTGTGTGACCAAAGCTGACAGGCCTGAGGACCAAGCCAAATGGGTGAGGATTGTTGAGTGAGTGGGAAGAGGAAAATCCTTGGTCCCTGGCAGCGTCGTTGAGCTCCTGAGCCAGTCCTCATGCTGCTTTTTTAGATTTCACACAAGGTGCAATCCTAAACACCATCTCTTAAGTCACTTTTGGTTCAGAGGACCATTCCTTGTAGTTAAAGCCTCCTTTGCAAGACACCAGACCCCTTGAATTGATCACACCTGACGTCTCCGTGCACACACCCCATCGAGCGCAGCTGTGTGCTTATCCTATGGGCTAGACCATGGGTTCCATGTCTGATCATCCGTATTAACCACCTGGATGTTTAACAGAGTGCCTGCAACATGATGATGGTTGATGATAACTAAGGCTAGACAAATGCATCTATAAGTGGGAGGATTACAGTTTCATCCTCAGCTCTCCAAGACAGCTGCCATGTTTGGTGGCTTATCTTCCCCTGTGCATTTATTCATTTTTCTACTTATTATTTTATTTATATAATTTTCCAGAGTCTCACTCTTTCACCCAGGCTGGAGTACAGTAGCACAATCACAGCTACCACAGCCTTGACCTGCTGGGCTCAGGTGATTCTTCCACCTCAGCCTTCCAAGTAGCTGGAAATACAGGGGCACACCACCACAAAGGGCTCATTTGTTTTTATTTATTGTAGAGACGAGGTCTTGCCAAGTTGCGCAGGCTGATCTTGAATTATTGTGCTCAGAAAATTCTTTCACCTTGGTCTCCTGAAGTGCTAGGGTTACAGGCCTGAATCACTGCAACTGGTCCCCTGTAAGATTAAATGAAAGGAAGGAGAGGAAAAAAGAAAGTCTGATCGGAGGCAATAGTGGTAGTGGGTAACGAATCAGGGGCTAGGCACAGTGGCTCATTCCTCTAATTTCAGCACTTTGGGAGACCAAGACAGGAGGACTACTTGAGTCCAGGAGTACGACATAAGCCCAGATCTTGTTTCTACTTAAAAATTTTGAAAATTGTTCAGTTGTGGTGGCATGCAACTATAGCCCCAGCTAGTTGGGAGGCTGATATAGAAGGATTTCCTGAACCCAGGGGATCAAGGTTCTGGTAAGCCTGATGGTGCCTCTGCACTCCAGCCTGGGCGACAGTGTGAGACCCTGACCAAAAAAAGAAAAAGAAGAAGAAGCAGGTGAAACAAAGTATGGCATCCTGATGAGGGAACAATGCTATGGGGGTCCCAAATTTAGCAGCTTTATACTGGGATCTTGTTCCAGAGACAGAGACGTGACATGAGACCAAAGTAAGACTGCAGTGAGGCCAAGTCGAGGAAAAACTGACTAATCCAAACCAGACTTAATAACTTAATATGCAGGGAAAAGTCCCAGCCTCAGGAGAAGAGAGTTGTAGTAAGCAAGTTAGCGTCCGACTGGCCAATCCAGTTCCAGTTCTCCTAGTGAGCTGAAGAGGCTCCGAGGACCAGTCCATGGTTTCCAAGAGATGCTTAATGAGCCTCCTGGGAGCAGGAAACAGGGACAAATGAAAGTCACGTCACCAGAATACCCCAGATACCGGATGTGGGAACATCAAGCTCCTCCCAGTCACTGTTGGACAGTGAGGCAGGAGAGATCAAAAGGAACTGGTCGGTATCGAGGGTCCTGAGGAGAAATTCAAAGCTGTCAGGCTGCAGGATGCCACACCAAAACATGTCCTGGGTTTGTACACACAGGAGACGGGGGACTCATGGCTCCCTCCCTGCTCCTCTCTGGACCAATCCCTGGAGGGCACAACGGTCAGGTGGGACCTCAGTCTCTTGGTTGGACATGAAGGAATTGGAGAGAACAGCTTCTGTTCCCACTGCCAAGGCCACAGACAAGGGAGAGGGTGAGCAGGTCTGGAAACAGGGTTGGATTGTGCCATAAGATGAGGACAGCACAGGCTCCCGGGGACCAGCTTGGGGCACATACAGCCAAGATTGGGGAGAAAGGAACTTCCTGCATCTCAAACAAGTGGCTTCTGTGGGAGCATCGACACCTCAGCTCTAAGGTGAGATGACCCACTGCTGGAGAGGGATTCAAGGACAAAATTCCCCAGGTTTGCTGTCAAGATCCCTTCCCTTCTTTTCCAAGCGCTTAGAGTTGGGAAAACATTCCCTTTGGCTAACTACTGTGTTGGAATAAAGAGAAAGTGAGAAAGACCTTACCCCTGTCCTGAGTTAAGTAATCATAATAGTGATGTGGAGATAACTTTTAGCTCTGTACATTTGAATCTCTGTTCCAGGTCTCACCATCAACTCAAGTAGTTAAGGTGGTAAATTCATGGGTTGTGGATTGCGAGTTGTAGGAAACCCCCCCTATAAAATACAGCATACAAGGGTTATAAACACACAATACAGATTATCAGACTATAAAAAGGCATAACAATACAGTATGATTCATGGCTGACATGGGCACAATATTTTGCTGGAAGATTAAAGACTATGTGACTTAAATAACTTTTATTGTAATGCTTTCAACAGATCTCCTAACAGGGAAAACAAACGAATCCTGCCTGGTGATATGACTGGTGAGTAGTACCCAATAAAATTCCCTGGGCGACTATTCATCTCTCCAGTCTAGCTGAGATGGTTCCACTTTGGTGAACATTTCACAACCAGACCAGGCAGTTTCTGGGCTTCGTGATAATATACCAGTCTCCTAGGATGTGCTATCGTTTGGCTAAATATAGCACGTGTCCTCGAAATAATGCCGCTGATGATGAGTAATAGTTACACTCCCGTGCCTCCTCCCAGTCTCTTGCAGTGGCTCCCTTGGATTTGGTCCAGGAATTAATTTGTGGTAATCTGGTCCCAAAATAAATAACTTTTGTCTTATACAACGCCTTGAGCTTCACGGGGAACAATATGCAACCAGGACAACAGGAGCTTTGCACATGACCAAGGAGAGACCCGGCTGGGCACATCTACAATTCAAATGCAGTGGGGAGGGCCGCAGTCATCAATCCATCCCGTCCTCTCCTGCAGGCTGGGCGGGAGCCGGGGCTTTCACCATTGTCCCCTAAAGAAGATTGGAAGCAGGGACAAGTGGAGAGCTCTGTCATCCTTCCTCCCGGGGCTCTACAGAGAGGCTGCTGGCAAGGTGCTCCATCAGGACAGAGTCGCCCTGCATCCAGGCCCTGGCGCCCTGTCCATTCCAGGCCCCTGGACCAGCCGAGCTGCTGTGCAGGGCCGTCGCTGAGTTCCTGAGATCTGCTGGCAGCCTCCTGCTCTTTGTTCTTCAGAATGTGAAAATAGTGTAAATAGCAGCATCTGCAACTGTTCCTGCTGCTCTGACCGCCAGCCAAATTCTTTTTTTTTTTTTTCGTTGCTCTCCCGGTCGAGCCATCCACATGCTGCACACAGGCCTGGGCTGCAGAACGAGACCCATTGCGGCCACCCCAGGACTGCCCAGGAGACAGGCCAGCGCCCACCTTCGCACAGGGACTCAGGGGGCGCAGGGTTCCGCGGCTCCTGGAAAGATGCAGAACTCCATTCACGGCATCAGGGATGTCCATGGCATTTGTGGGATGATGTGTACATATGTACAAAGGGCATTTTTGCCCAGCAACTGAGAAAAGAACCCATGCCTCATTCCTTAATAGCTGCAGTCGCCTCGGCTGAATCTTATGCTTTGGAATGTCTTTAAAGATAATTATTCTTATTCATTGGTCTTCTGGCTACTGTAACCAGCCTTGGCAAATGAGTAACTTGGGGAATTCTGCTTCTGATGGAAACCAGGGGATTTCATGTTTTGTTCAGATCTCTCTCTGTAGCCAGTTCCAAAGTATTCGTTTTTCTTGGATATTGTCATTTCCTTTCTCTGTCTCCTGTTCTCTGCTCATTGATAAAATAAAAGGCCATTATTTTCTCTATTCAAAAAATAAATGCACTTTTTCCCTATCTGGGTGGCAGATGTACTGGACTGTGGAGTATAAATATTCTAAAGTTTTCAAAGCCCCAATCAAAATTATTGTCATCTTGATTTTAGAAATAAGTTGTCAGAGTTAATACTATTGTTTATATTATTATAACTTCTGCATTCTTATCCTAAGTCTTGCCCCAAGACTACCTTAGCATAAAAATGTGGGATTACCAACAATATTCATCCCTTTTTTAAAAAATGTATATCTTTCTAACACACATCAATCTCAAGGATATAAAATGCTTGTCTCTGAGAAACAGCCTGTAATTGTGTTTAAAAAATACACATCAATAACTCTTGGGTGCATTAGAAAATTCTACACTTTGGTGAAGTGTGTGTGCACAAAAATTGCTCTTCTGTTCTACGGTCCTTAAAGGTTAAAACTAACATAGATCTGAAATGTTCTAGAACTAAAGCAATCAGGGTATATTTTCAAGCTAATAGCAAGTGATAGTCTTCACTATTTCAAGAAGGTAAAAAAATAGGCTGCTTTGTTAAGTTCCTTTCTTTAATTGACATAATTTACTACAGCTTTGCCATCCCAGGTAAATGTGGGTTTGAATTTTTACAGCCTAGACTTCATAAGAGTAGAAAATTAGAAATGATTCAGGAAGTAATTCTTTTCATTAGTTACCAAACAGATAGGAAAATGCCGTGAACCATAAAGTGAGGGGGAAAACCATGACAGAAACAAGACCAGGAAAGTTCTAGATAGTCTCAGACCTCATAGAAAGGTCTCAAAGGCAGCATAGCTGGTCTTAGACCCTTTCCAGGCAGTATGGCCTTCCCCCAGTAAAGACACTGCACACTCAGCTTGGCCAGAGACTCACAGATCACAGACCAGTCATCAAATCCATGAGTCACAATCCAGCTCCTTATTCAGATCTCTCCCACCACACCACAAAGCAATTGTTCTACTCTCAAGATCTGACAAGGAGAATTGCTTCAGGCAGTGTAACATTTATCACTCATGCTTCTTTCCTTCAATGAACAATGCCCACTGACTTCCCCTGAGAAGGAAGTCCTGTGAAGGGGAATTATTTCATTGCCCAGAACTTTGCATGTTCATAGAATACCCTCCCACTCTGCGTAACCACAGGCCTGGAGACACACAGGTATTAGCAGCAGAGTCTGCCTCATGTGGAGTGTGGTTGGTTGCTGGACTGCTCCTTCCTCTTAAGTCAGATGTCTGTGGGACACTAAGCATGGAACTACATGATTTCAGAGACCCTGGTCATCATTGAACTCATTCGAGGACACTTGCTACTACTCAGTCTGAAACATTTTTCAAAGCTGGTTTTATTCAATTTAAGTAGCAAAGAAAGCAAAAAAGGAGAACTTAATGATTCTCTACAGGAAAGTGATGGTTTTGCTACCACAGCAGTGATGTTCCCCAGGCCACCTAAGCTTTCTAGGTGAATACTTCGGGAAATCAGATCACCGAGGGCCAAACCAATTAATTGTCACTCAATCAAACCTATCAGTCTAA
Organism: Cephalopachus bancanus; assembly: GCA_027257055.1. Taxonomy (NCBI): domain Eukaryota; kingdom Metazoa; phylum Chordata; class Mammalia; order Primates; family Tarsiidae; genus Cephalopachus; species Cephalopachus bancanus. Next base: position 31,387 of record JAPVLO010000525.1, read on the forward strand.
CCCTACTGTGGACAGACCAGGTCCAGTCTATAGAAATTACTCATTTTAGAAGAAAATGTGCACCAAAGAACAGGTGGGACTGTTGTCATGAGAGGGTTTTCCGGCAGTGAGATGATGAGGCAATGAATGGAAACTGGTGTGTGTTCATGTGTTCAAGGATATTGCACGCTCTTCATGAGAAGTAGCAATTAAAGATGAAGATTTTGGAGAACTCTCACTCAAACTTCTTCCCTGAAGCCCTTCCCAATATTTCCCATTCCCTGGGCAGCTCTCTGGAGTCTTGGACTCAAGCATGTTTTCCTGACCCACTAGTTCATATACTATTGGATTGATACACAAGTTCCTAGTGTTTTTGCTTGTTCTTAGAATGCAAATGTAGCATGATGACTGGTCACAGTTCATCACATTTGCCAATCTCATGTTGGATCTCATTTAAGCATCCTTCTTCAAAGCCTGGTGATCTTCCTGAACGTGGAGAAACACTCAGGTCAAAGTAGCACTCTTAGAAATGCCTTGCTTTCTCTGATAGCTTCTCCCCATATGGCATGAATGTTTCAAGCTGCCTCCACTGCCTTCACTACTCTGTTAAACTCAAACAGAAGACTATGTCAGAAGTGTTCATTTTTTTTTCCTACTTGACACTCCATTTTCTTTAGGACACAAATAGCACTAACTTTCTTCAAATGTGCAAAGTGCAAGGTGTATTCACCAGCACAACATTGTCACTCTAAATGACAAATGATAAATGATAAGCTCCCAGCACCACAGTATTGTCATGCCAAAAACAAACATTACAATCTTGTGTATCAACCTAATAGTTACAAGTGTATTCTATGCCCCTACCACAGGGAGAGTTCCCTGAGGTACTTCTTTTTCACTTTTATATTCCCAGAGTAGCCCAGCTCAGTACTTAGCATATGGAAGCTACTCAATAATGTTCATTGAAATGGTTAATTTATAATAATATAAACAATTTTTATACTATTTCAAAGCAGCAAAATATCCAAATAGGAACGTTACCTACAAGATATTTTAAAAAGGGGTTCTTCTCAAATGCTAACCATCACAGTGGATCATATACCCAGGTAGTAACATATGGCTCTGACCCATTTACTTAATTCTTGTGATGGTACCCCAATAACACTTCCTTCCTCCTCAGTCCTAGCAGTACTGAACAGAAAATAAAAGAAAATGCTATGGTCTGAGTGTATCCTGCAAATTTCAGGTATCAAATCTTAATGGCCACTATGATGAGGGCTCCTTCAGGAATAGGAGAATTAGTGCCCTTATAAAAGAGGCTTCAGGCAGCATTTGACTCACTTTCCCTTTTGCCTTCTGCTGTGTGAGGGTACAATGTTCATTGCTCCTACAGAGAATGCAGCAACAAGATGTCATCTCAGAAGCAGAGAGCAGCCCTCATCAAACAAAAGAACCTGCTGGAACCTTGAACTTAAGACTTTACGGCCTCCAGAACTGTGAGCAATAAATCTCTCTTCTTTATAAATGACTCAGTCTCAAGAATTGTGTTATAGCAGCACAAACAGACTAAAACAAACCAAGAGACTGACAACGCTACATAACCAGAAGGATCGGATGCACCCCTGTAAAGAGAGGTTCCCTCACTCCCAGAGACTAGACAGCAATATCAGCCAGTGAGAGGGGACCATGTGACCCAAAGGAAGAAATGAAGTCCTGGGACAGCTCCAGGGGAAAGGACTTTCCATCAGGCATACCTGGGGTTGGAAAGAAGCTGACTTCATATCCAACAGACATTCAAAAACATCCACCAGTCACTTGCACAATCAGCCACATGCTAATTGAGAATCTGGTTTGAGAGACAGTCATCAGGGCTCTGAATCTGTCAAGCACAGCCTCAGAGTGCCCTCCCAAGGGGACAACCTCCCGTTCTGGCCCCAGCAGGATCTGGATCTATTTAGCCAGCCCCCATAGTCTCTTTTCCCTCCCCCTCACCCCTCCCCACAAAATAGCCTTTTGTTGCAGGCTCTGCTCAGCTTATACCAGATGCTTGGTCCACTGCATGGACTATCTCCATCAACACAATGGAGTCAATCTGCCAATTTGGTCAAATAGGTTAATCAAATATAAATTTGTTTCAAATGAATTTTTTAATGGAGCAGTTATCTGACAAAATGACCTAGATTTGTATTAAAATTAAGGCACCAAAGAATCTTGCTTTGGAATCATATTTTTTAGCTTTAAAAATCTCATTGATAGATGGTCATAGTGGCTTATACTTGTAATCCCAGTGTTTTGGCAGGCCCAGGTGGGAGGATTGCTTGAGGCCAGGAGTTCAAGACTAGCCCAGGAAATGTAGTGAGACCTCATCTCTACATAATAATAATAATAATAAATGTCATTGACATATATGATTAGTTTGATTCTCATAATATCCTCTTCGGTGTCCAGGGCATCTATCATTAACCTTCCTTTAGAGATTAAGAAATGAGGGCAAGAGGTTGAGTAACTTTCATAAAATTAGTAAATAGCAGATCATACCCGAGACTCATTCACCCAAATTCATGCCACGTGGGCCTTTCCCACTCTCTAATGCTTGTTCATATAGAAACTCCCTCAATGTGGTGAGGAATCTACCAAGGTAACTATCTGGAAAGTGTGGTGAGTCTGTTCACGATTACAACAGTGTTGGAGATTCAAAGAATTACAAAGAAGTTATTTGTGATAACTGCTGCATATACAATGGGAGAGTGAAACTTCATCTCTTTAATAACAAAGTTGACATCGCTTCATGGCAAAGGCGTGAAGCCAGATCCACACCAGAGCCTACGTGGAGTTGATAAATGTGCTACTTTCCAACATATTTTCCATACCCTTCTTGGGAAGCACATTGAAGTTGCAAACAGTAGTCATGGCAGGACTGGGCAGTTTAGTCAAAAGACCTCCCATGGGCCTCTTGGGCCAAGAAACACAATTAGGGTGCTCTGTGGGTTTTCTACTCACAGTCAAATTGGAGGGCCAATTGAATTGCATTTCCGAACTTTTTCTTTGATTACATGTTTCTAATGAATATATGGAGAACTTGGTTTAACATAAAGAATAGACATTGGTTGTCCAGACTAGACCGATTTCATAAAAGAACTGTGCAGCCCTTAGTCGTGTACGGGCTATACAGATCTCACCATAAAGTATTCTACTTGCCATTGACAACTTTCGTTTCTAGTCCAGCTTGCGTCCCACATAAATCGCCCACTTGAAGCAGTCCCTCCTTACTGCACTCCTTTGTCTGACCTCTTATCTGTCACTCGGTTGGCACTAAACATATGGCACTTATACTGTTGTTTTACCTCACTTTGGCAGATGGTAAACGCATATGGTCTTCATTTAACTGGCAGCAGAGATTACTTACCAGGGAGTAGTTCTTGAAGCCATAGCTTCAATACACCAAATGTGCCCAGTGCTTCACAAAACCAAGAACTATTTAAATAGCAAGGTTCATTCTTCTTGCAAAGCAGCTTAGCAAACTTTTTTAAAAAAATTTTATTAAATGGGCATGTCTTTGGGGTACTGCCTCCCATCTCAAACAGCTTGTCAAACTTTCTTTGTCTCCAAGAGTAGCTCGATTGAACTACATTTCTCCATCCCATTATACTTGCAGGAATTAGAGTGTGTCCGTTTCTCTAGAAGACCTAAATTCCATACCTATAAAAGAAAGTCCATTCTAGACCCATATAGCTGTATTATATTTTATCTCATTTTGAGCTGATGCTTTTGAACAGCACTGAATCTTGTAATCTAGAATCCACAGGACATCCCTGCTGTGTTGACATGCAGAGGACAGTAGGTATGCATCACTCCTTGTTCCTTTATGAGGATGAAGGACAGATTGGGAAACTAAGGGACCTTCTCTTCACTTTCAGTGTCAGAAAGGTAGTGCTTCTTTGGAGAATATGTATGGTCCAGGTTTCAATCCTTGCATTTCCCAGTAGTCAATTTGGAAATAAATTTGTATGCCATGCAGCTTATATGTTTAAAAACCCTCTTAGATCTTTCTTAAAACCTGGTGGGGTCTCAACAAAGATATGAATGGGCAAATGTCAACTCTTGTTATGTGTTATTTAAGCACAAATACTACTCTACCACCTACTGACTTGTAACCTTGAACATTTCACTTAATTTCTAGGTTTTCTAAGTGCTTTCTTTGAAAATAAAGTAAAAAATGTACAATAGATACCCTACAGGTTGTTATGGAAAGTAAATAAACTAAAATAGTAAAAGTTCTGAGCATGTTAGTTATAGGAGTCAAAGAATGTTGAAAAAAATGGATTTTAGGCAAATCATATTCCCTTCTACTCTTTTATTTGATTCTACTCCTGTTAGTTTCTCCATTTATGCTTTTCTGTTTTGTTTTGTTTTATTTCTCTTGAATTACTTGTTCAAGTGTCCTACCTAAACTTATTATTGAGAACAGACATTTCACACACACACACACACACACACACACACACACACACACACATTCTCATATCTCACATACCTCAAAGAGAGAGAAATGTATAATTACAATACAGTGTGATAAGCAACAGAATGACTTTTTTTATTCATCTTATAACAATACCTGGGCACGAAACAGCAGTGGGAAAGAGAGAGGAATGATTATTTCTGTCTGAGGATGAAGTAGGTCAGAGAAGTTTTTCCTAAGAGAATCAATATGTGTTTTTGAGGGTCAGGTGTGGTGGTTCATGCCTGTAATCCAAGCTCTTTGTGAGGCTGAGTCAGGATGACTACTAGAGCCTGGGAGTTTGAGACCAGCCAGGGCAACATAGCAAGACTTCGTCTCTACAAAAAAAATTTAAAAAATTAGTTTAATAATAGTGCACGCCAGTAGTCCCAGCTATTCGGGAGACTGAGGCAGAGGGGGCGGCAGTGAGCCATGATTGTGCCACTGCAGTCCAGTCTGCAGGACAGAGGGAGACTTCAACTAAAAAAATTTTTGCTCTGTGTTCTTAAGCACAAGTAGATTTTCTTGGTGTGTAGAGGAAGCAGCATGGGCAAAGCCATGAAGATACTAAAGTGCATGGTATTCCTGGCAATGTTAAGCAGTTACATGTTTCTAGAGCAAGAGATTCCAGCAAGCCAAGCAGAAGAGTCTGGGAAGATGGCAGGCAGGTAGCTAGTCCTAAGAGGCTCTTTGGACATGAACGAGCTTTATGTCTTTATAAGAGCTTTTTTTTTTTTTTTTTTGCAGCTTTATGCTGTAAGTTCTGGGGAGTTTGCACCCAGCCCAGGACTCTGCTCAGTAGGATTCCAGGAAGTGTTTGAGGATGATAATGACTATTAAAAACTGACTCACCATTTCTTGATGACTAGTGAGGCTGAGCATGTTTTCATTTATCTGTTGGCTACTCATATGTCTTCTTTTGAGAACTGCCTATTCATATCTTTTGCCCACTTTGTGAGGGGGCTGTTTGTTTTTTTCTTTTAGGTACTTTTGAGTTCCTTGTGGATCCTAGATGTTAGAAATTTGTCAGATATACTGCTGGTAAGTATTTTTTCTCAGTCTGTGGCTGTCTCCCCACTCTCTTAATGGTTTCTTTGGCTTTGCAGAAGCTTGTCAGTTTGATGAGGCTCCACTTGTCTATCTTAAATCTTGTGCCATGGGCACTTGGGGTTTTGATCAGTAATTGGTTGCCGGTTCCAATTTCCATAAGGGTTTCTCCTGCATTTTCTAAGGTTCGTACAGTTTGAGACTTTATGTTTAGGTCTTTGATCAATTTAGAGTTGATTTTTGTGTATGGCGATAGGTAGGGGTCTTGTTCTGCATGTGGTCAATCAGTTTTCCCAGCACCACTTACTGAATAGGTTCTCCTCTCCCCGGTTTTTGGTGGTGGAGGCTTTGTCAAAGATGAGTTGGTTGAGAAATTGAGGTTTTGCTTCTGGAATCTCTATCCTGTTCCATTGGTCTATATGCCTGTTATATGCCTGTTCTTGTACCAATAATAGGCTGTTTTGATTATTGTAGCCTTTAAATGCAAACTAATATCACACTGAAATGCCACCTAATTCCAGTCAGGATGGTCATCATCAATAACTCAAAAAACAACAGATGCTGGAGAGGATGCAGGGAAAAGGCAAGACTTCTACACTGTTGGTGGGAATGTAAACTAATACAAACTCTGTGGAAAGCTGTTTGGCAATTCCTAAAAGATCTAAAAATCAACCTTCCATGTGACCCCACAATCCCCTTACTGGGAATATACCCAAAGGAACTCAAATCACTCTATAAAAAAGATACCTGCACAGACATGTCTATTGCAGCATTCTTCACAGTAGCAAAAACATGGAGCCAAAGGTGCTGCCCATTGAAAGAGGACTGGATAAAAAAAATGAGGCACGTATACATGACAGAATATTAAGCAGCTATAAAGAAGGACAAAATTATGAACTTTGCAGCAACTTGGATGGAATTAGAGTCTATAATTCTGAGTTATCTATCACAGAATAAAAAGAACTGAGCACCACGTGTTCTCACACATAAGTGGACCTTGAGCAATTATCATAATACTACAAGAAAGGGATTGGCAGTAGTGGCAACTGCCAGAGGAGTGGGGGTGAGATTGGCAGTAGTGGGCAACTGCCAGGTGTAGGGGGCACACCTCATCAACAAGGGTACTGCATAATGAACGTTTGTATACCTAACTCTGAATTGTACCCCGCATCTTTAAAATGTAAAATTTAAAAAAAAAACCTGACTCCCCAAATAGGATCACCACCACTTGTTAATAAGACAAGGCTGAATTTTATTATTTACTGCAGTAAAGAAGATACCATTTCTGCAAATCTTTGGGCCTCAGAGGGAGGAAAGCAGGATCAGGATCCATTGAGAATTGAACATTTGGTTTGAAAGTTGTTTTTTGGGTTATGATTGGGTAAAGATACCAACACAATGGTCGTAGGAACTGTATGGTGAAGATTTTGTGATGAGGGACTGATAGAAGCTTAGGACTCCACCTATTTGATGCTGTACATTGAAGAGTTGATGAGTTTTAAGGAAGATCCTGTAATGAACAATCATACCATTTGTCTGACAGGACAGTTCCAGAGTGGTAAAGAAATGCCAATGAAGCCGTGGAAATAATAAAGTTGTATTAATGTAACTAGAAAAGGGTGGTTTTGGTCTCAGTGTTCAGCAGAATGTGGGGCAGACAGTATTGCTTCTCATGATATTGACTTTTGCCTGGAAATTTCTTCCAAAATATATGCCACCCAATCTATTCTGAAAATACCAAAGTATAGGGCAATTGAGAGGAGAAATTCAGTTTGACTTTTCCTAACTTTTGTATACCCAAACAAAATATTAAAATCGCTTATAATATTAAAGGTAATTAATTTATCTTATATATAATTTGGTTATCTTATTTGCATTTTTAAAAGCAAAGCAATGTTTAAAATTTCTAGTGGCGGGAAACTATGGGGGGGCCAAGGAGGGGAAGGGAGGTGGGATTAAGGGTAGTCAATATCTGTCTAGGTACAGGGGGAACACCCCTTATCAACAAGGGTGCCTGAACGATGCATATTTATATACCTAACCCTTAACTGTACACCAAAAATTTAAAATAAAAAATATGTTTAAAAAATAAATAAATAAATAAATAAGTAAAATTTATACACACACACACACACAAAGAGAGAATTCTGTCTACATTTATACATCTCTGTATCTCAATGCAAGTTACACCATAGTTCTTTAAGCTGATGTTATCATAGAATACAGAGTGAACTGCAGCAGTAGACAAATGTAGGCTTTAAGCTATAGTGTATACTCAGATACCAGTTCTGCTGTTTCCTATGTGATGTCTGGCAAGTTACATGACTTTTAATAAAGTTTTGAGAAAAGAAAAAAAAATTTCTAATTTGGGCCAGGCACAGTGGCTCACGCATGTAATCCCGGCACTTTAGGAGGTTGAGGTGGGAGGATTGCTTGAGACCCAGGGTTCAAGACCAGCCTGAACAACATAGGGAGACCTTGTTTCCACACAAAAAAATTTTAAAAATAGCCAGGTATGGTGACATGAACTTGTAGTTCCAGCTACTTGGGAGGCTGAGGTGCAAGGATTGTCTGAGCCCAGGAAGTTGAGGCTGTGGTGAGCCTTGTTCATGTCACTGCTCTCCAGCCTGGGCGACAACAGAGTGAGACCCTGGCTCAAAAACAAGTCTAATTTGGGGTTGCCACTAAGTGTAAACCATTGCTCAGGGTGGCATTATACAAACCACTTGCAATAATAATTATCTAAAGAAAAATGAAGTCTTTAGTCTATCTGGATATTTCCAAATATACAGATACAGGAAGGGTATAGAGAAAGAACCTACATTTTTATTTCCACGTTTTTATATCACCTACAGTCTTCTGAAAGAAAAAAAAAGTTTTACAAATCAACCAAGTCAGAATACAGTTAGAGATAGAAAGATCTGTTGAAAAAGGTTTAAATTTGTGGCAGACTGATTAATGATATGCTTCTTTACATATTTTATTTTACTAAATTTTGTCATGCTTTTACTCAACAATGACGTTACCAAGCACAGAAAATTGAACACAAAGATCTCAAAACCTGGCATAGGACCCAGGTAGCATCAGATATAAGATGTACGGCAAAATTGCTGATATGTTAAACACATTTTTCAAGTCAGACAAGAATGCAGTGAAGGCTACATCTAACTTAGTGCATCACAACCTGAACTATAGTGTAGGGAAGAGGGCTCAGCATTCGGAAGCGAAGGTGTGATCTTTAGTTTCTTCATCTGTAAAAAGTGGGTGGTGGTACAACGTGTGCATTACCTTGATTGCTTGCCTTGAGTCACTATGCAACCAGAGATGAAAATCAGAGGAAGAACAGTGGAGTCAGGGCTAGAACAGAAGCTAAGGAGCTCTAACCATTTAGCCCATAGAACCAGATTTATTTATTTATTTATTTATTTATTTATATAATTGCCCAGTAGTGCACTCACACATTTATTGCAGCATTTTTATAATAGCAAAGGTATGAAATCAATCTAGGTGACCACTGATAAACAAGAATAGCATATATACGTAATGGAATTCTATCCAGTCATTAAAAAAAAAAGAAATCTTGTTCTTTGCAGCAACATGGTTGAAACTGGAGGTCATTAAGCTAAGTGAAATAATCCAGGCACAGAAAGACAGATACTGCATGTTCTCATTCATATGGGTGCTAGTAACTGACTTTATGGAGATAGAGAATAGAATATAGCTACCAGAGTCTAAGAGAGGTATGTGGTTGGAGGGGACAATAAAGAGGACTTGATTAATGGGTACAAACATATAGTTAGATAGAAGAAATAAGCTCCAGTAACCAATAGCAGTCCAGGGTGGCTATAGTTAAAAACAATGTGCTCTGTATTTCAGTGCAGCTTAGGAGAGAAGACTTGAAATGTTGCCAACGCACAGAAGTGATAAATACTAAAGGTGATGGGTACTCCCAATACTATGACTTGATCATTACACATTCTTCACATGTAACAAACACTTACATGTACCCCATACATATGTAAAATATGTTGTATTAATAAAAATGCTAAAATTTAAAGATTTTAGGTTTCAGAAGATGCCCTCAACTGTTGAAATGGCATTAGAAAGACTGATTATTTCTGGAAGCCCTATAGGGAGGGTGGTTAAGAGATAAAGCAATATGAATGCCTTACACATTGTGACTATTATTAGATATTATTATGTAGAAATTGTCGATATTATGAATGTGCCTGACACTTACATAGACTTGACAAAGCACCTGTTTTCCCTATGAAGAAAGGATGCATCCCTAAACCTAGCTCGGAACCGAGGAGATCAACATTACAAAAACATGCAGAAGTGATGGAAAAAAGTGATGGTGATGGAAATACAGTGAGATTCTGCCTGGCTGACATGATGCTCTGGTCCCTGCTCACGGGAGACCTGATTGATAAGATACAGAATTTATAGACCTTTTGGGGCCAATAACATCCCAAGTAGGTATAAACCCTTTATAAGTTTGCAACACTTTCGCATTGCTCAACAGAACGTAGGCTTTCAGCAGGTGATGAAGGTGAAAACTGGCTGGCTTTCGAGAGAAGTCAGAAGCCCAAGGTCAGTGACAGCTGCATCATGCTCTCTCCACAACTGCAGACACACTGAGACCTCTATAATCATTACATAGGTGGAGCTTCCAGTGTGAATTTTTCCAGCTATCCAGCAGGGGCTCCAGGAGGCAAAGCAGAAAATCCATGATTTGATATTTCGTTTCTATACTAGAATTCCCAAAGTCTGTACTTCCAGTTCAGATTAAGAGTAGACATCTAGGGACTTGGTAGGTGACAGAAATGGCCCATGATGTATCATCATAATCTCTGCCAACCCTTCTTAATCAATTGCTGTGTGATGGACACTAGGCTCAATATCTGTTTCTGTGACATCAAATAATTGTGAAAACTGCCTAGGTGGGCCATGGTTGTTTTCCTGACTAGCTGTGGCCTGCGGTTATATTCCTGGCTTGCGAGGCTGTTGTATTCCTGTGGTTGTATATCTTCTGGCAAGCAATGCTAACATGGTTATGTCCATAATAACAAGGCCAAATCATGTTTATGGGCGGCACCAAGAACTCATAGAGATAGTTCTAGCACTGTCTCTGATTCACAGATAACATCTCTGAGGTTTAGCAACAAGAGTCATTGCCTGCGGCTGTGGGAACGGAGTCACGATTCATCTAGACGCCGGGCCCTGGAACTTTATCCTGAGCTCTACTGTACTCTGTGTATTTTCTCAATTTCCACCCAGGAGAAGGATGGAGAAGTTCAACTTTCAATTTGCTAACTAGCAGGAAAACTGTCACTTCGGAAGAAAGTAAGAGTCAGTCCCAAGCATCCTTGAGTGGTGAGTGCCTTTGGTTGGGCGTTTGCACTGGTATTGAGAAGAAAATAGGGGAAGGGAGAATGCAAAGGGTCTTGAATGACTTACTGAGTCTTAAGCTAAGCTGTAGGTAGGTATTATAATCCCCATCTTAATGGATAAGGGACTCAAGATTCAGAAGGTGGCTTGGATCCAGTCCCAATCTTCTTTCCTAAAATCTACATGGTCTTTGTTTGTCCTTCACTATATACAGTCTTTGTCCTCACCAGACAGGTGACTTGGTTTTCTTGAGCCACCAGATTCCCTGTGGACACCAATATAACTTTGCAGAATGAAACTCCAGGAATAGTCTGGCCAGCCAGGACAGCCATCAATAGATGAGCTGCTGAGGACCCGCCCCAGGAAGGGCCTCCTGTTCCATGGCCTTAAAAATCTTTAGGTACAGCCAACTCTACTCCGAGATCTGCACCTGGAGGTGGTGAGTCTTGCTAAGACAGGTCAGTCTGTCTCTTTTTCCAGAGGGTTGGATAAGGCCAAGACCATCATCAGCATGAGCACTCATGAATTGGCTGGTTTCAAGAACAGCATAGCTGTAGCCCCACTATCCCCTAACTCCACAGTTACACCCCCGAGAAGTGTTCACTGGATGAGTGCCAGTAGTGCTGTCCTTGAGGCCAGGACCCCTCAGGTATAAAGAGCTGGGCCTCAGATTAACTTTCCCTGCAGCCAGATGACTGTATGATTAAATCTGGGAGCTTGTCCATACAGCTATGCTGGCCGGATGATTCCAAATAGAACCAGCTAATCCTTCCTGGAACTGGCTGTGGAAAGCAAGTTCATTTCAGCCAAATTGGCCAGGAAGAAGAGGAAGAACAGGAAATTGAGTCGTGACTAACATGCAGCAGGTGGACACCGTGACTGTCCTTCGCTCATCATTCATGGTGGCCAAACCCTTGTCCAGTGCCACTAAGATGAGTTCTTGGTGCCGCCCATAGACATGATTTGGCCTTGTTATTATGGACATAACTGCGTTAGCATTGCTTGCCAGAAGATATACAACCACAGGAATACAACAGCCTCGCTAGCCAGGAATATAACCACAGTCCACAGCTAGTCAGGAAAACAACCATGACCCCACTAGTCAGGAATACAATCACAGCCTCCCTAGTCAAGAATACAACCATGACCTTGCCAGTCAGGAATATCGCCACAGGCCACAGCTAGTGAGGAATACAATCACAGATTTGCTAGTCAGAAATACAACCAAAGACCACAACTAGTCAGGAATACAGACACAATTCACTAGTCAGAAATATAACCACAGGCCACAGCTAGTCAGAAATGCAACCACTGCCTTGCTAGTCAAGAATACAGTCACAAGCATCAATTAGTCAGTGGAAAGAGCACTGGAGTTTTCTGGAATAAAACCTAATGTTAATTGACCACTTTTTATATGCCAAACATTCTTCTGAGCATTTTTTAAGTATTTATTTATTTTGTCCTAACAAAATTGTGAAGTCAGCATTGTTATGTTTAACGCTTTCACAGCTGTGCATAAAGAAGCACAGAAGTTAATGTAACTTGTATGAAGAAAAATAGTTATAAAAATCAGAAACCAGATTTGAACCCAGGCATCTCGCTGTTTCTATTGAAAAAGAAAATAGAAACAGAAAACTGCATAAACTGAGTATTTTTATGTGGAGAAGTGTGGGGGCAGCCATGTGGTGTGGGTGTGGTTTCTCTGTTTGATAGGTGAGAACCTGAGGGTAATGCCCCGTCTTTGGGCAACCAGTTTCTCTCTAGTCGTACACAACCCATTATTCTGATTAAACTGGTGGGGATTAGAGGAGGATCTGTGGAGAGGTATCACAGAGCTGAGAGGCATGGGTCGGAATTGAGGATGGGGGATTGGTCTACTCATCCACCAGGGCATTGGCAGGTTCTCGTAGGCACTAAGCCCTGCATCTGGTGCCAGGTATAAAATGCCAAGCCAAGGCACTTGCACCCTACTGCTAAAAGCAAAGGAAATCACGTGATTCCCACCATTACAGTAAGTCCCCAACATACAAATGAGTTATGTTCCAAGAGCACGTTAGTAAGTTCAATTTGTTAAAAGTTCAACAAAGTTAGCCTAGGTACTCAACTAACACAATTAGTTATATAATGCTGTACCATGATAGGTTTATAATACTGTCACACAAATAATACATAAAAACAAATATATAATACTGTAGTAAAGTGCACAAAATCACAACCACTTGCAGAGGATGCCCGCTCATGACAAAGTATGCCACACACATGAACTCACTTGCTTGGACATGCGAATGCATGTTCTCATCTTAGAAAGTTTGCAACTTGAAGGTTCTCACATAGGGGACTTACTGTATTTCCCTAGGACCACCATAAAAAATCGCCACATTTGAATGGCTTAAAACAACAAAAATAAATCTTCACCCAGTTCTGGAGGCCAGAAGTGAAAAATCAATATGTCATTAAGGACTTGCTTCCACCAAAGGCTCTAAGGGGGAATCCTTCCTTGCCTATTCCAGCTTCTGGTTGTCCCAGAATCTTGGCTTGTGGCCACATCACTTCAGTCTATCTCCATCTTCTCATGGCCATCTTCTGTCTGTCTTTGTGTCTTTTGTGTCATCTCTTCTTAAAAGGACAACAGTCATTGGATTTAGGGCCCACCCCACTCCGATATGATTTCATCCTAACTTGTTATGCCTGTAAAACTCTATTTTCAAATTAGGTCACATTCTGAAACTCTAGGTGTCTAGGAAAATTGAGGACACATTATTCAACTTAGGACACCCACGCAATATCCACACTTTGTGGGATCAGCACTAGAGAATTCAAGGGAGGAAGATAATGATTTATGACCAGAGAAAGTGTTGTAGCAGAGAGGAAGGGGAAAATGGGTCCATAAGTAGCTTTACTTCTTCCTTCAAGGGACATCGCAAAGCTATCATCCTGCATGATTGTGAGCCAGGAGGACAGTTATACAAGAAGGGACAGAACTAGGGTTTGGGGACTGAGTTATTCAGCAAATTCTGCCAAGTCTCCTCTTTCTCTGCCCCAGGAGGTCATTCCTGGGCTGCCAAGAGAGTCACAGCTGTGACTTTGCAGCTCCCAGCTATGGATAGGGCACAGCCTTCTAAGGGCACTGCTCTGACAGCCTCCCTCCCCCTACCTCCAACCCCTGACCCCGGTACAAAGGTCTTGTCCAGCCTCAGGGTTAGGAGTGGCAAGGACTCTGTTGAGTGTGAAACATACATGAAAAAACAATCTTAGGTGGGCTCGGTGGCTCAGCCTGTAATCCCGCGCCTTTGGGAGGCTGAGGTGAGTGGATTGCCTGAGCCCGCGGGTTCGAGACCCGCCTGGGCAGCAAGAACTCATCTCTACAATAAATCAAAAAAACCAGCCGGGCGTGGTAGCGCATGCCTGTAATTTCAGCTACTTGGAAGGCTGAGGTGGAAGGATCGCCGGAGCCCAGCAGGTCAAGGCTGTGGTGGCCGGGAGCGGCCACTGTACTCCAGTCCGGGCGACAGAGTGAAACTCCAACTCAAAAAAAAAAAAAAAAAAAAAACAACTTATGAAGTATAAAACATCAAACAAGAATTGAAAGCATAACAACATACATGTAATCAATAATGCCTTCTAAGGATCATATTTCATGCTGAAATATACAAGATTTTAAAAACAATTTGATCCCTTGGAATTTCTATCCCACCAATGAGGGGAATTTTGGTAGTGTGTTAGTCTAATTTTCACTACCAGAATATAAAAGGCCCATGGAAAGGTAACAAAAAAAGCTATATGGCTAGAAAAAGCATAGAAAACCACAACTGTTGAGTTGTAAAGCAATAATACAACCTGTTAGCTATGGAAACACAGAACTGTGTGACTTCTATAATATACTCAATTCATTTTAAAAGCATTTTCTGGCACAAATAACAATATTATAATTTTTTGTTGGAAAAAAATATATATCAGTGCTCTACTAAAACTCTACGTCTTGTTAAAAAAAAATTGTTTTAAATGCCAATTTTGTGGAAATTATTAGATTTTTTTGTAAGTGTGAAACGATTCTTCACTTTATTTCACCTTCATTAATTTGAATTTGCTTGACTTAATTTTCTTTCCATCCTAAAAATAAGCCCCAAATGTCACAAAAATAAATTTGGGATCAAAAATGAGAATCAGCCATTGTTAGAACACAAAACTCTAAATCCTGTGTCCTATGCCTGGGACCCAGCTTCCTTCTTCCTGGAATCTTCATTCATCCTCACTTTAAGTCCCTGTTCCCTGGTGTTCCTTGACGCTGCCATGCTCAAATTTGTCCTGTCTTCCAGGTGGTATTCTTCACTTCCATCTCCGATGTCTCATGGCACTTTGTGACCATAGCTCCTGTCACTCTGAATTCTTTCTTGTGTGTCTGCCTCTCATGAGAGTGTGAACTTCAGAAAGTTCATCTTGTCAGTGTTTCTGCTGCCAGTGCAAAGCACTTGACAGGTGCTCAATAAATGCTTGCTGGACAGATATTGAGTGTCCCCTGCCAGAGCTCAGATTCTGCCCCAAACCTTATCCCACACCTGCAGCCAAACCAAAGTACACGGAGGCTTTTCCCCCAGTTTCCTTCACACTTGTAACTTCCTCCAGTGAACACTTTCCCCTTGGCAAACTCCTACCTTATCTTCAAAGCCCAATTCAGATGATGTGCTCTTCCCAAGAAGATTTCTTCATTCTCAATGTATTATTTTGCTAGGAGTGCCATGACAAAGTACCGCAGACCAAATGGCTTAAACAATTGAAATGCATTGTCTCACACTTCTGGAGACTAGAAGTCTGAGCCAAGGTGTCAGCAGGGTTGGTTTCTTCTGAGGCCATGAAGAAGCGAACTGTTCTTGGCCTCTCTCTTTAACTTGTAGGTGACCACCACCCCCATTTTGTATCTTCAAAATGTCTTCCTTCTGTCCATGTTTGTGTCCAAATGGTCTCTTCTTATAAATATACCAGTCATATTAGATTAGGACTAATGACTTCATTCTAATTGAACAACCTCTTTAAAGGCTGTGTCTCCAAATACAGTCACATTCTGAGGTACTGGGGTTAGGACTTCAGTATATGAATTTGGGAAAAGGACATTATCCAACCTATAATGCTTACCTCACACTCTAAAGAATGTGACTTCTTTCAACTTTGAGACCCCACAGTTCCTATGTCTTGGTTTATTTGTTGGAAGTTTCTTCTTTTGGTTGGTTGATTGGTTTTCATTTTGTTTTTGTTGTTTTATTTTGGTAGAAACAGGGTCTCCCTATGTTGGCCAGGCTC
The DNA here is from genome assembly GCA_027257055.1 of Cephalopachus bancanus. NCBI lineage: Eukaryota > Metazoa > Chordata > Mammalia > Primates > Tarsiidae > Cephalopachus > Cephalopachus bancanus. Next base: position 47,597 of record JAPVLO010000525.1, read on the forward strand.
ATCTTGAACTCCTGGACTCAAGTGATCCTTCCCGCCTCTGCCTCTCAAAGTGTTTGGATTATAGGCATGAGCCACTGTGCCCAGTCAAGAGGTTCTTAGTTTTCTTTTCAAGCTTCTTTGTCCCTGCCCTGGAGAGAGCCACACTTGTGTTTAACAAGTACTCCACCCCAGATTTTCCTCCAAATTTTTCACGTCTCCTTTTGGTTTCAAAATTGGATCAGAAGTTTCTCAACATGACACACAAAATGTTCGTTCATTACCAGTTTTATATGCATGAATTACTGTTTCATTGTAAGCTAGGCTACCAGACCTCATTTCTAGGCATTCCCCATAAACATAAAGCCAAAGAACTGCAATAAAAAAACGTCTAGTGGGTTGAGACCCTTCGTGAAGAGGTCTGAAAGGCAACCATTTAGGCCTTCTTTTTTTTAATTTTTTTTTCCCCTTACTGAGAAGGATCATACAGAATCAACTCACTAAAAAAGAATTGTCATAAAATCTCACACCATTGACTTGTAAATGGAATCGTATCTGTAGAGTCTACATAATGATACTATCAAAAAGGAAGGAGCTATCACATCCATATAACAGATGAGATATGAAATGACTAGCATGGCAGATGAGCACCCCAGAGGTATTTTGCTTTATTCTACTCACTGCGTTTATATCTCCAGTTTCTCTAATTTTAGTTATTTTTTTTCCTCAGGTCTCAAGACAAGAGCAGGAAGATTTTTTTTTTTTTCTCTCTCTCTCCTAACAAATCACCTCATACAGAAGTCAATAATATAAATACTAACGTTTCTGGGGTCAGTGCTGGGGCTTTATTAAAACTGATTTTTCAAAATGTATTTCTGTTGTTAGTACAGCTACAGGGAAGCCCTCCAATCAAATGCTTCCCATCTCATCATCAGTGCCTGTGTCTTGTGGGCTCTAAGAAGGAAAAATGAATGGGGAAGACAGAGAGGCGATGCCACCAGCTTCACAGATGAGTCCTGCAGGCCTGGATTGTTGTGGGGCAGGAAATCAAAAGAAAATTCTCCCCTGGTTCTTTCCGGATGATTCCCCCAAACCTCCACATGCACCGCCACAACTCACGTCTCTTTCTAACTCTGTCCAGACTAATGATTAGCAACTACTTAAAATAACCAGAAGATGCCTTTCCCTGGAGTCTCATACCCCTACCAGAAGCTGACACACCATGTCACAAAATAAAGAGTCATCAGAAACACAGACACGATACTTGGCATTCTGCTGCCAGAGGAATCTGTTCAGAGAATGGAGATGGCACAGAGTTCATTCCCAGACCTCTCTGTTCTAGGCCCCAGGGGATCACACCCAGTCTTCTTAGGGTTGGAGCCCAGTTTCCTTCAGAAATGCACTGAGAGACCTCCAGTCGGGTTCTGAGCCAGGTGATCTGGGCCTGCATCAAACAGCCAATTTGCCTGCACACTTCTCATAAATAATGGGTGTTCCTATGATTTACAAGCTGGAGGGTCCTGGTTTAAACTGTATACTTTGGACTTGTTAAATATGACGGGTCTCAAGAATTTGCTCCCGTGAAGTGCGGTCAGTGCTCTAATTGTGGGGAACACGAGCCGGTGAGCTAATGAAGATCTACGGAAGAGCCAGCTTTCCCCTTTGGAAGCCAGGATGGGTGAGTTTCCAATGCTCATTTCACCCACCCACAGAGCAAGTGTTAAGAGGAAAGGGACAGGTGTGGTGCATGGGAAGGGTGATGGAAAGCCAATCTCGAAGGAACACAGGTTAGTAGTAAGGCTCTCCAGCCACATGAAATAGAGGGGAGAGCACAAAGAGCAGCAAGGAAGACTTAGCCTCATATTTAAAAACACACACTACACACATGCACGCACGCACGCACGCACACAATGCCCCAAAGTGTAACACACACAATGAAATTGTTCCCTCCTCAGTGCCATCTCATTCCTCGCCATCTGGTCAACCTTTTCTTTAGCTTAACTGGCACCTTAATTGCATTTATGCTTTTTACCTTTCTTTATTTGTCAGGGTTTAAGAATATACTGTTTTCTTTTGCAATTTTCTAAGAATGTTGCTGGAAAAAAAACGCATACCTATTTTTAAAAGACCTTTCAAAATGCACATTTATCTTTTAATTTTACTTGTCTTTCTATTTTAAAGACATGTCTTTTTGTGCAAAATTTGGAAAATACAGAAAAATATAAAGGAGATAAAGATTACCCTCCCACAGGCAGTTGCAAATAACCATAGTTGCATTCCAGAAAATTTATTTTTATGTTTATTATGGTTAGTTCAAAAGAAAAATAGAGGTAAACATGAATACAATTTTATTTTATAAAGTTAGGCTCACGCTATATGTACTACTGCATAGTGTGTTTTTATTTAATGCGACTTTGTGAGATTTTAATACGGCACTAAGTAGTCTTTGAAAGCATAATTTTTAACAGCTACAAAATATTTTAAATAAATATACCATAATTTTATTTCCCATTTCTCTATTCTTGAATATTCAGATGGTTTCTAATTTCTCCCATAAATCATACTTCATGACTCCCCCTACACACCAATTTTTGGACACATTTTTGGTCATTTATTTAGAATATATTCTTAGGTACAAAATTATTGAGTTAGAGAGAGTAAACTTTCTTAAGGCAGTGTCTTTAGTTGCACACTTACTCTCCCTCCCATCTGGATAAAAATGTCTATTTCATATAATAGATAAAAAAATAGAAACAACTCAAATGTTTGTTCCCCTAAAATAAAGAGATGCAGTATATATACATAATGAAAAATTATTCAGCAATATAAAGGAATGAAGTTCTAACACATGCTACAGCAGGGATGAACCTTAAGATACGATGCTAAGTGAAAGAAACAGACACAAAAGACCACATATTGTATGATTCCATTTATGTGGTTTGTTTTGACTATAGAGATCTATAGAGATAGAAGGTAGATTAGTGGTTCCCAGGGGCTGGGGTGGTATCAGACAGTGACTGAAAATGGACATGACATTTCTTTGCACTGTGATGAAAATATTCTAAAACTAGATCATGTTGTTGGTTACATAATTTTATAAATTTACTGAAAATCATTGTACTGTACACTTAAAATGAGAGAATTTTATGGCATGTAAATTATACTTCAATAAAACTGTCAAAAATAATTTTTGCTGTTTATTTTTTCAGATCGTTTTAGAATCATTTATTGTTTTCCAAAAAATGCCATCACTATTCCACTAAAATTTTAGAAAGACTGTTATATTTACAGTGGTAATTTTGTCTCAAGAAACATGTGTTTTCATTTCTTAAGCTCTCCTTGTATTACTAACTAGAGCCACAGTCTTTTTTTTCACTAAACCTTTTCTTAAAGTGAGATTCACTCATTTTCTTTGGATTAACATGTAATTTTTGCCATAAATATTTCAACCTTATTATTACAAGCTATAGACAAATATTTTTACATTTATTTAACCTCACATTAGTTGAATTTTTTAGATTCATTTGATATTACATGTATATAATTGTTGGGACTTCAAAAAATCATTAGATTATATTTTCTAATAATAATTTTTCTTCCTCTGCACTGGCTAGAACTTCCAGCATGAATTAGAAGAAGAATGTTGGCAGCAAACAAAATTGTCTTATTCTTGATTTTAATAGGAATTTTTCCAGTGTTTCACCACTACGTACAATGCTGACTTTTGGGTTGTTTTTTTTTAACATTGTTATTTTGAAAAACTATGTATTCACAGGATGTTGCAAAAAACAGTACAGAGATGTCCTGTGTATCCTTTGTCCCGTTCACCTCACTAATTACATCTTACAAAGCTATCATACAGCATCAAAGCCAGGAAGTTGGCACAAAGTGTGTATGTGTAGTTCTGTCATTTATGGTATGTGTAGGTTTGTGTAACCAACACTGCACTCAAGATACAGAACTGTTCTATCAGCACAAAGATCTCCCTTATGTTCTCTCTTTATAGTCAAACTATCCTGTCCTGACCATCCCTAGGATTTTGTGGTACCTACATATCATAGTATGTTCACTCATGCACCGATAGTAGGACATTTTGATGTTTTTTAGCTGTTCATAAAATTTAAACAAAGTTGCTATGAACAACTATTACAAGTTTTGGGGTGGACATAAGTTTTCATTTCTCTGGGATAATTGCCCAGAAGTACGATTGCTGGGATATATAATCAGTACATGTTTAGTTTAGTGGGTTTTTTTTTTTTAAAGAAACTGCCAAACTGTTGTTCAGAGTAGCTATACCATTTTACATTTCCACAGCAATATACAAGAAATCTAGTTTCTTTGCATCCTTGCCAGCATTTGGTATTGTTATTCTTTTTTATTTTAGCTGTGCTAATAAGTATGTAGTGATTTCTCATTTTGCTCTTCATTTGTATTTCATTTGTATTTGTAATGCCTGGTGATGTTGGGAATCTTTTCATTACTTATTTGCCACAAGCACACTTTCTTTAGTGAACATTTCTTCACATCTTTTGCACGTTTTCTAATTAGATTGTTTGACTTTTACTTTTGAGTTCTGAGAGTTCTTTTTGTATTCTAGATGTAAGTTCTTTTTCAGATATGTGATTTGCAAATATTTTCTTCCAGGCTGTGGCTTGTCTTTTGATCCTTTTAACAGGGTCTTTTGCAGAGCAAACCTTTTTGATCTTGAGGAAGTCCGATTGATAGATTGTTTCTTCCTTCTCAGGATTGTGCTTTTGGTGTAAGAATTATTTATCAAGTCTTAGTCGCAAGGATTTTGAACTGCGTTTTCCTAAAGATTTTAGTTTTATTTTTACATTGAAGTCTATGCTCCATTTTTGAGATAATTTTTGTATGCGATGTGAGGTTTAGACTGAGATTTAATTTTTGCCTATTGGAAGAAAATTGTTCCAGTAACGTTTGTTGAAAATGTTTCCTTTGTTTAATTGCTTTGGCAACTTTGTCCAAAGTCAGTGGGTCATATCTGTAGGGGTATTTCTGCTTCTCTATTCCATTCTACTGATCGATGTGTCCATCCCCCCACCCACACTACATAGCTCAGGTTACTGTAACTATATAAGAAATTTTGAACTTGGATAGAGTGACCCTTCAAAGTGTATTCTTCTTATTCAACATTATTTTTGCTATTGCAATTACTTTGCCTTTCCATATATAAATTTCAGAGTACTCTTGTCTATATCTACAAAAAGAAATCTTTTTGAGATTTTGATGTGAATTTTGTTAAGCCTATGTAGCAATTTGGAAAGAATGCACGTTTTTACTACGTCAAGTCTTCTAACCCACAGACATAATGTCTCTCTGTTTATTTAGATCTTCTTTGATTCTTTTCATCAGTAATTTGTAGTTTTCACCATAAAAATCTGCTTTTTTAGACTTATAACCAAGCATTTTATTCTAGTTAATGAATTATAAAAGAAATTGTATTTTTAATTTTACTCTCCAAGTATGTGTTGCTAGTATACAGAAATACTAGCCTTTGTGTATAATAAAGCCTTAACCTTTGTCCACTAATTTTGTATCCTAAAATCTTGTTCAACTCACTATGTATGACTTCAATTATTTAAATTTGCTAGGTTTTTACGGCCCAGGATATGATAATGTTTGGTCTATGTTCTGTGGACACTTGAAAAGAATATGTACTCTACAGGCATGGGGTGGATTATTCTGTAAATATAAATTAGATTCCATTGGTTAATTGTGTTGTTGGGTTTTTTTATATGCTTACTGGTTTTCTGTTCAATTGTTCTACTTTCTAGACCTATAGATTGGACTGCTCCATGTACCTCATATAAGTGAAATCATACAGTATTTGTCCTTTAGTGATGGCTAATTTCACTTAGCTTACTGTCCTCATCCATGTTGTAACACATGTCAGGATTTCCTTCCTTTTTAGGGCTGAATAATATTCCACTGACTTGACTAGTTTTTGATCTTGTGGATTTTTGTCTTTTTGGTTTCTTTGTAAAAGTTCTAGCAGCATTAAAGAAGATGCTGAGTCACCATTGGCTAACCAGTCACTATTCTAACCCAGAGGTTTCATTATGATGCTTCATTAGGTCTCTAATAAAATAGAGGGTCTTAACAAAATAGCCCTATCATGGAAATCAAATTCATCAAACAATAGAACAAATAAAGGAACTATTAAACTTTATTTTGATAGAATGATTGTTTATATCATGTAAATCAGACTAGTCAATCTGGAAGATAACTTATAGAAAACAATTGGAGATCTTTATCATTTACATGGTAGACTAAAGTAGACCCATCAATTACCATCCAGTGAGTTTTTTCATAATTAAAAGATTCTTAAAATGAACATTCTTGTTATTATCATTCACTCCTAGATGTAGTTATTGGCCTATAGAGTTGAAAATTTGAAGGAAAAAAAAAGCAAACAATTGTAAGATATAAAAGAGTAAAAACAATTCAAGAAAAACTATTATTTAATACACATATACATACTAATTGAGTCAATACATTTTTTTTTCTTTTTAACATATTGAACATAAAGATAACAAGAGTTAGACTAGGGGAAGAGGAAGAAAAGAGGCAAAGAAAGAGGAGGTCAAAGAACTGGAGAAAAAGTAGCAGGGAGGGGAAAAAAAGAGAATCACATGAAGTTTTAGCCTAAAATATCAAGTTTCCTACCAAAAATGAGGTCACCCTCAGTTGAGAGACTTTTAGCCCAGGAAATGTCCAGGTATGTACTAGTGGTGAAGGATGGAGTCTCAGTTTTCAGTCAATGAACACCCTGGGACTCAGAGGTTTAAGCCACCTCATTAATGTTATGTTAACTTTATTTTTGGCATAGAAATGAGGTTTTTAAATTTATTTCTGATGTTCACTTAACAGAGACACAGAATGAGAAATTTTCCTGCAGTGAGGAGGACATTTGAGACAGTGTAGACAAAAGACTATTTTCACTCAAAAGACCATCGAAGATACAAAGACAGAAGTTAGAAGCCATCACTCAAATTGAAGAGAGATTTTAAAAGCCTTCGTTATCACCAGAACATACATTTGAGGACCTTTCACAAATATAATTCCATCTGAAAGGCTTTTTCAAGATTAATGAATATCAGTGAAAGTTATAAATTAGATGTTTTTAAAATGTAAACTTGATCGTTTTTAATCAAGCTAAAAGAGCTATTTCAATTCCTTATCAAAATGCATGCTAAGATGATCTTAAGCCCAGAATAATTTGAACATCTAAATTTGCACAATGTACTCTTTCTATTCTGTATCTAGCATGACCATTATCCATCAATCCTCTGTTAAGACTTCATTAATAATCCCAGCACTCATATAATATGACCAAACGCCTAGAGAGATACCCTCAGTTCATGCTAAAACTGAAAACCTTAACTTGGTGTTTGGGTTAGGAAATGAATTAGTAATAAAGTACAGAAACTATGTGAAAATAAAAGTCTATGCTTTCCTTAATTAACTCACCTAAAGTAAGATGAGGGGGCTTTCTAAAATTCTTACCAAAATACTATTTGGGTTCATCTTGGGATGGTTATTTCATTATGGCTGGGTCCCTCTGTCACTCCTTTCTGCAAGTCATGTTCTGGGTAAAGAGAAATTAAGAGATAAGGAAAACAGCCTCTTTGGTCAGAAACAAGGGTTTCTCATGAGACGTATTGCTATTCCTTCCTGTTTTAAATGGAGTGGTTTCATATAACCTACAAATAATTATTGAAATTATAATTCAAGGAATGTACACAACATTTCTCATCTTAGCCTTGAGGGAAGTAGTCTCTACAACAGTTAGCATACTGCTGGCATCTTATGTATCATATGTTTTTGTGAGGATTATGAGAAAATACTCATGAAAACACCTGGAAGACTCTTAGCTGGCATATTTTATTTAAGCAAGTGCATAAGAAGTTGTTAATTTATTTCTTGGAAAAATACTACTACTTGCCTGGAGTAATAGAGCTTATGCATAAGATAAAGAAAGTATTATAAAATTAAGTGTCAAAATATCTGCTATAGACCATACAGTGGCGACTGAGTTTAATTTGATCTCTACATATCGACTCTCTCCTACGTTGAAGGCACAGGGTTGAAGACCACATTGAGAAATGTGCCATTGCATCATGTTATTGGGAAGACGATGGAGACCACTGGGGGGGGGGTCATAGTCCCCCAAAGCTTATGCAGCATAAAATCTGTTTCTAAAGTGAATTGTTCAATTATTACCACCAATTTTTTCTCTCCAGCATTAATCTTTAGAAAAGTTTAAAGATTAATGGTTTTTTTATAAGTATAGTTATAAAAAAGCAGTATTTCATTTACAGAAATACAAAACAGCTTTTAAAACCAATGTTTCCACCTCCTTTTTTTTCAGTTTGTAAACCTATAACACTAAAAAATCCTAACTGATTTTATTTCTACACTTTGTTCGAGTGATTTGATCCCAAGCTGGGACCTCATCTGCCCAACGTTTAACCCGCAGAAAACTTTATCAGCTTGGTTTTGGACTCACAGAAACAGTAGCTTTTAATAGCAATGCTGACAGACCCTTAAGTATAGCAACGTGAATGGCACCAAGGATAATAAATATGAGGAGTGATTCCCAAACCGAAGACGGGCAAATAGTTACCCAGCTGCTACAGAAATAGCAAGATAGAATTTTTTTAAAAAAGGAGAAAAGAAATTAAATGAAATGGATATTAGCTGGAAACATCTGTGTTCACCACAGAGCAAAATGCATATTCAGCAGCCAGTTTATTGGCTCTTTAGAGGATGTGAATGGTGCATTGTAAATAATGACCCGCCTGTAATAAATTCCCAGTAAAAAAGAGAGGGGCTCTGTGTGTTCCTCCCACAATTCACATTTCTGGGTCCCTGCTGTGAGTGATGATTCACAGCAGTCACAAATTCCTGTTTTCAAAATGTGATTGTATACTCCAGGGCTTTCATTAAGTTTTACACTAGCTGGGGAAATTTAAAACTTGAGAGAGACAGAGAAGAGGAGTCCTCAGTGGGGACTGCATTCTGCACTCCACTCAGTCTGCAGGGCACTGATGGTTGTGATAGGCGGGTGTGCCTTCCCAGGCACTCAGTGGTCTCCTATCCTTCTTCCTTCTGGAAACCCACAGGAGTTTCCAGGAGGGTGCAAGGATCAACCAGATCCTTATGCGCTGGATGGGAAAGAGAAAAAACAAGCTGAAGGTCTTTGCAGCTGAGTTTGGAGAGGCAGTTGGGAAACATCATGGAGATCCAGGGCACTACAGTTAATGGGATGCACAAGAAGCCTGCCAGAACTTTCTGGAATGAAATGTGCGGGCTACTTCATCTACAAATTATTTTTCATTTTTTTTTAAGTTGGAGTCTCACTCTGTCTCACAGGTTAGAGTGCAGTGGCATGATCATGACTCACCATAGTCTTGACCTCAGGGCTCAGGTGATCCTCCCACCTCAGCCTCCCAAGTAGCTGGGACTGCAGGCACATGTCACTACATCCAGCTAATTTTTTTTTTCTTTTTTTTTTCTTTTTTCAGAGAGGAAGTCTTGCTATGTTGCCTAGCCTGGGCTTGGATTCCTGGGTTCAAAGGATCCTCCCACCTTGACCTCCCAAACATCTACAGAATTTGAATTACCCGTAAAGTTACAAAGTTACAAAATTACAAAGTTTGCATTGCCCGTAAAGATTTAGGATTGCACTAATTATACGTTCAAAATATGACCGTTGCACATTAATACTACACTCAAGGAAAAATGTTTTGTCTTATGGTCATAAATACTCAAAGGGAAATTGTCCAGTCTGGATAAGAAGAATTTCCTCCGAAGTCAGATATCGGTACAAAGCAATGGACTTTCCTACCCAGCCCAGTGAATTTCTATGACTCCATTTGATATGCTTGGTGCTGTTGCCCAGCCTGTTGACACCATGCTGGACAAGCCAGGCCTCACCCCTCCAAGATCCCAAGCCAGGCCTCGCCCCTCCAAGATCCCAAGTCAGGCCTCACCCCTTCAAGACCCAGTTTTATATTCCTTCTGCATCTTTCTAACCAGATCATTGTTCCACAGCTGCAAAGTGCACTAATGAGAAGAGTTGTTGGCAGTCTCACGGTTCCTCGTGCTCAGAGGCATCAGGAAACACGCTGTCTAGGGGCTACCTCTGTCTGCACGTAGGGAGGACAGGCAGATGGCACTGAGGTGCCAGAGCCTGGAAGGAATCCCCTGCCCTCTAGATCCCAACAATTCTGATTGAAAGCAGGTAGCACCTACCTCCTCAGATGGTGCAATCAACAAGGCAAGGGTAAGAGCAGATTCCAATGACGAGAACTAGAAGTTGTGTTCATCAACAGCAACAAATCATACCAAAATATCCTTTGTGTATTTCCTCCCTGGATTCTTAGTGAGATCTCTACTCACTCACATCTGCAGAGAACAAATGTATTCATGTCATTTTCTAATATTAAAAAAAAGTTTATCCAAATTCTTCCCATGTTTTTCCTCTGTCTTTCCAAATAAACAAATCCTTTTCAAATAAATTTGTGGCAGGAACCACAAAAAGTTTTCCTTTTTGAAGAATATTCTGTCAAACATCTTCTGCAGAGATCCTAGGAAAACTTCCAGAAAGTTTGTTGTTTTTCAAGGGTGTTTAGGATTTTGCAAGGCAGAATTAAAAGCAAAGAAACCAAGAAGCAAGCATGCTTTGTTTTGCAATATGCCAAGTCCCACCCTTCATAGTCTACAGGACAAGTGAGCTGTCACAGGCACCCAGGACAACCTGAGAATTCCCTGCTCTCTCTGCCTGGGTACAGACGGGGGAGGCTGCAGTGGGTCCTGGTGACCTTGCCTCACTGCTCTGCTGAACTGCTGCATCTTGTGAAGGAGCTGGGATGAGGTGAACTCCATAATCAGGCCACATCCTGTGGCAAAATTGAGACACATATCTTTAAAAAGAGAAACATCCTTGTTAAAATGAATTTTAAACTTGAGAAAAGAGGAAGACAGATTCTCAATATTAGTTATTGAGTGAATTAATCAACACATCAGTTTAAATCAACAAGGCTTTATTGTGCACTTATTACATGCAGACAGTCTACGGAGTTTTATAGAAGATCGCAGATAATTAAGTCATGACCACTGCACTCTAGGAGTGTAGAGTCTAGTGCAAGACACTTACCTGTTAACAATTCACTGTGACACAAAGAAAGGTGTGATGATAGAAGATATACAATGAAAAGGGGATATTATGTAGCATTTTTATAAAAGAAATAGAGCAAACTCAGATTACTTTCTAAATTCAAAGAAACTTGAACATCAACCTTTTTAGTAAGCTAAAAGAATTGTTGGGAAAATAGAAAGCACTATTCCTTCATATAGTAAGTAAACTTTGTAGACTAATGCCTCTAAATGGTAATAAAAGCTTAAAACAACTTCAGGAATGGTTTAAGTAAACTTGAAATAGCAAATCTACATTAATTTTCTAAATCAAAGATACTTTGGATCTAATCATGCCCTTTAATGGGACATTCACTGATATCATCCCCATGGGTTGGCTATAAACCATAGGTACTATCCTAGAATGTCATACTGTTTGTTTCTGGAAGGACAGTTGGGAATGTTCAGAAAACAGCTCTGACTTGTGGTTAACAACCCTCAGACCCTCACAGATTGAATCCTGGTGCACGGATTGTTACCAGAGCAGACGTTAAAGCAAGTGTGTATCAGACAGGAAGCAAGATGTCCAATTTTGCATGATATCAGTATAGTAGATGTTGATCCCCTGAACTGTGCATATGACATGTACATTGCACATATAACACACATAGGCAGACTCACTGAGTTCATCCAAAGAGAAAAACAAGAAAGTAAGCCCATCTTCCTAGTGGACTCAATCAACAATTCTTGAAAAACCTAAAGAGAAAATAAGGGCTTTGCAACTCACCTAGCTGAGTATTAGCTTTGCTAGTGATTTCTAAGACCACACATCTACAGACCTCCTGTCAGATACTTTTAACTCTATATCCAGATCTCCCTGTGCTTCCGTAATGAGCACACCATATCTGTGGTTTATAGCTAAACATTTCAGTGTGTCAGAATGAGTCATAATTATTTTTAATTGATTCCCAAAGCAAACTAGTGTTCAGAAGACTGAACCTGCTTATGGGTATATTAGGAATGCTTATTACTCATTATATCACTAAAATAAATATAAAACATGTTATAAACCATTGTATGCAGATTAAGTTCAATTTTACCAAAAAAAAAACTCTACTTGTTAAAATATAGTAGAATCCTTATTTATTAATAGTGTTTTCCTCTGGGTGGTGGGGTTATAAGTAATATCTGTTATTACATTATTTTATTGCTTTTATGCTCGATGAGATTGAAGACATGCTTTATATAAAAAGTAACTTTCTAAAAAGGCAAAATTGTAACTATCATATAGATATAAAGTAAACACATTAAATATTTTGTTTAATTCAATTAATAAGAGAATCAGACAGACGTCTTAACTAGTGTAAAAGAGAAGTCTTTAAAAAACACACATTTTTATGGTGCAATGGAATGTGGAAATAAATGTGCAAATGGAGGTAAAGGAAATAAGAACACAAGTGAATTCAATTGAAACTCTATAGACAGAATTGCATATCTATAGACAATAGTTATTTTACATGACTATCAGCTATCTATAATTTGCAAAATTGTAAAATAATTCCCACAGAATCAAAATCCAGTAACCCAAAGGTTCTCCTCTAGATTATTCTAAACTTCTTTAGCATCAAGACAATTCATAGTTTTCCACTGAAACACAGATGCTTCTCTTATGCAGTTTCGTTTACCTCTCTCTCCAAAGTTTCTCTGCGTGAAGGAAGGCCCACTTAATAAATATCGACTTAAAGAATGAGTAAATGTGCATCTTTTTATAATTAAAATAGTCTTATTTAAAATGTTTTTTGTCTTTTCAAGGAAATTCTCTCTCTGGAAAGTTGATAGATTTGGGACATTTTTAAATTCCCCTCCCAGGGTAGTCACAATATAGTTGTACAGGTTGTAGACTAAACAGCCATGGGAGGCATCATACACGTTTAATCCATGTGAATATCACTAATTTGTTCCAAACACAGTGCTCTGGAGTAAGGAATGAGAGTGAGGGGAACAGACGGAGGAAAGAAACTGAGGACAGTAGTTCTGACTCAGGAAACAAGTTTATCCCACTCTGTAGTTTGAGACACAGTTGTTTAACTACTGCTTTATCTCCCTACCACAAACCTACCAGGAGCCAAGGAGGAGCTGGGTGGAAGGAAGTTTCCGAGAAGCAAACTCTTTAGAAAACCTTTTAAGGATAGAAAATTTTGTCTGTGGGAAAGAGGTAAACAAACCATTGCTTTTTAAAGATCACTATCTGCAAATGGCGTGCTGCTGCATTTGAGAGAAGGAGTCTATTACTCATTTTTATTCTCCTTGAAGACAAGCCATTTGTAGACAGTGATGTTAAAAAGTGATCACTGTTTTAAGCATCCTGCTCTTTGCAACATGGCCGACTTCCAATACAATTCTTCCAATTAGGATTATATTCCATGCCCTATAAAGCCTACATTTTCCCTGTAAGCCACCAAATCTCATTCCCCTCCTCCAGGCACCTTTGGGCCCAATTATTTCACCACTGGGGTGGCAGCTATGGGAGCTGCACTCTAACAACTTTCATTACCCTGTTTGTAAACCTCAGCTCTGTTGTGAATCTCCAAGGGCACATTGTGGCCTCCAGAGAGCAACTTTTGTTGTGCACATTCACGGTGTTTGTTTGTTTGTTTTTAATCAACATAGAGCCTTGGGGCTCAGCACCCAATTGTTTCTTCCCCAGGCTTCTCACCCAGACCTGTCCCAAGTGCTCATTGTACAAGGAAATTGTGACAGAATAAAACAATGATCTCTCCTCACACCACAGCTACTATTATTTTTGGTCACTATAGAGTGTCAACTCTCCAGTGTCCTTTCTTCCCAGGTCAAATGAAAGACTATCTTCTCCTCTTCATAGCTTCAGTACATCTTTTGAGTTTTCAATTTCCAAAAGAGATGAAAACACATTTACACAGGAAGAGCTTCTAATTTTTGCCAAAACAGATGACTTGGAACAAATAAATCCTATAAGAACAAGATTTGCCATAGTAGAATTGTTTCCATTCCCTATAATGACTTATTTTACCCTCATACAAACCCTCTCCTATTCTCATACAGAGAGATTCTAATAGTGTGAGCCTCATGGGAAAATGAAAGAGAAAGGCACAGGTGGGGCAGAAAAGAAACTCTGAGCTCTCAGGATGGCCCAGTGCTCTGCCTGTTTGCTGGCCTCATACACTTTTTCTCCCAAGCAGTGACTGTTCCACCACCCAGGGGTAAATGACAGGCCAGGAGGCAATACCTTTTCCATCAGTCCAAGAGTGAGTTGAATGTGAACTATTTAAACTAATTCATAAAGATACTTCTAAAGTATATTTTATAACTGTCTTTATAAGTTCTGTATTATAATAAAATGTTATTATATCAAAGATTATAAAAATATGTGTGTGTGTTTCTAACATTATAAAAACTAATATACTTGCATAATTTCCCTGGGGAAAAGACCATGCAATAGTCACACCATCAGCTGACTTGTCCTGGTCAGTATAGATCAATTATTTGCTTTTCAGTCATCAAATACAATTACCTTTTTAAAAAAGGTGCAAGATTTCACAAGAGGGTAAGTCATTTTTTGTAGCAATATTTTAGCATTAGATATCTAGAAGAATCTGGACTGTGAAGATGAAGTCAGAGCATTCAAGAATCACTCTTAAGTAATGAGCTAAGCCAAGTAAAGATGTACTGACTTACTAAAGACGATTCTTCCCTTTTACCTATGGAAGTGGTCATTGTGCATATCTTATCCTTATTCCACTCTTCTTTTGTTGGAATAGATTGAGGTCAGCAAGAATCTTGTCTTGGTGGGTCACATGTCAGCAAATCAAGAGGCCTTGATCTATACCACAGGTAGACCTCCAGCCTCATGTCAGGACAGAATCAGATTTGGCAGTCTAGGGATGGCAGGGAGAACGTTTTGCACCTGAAAGGCATGCTACTATCACCATTCTGCATCCCTCTGTTGGGAGAAAACTTCACATCTAGGTCAAGATCTCCACTCCAAATGCTCCACCAGCCTGTAGACTGAAGTCAAGCCATTCACTCCTCCATATCACCATTCTGAGCCTGAGCTCACCCAGACCAGCTCCACCTCTGAAATCCTAAATTCAAATACTCCATCCTCTGACCACAACTTTTTTCTCCTTTTAGATCATATTTACTTTGCTTTCCTCTTTGCTTTATTTTTTAATTTTATTTTCTTTTAGATTCAGGAAGTACCAGTGCATGTTTGTTACATGGGTATAGTGTGAACTGGTGGGAATTGGGGTTCTGGTGTCCCAATTCCCCAAATGAACATTGTTTCCTGTAGGTAGTTTTTAAACCCTCATGCTCTTTCCTCCCTCCCCAGGTGTCCCCAGTATCTATTATCTTCATCTTCACATCCACAAGTACCTACTATTTCGCTCCCACATATAAATGAAAACATGCAGTGTTTGGTTTTCTGTTTCTGAGTCAGTTCACTTAAGATAATGGCCTCCAGTTCCATCCACATTTCTATTTTTAAAAAAATGATTTTGTTCTTTTTTATGGCTGAGTAGTATTTCATGTTATAAATGTGTCACATTTATCCAGACAATCACTGATGGACACTTAGATGATTCCATGATTTTGCTATTGTGAATAATGCTGCAATTAACATACAAGCACAGATGTCTTTTTTATATAATGATTTATTTCTCTTTGGGTAGATAGTGGGATTGCTGGGTCGAATCATAGTTCTGTTTTTATTTTTTGACACATTGCCATACTGTTTTCACAGAGGTTGAACTAGTTGACATTCCCACCAATAGCATATGAGCCAATGAGCATTTCCTTTTATCCTTTTATCCTCACCCACACCAACATTTGTTGTTATTTGACTTTTTAATGATACCCATTCTAACTGGTATGAGATTGCATCTCACGGTAATTTTAATTTGCATTTCTGTGATGATTAGTGATGTTGAGCACGTTTTCATGTATTTTTGGTCACTTGTATATCTTCTTTCGAGACATTTCTGTTCATGTCCTTTACCCAGTTTGTAATGGGGCTGTTTTTGTTTTTGTTTTTGTTTTCTTATTGAGTTTTTTGTAGATTCTGAATATTAGTTACTTGCCAGGGGTATAATTTTAAAATATTTTCTCCCAGTTTATAGGTTTTCTGTTCAGTATGTTGAATATTTATTTTGCTATGCAGATGCTTTTTTGTTTAATTAGATCCCACTTATTTTTGTTTTTATAGTATTTGATTTTGGGTCTTCGTCATAAACTCTTTTCTTAGGCTGATGTCCAGAAGGGTTTTTCTTCAGTTTTCTCCTGGGATTTTTATAGTTTCAGGGCTTACACTTTAGTATTCAATCCATCTTGAGCTAATAATTTTTTTGAATGTAATTGTCATACAATTGAAATTGAATACAATTGACAATACAATTATCCCAGCACCATTTATTGAATAAGGTATCCTCTACTCATTGTTTATTTTTGTTAACTTTGCCAAAGATCCATTGGTTGTAGATATGTGGCTTTATTTCTGGGTTCTCTATTCTGTTTCATTGCTCTATCTGTATCGTTCTGTACCTGTACCATGCTGTTTTCGTTACTATAGACTTGAAGTATAATTTGAAGTCACTGAAGGAACATGGCTCAAAATAATAAAATCCATATATGACAAACCCACAGCCAATATCATATTCAGTGGAGAAAAGCTAAAAACATTCCTCCAAAAACTGGAATGAAGCCAGGCTCGGTGGCTCAGCCTGTAATCCCACGCTTTGGGAGGCTGAGGTGAGTGGATTGCCTGAGCCTGCGGGTTCGAGACCCGACTGGGCAAATTGGCGAGACCTCATCTCTACAATAAGTCAAAAAAAAAAAATCAGCCGGGCATGGTAGCGCATGCCTGTAATTCCAGCTATTCAGAAGGCTGAGGCTGCAGTGGCCGGGAGCTGCCCCTGCACTCCAGTATGGGCAACAGAGTGAGACTCCAACTCAAAAAATAAATAAATAAATAAATAAATAAAAACTGGAACGAGACAAGGATGTCCACAGTCACCACCCTGGGAATTCTATCCACAGCAATCAGGTAAGAAAAATAAATAAAACACATTGAAATTGGTAAAGAGGAGGTGAAACTGTCTCTATTAGCTGATAATGTGACTGTATACGTAGAAAAATTCTAAAGAATGCTCCAAGAGACTCCTAGTCTTGATAAATGAATTCAGTGAAGATTTAGTATACAAAATCAACTACAAAAATCAATAATATTTCTATACATCAATAACACTCAAGCCAATAACCAAATCAAGAGCTCAATTTTATTTACAATAGAAACACACACACACCCTAGGAATACATTTAACCAAGGAAGTGAAAGCTCTCTACAAGGGGAACTGCAAAATACTGATGAAAGAAATTGTGTATGACACACAAAAAAATGAAAGAACATTCCATGTTCATGGATGAAGAGCAGACACTGTTAAAATCACTGTACTGCCCAAAGTAATCCAAAGATTCAATGCAATCCCTATCAAAATACCTACTTCCTCTTTAATACAACTAGAAAAAAAAAATCCTAAAGTTCATGTGGATCCAAAATAGATCATACTCTTTATTTGACTTTATCAGTTACTAAAATCGCTACAATCTCTACCTCTTTGAGTAGTGTCCTTTTCTTTTTTTTAGACTACATAGCCTACATAAGAAGTTTTGCTTTTTTAACTATTGTTTAGCTAGTAGTCATAAAACTCTTGCCTCTTTGTCTTTTATTTGCAGCTTCCAAAGAAAAACCAAACAGACTTACAGACAAAAACCCAATGTTATTTATTTATTTATTTTATTAATTAATTTATTTTTGAATCAGAATCTCACTCTGTTACCCAGTCTGGAGTACGGTGGCACAGTTACAGCTCACTGCAACTTCTACCTTATACTTCAGCCTCCTGAATAGCTGGCATTACAGGGTTGTGCCGCCATGCCTGGTTAATTTTTTTATTGTTTTGTAGAGATGAGGTCTTGCTATGTTGCTATGTTACCCAGGCTGGTCTTGAACTCTTGGGCTCAAGTGATCCTCTTGCCTAGGCCTCCCGGAGTGCTGGGATTATACATGTGAGCCACCACACCTGCCTTATCTATGTATGTATTTATTAAACAGTTTTCATGAGACATCATCCATATATCATACCATTTACCCGTTGAAAGTACATAGTCCAATAGCTTTAAGTATGTTCATGGAGTTGTGCAAACACAATCAATTTTTGAACATTTTTATTAGCTGAGAAAGAAGCTTCATAATCATTAGCAGTCATTCCAATTTCTATCCCCACACCCAACTCTCCTTACCCCACTTTCAAGCCCCAGGCAATCACTTAGCTACTTTCTAAAGGTTTGTTGATTTATTTACCTTTTCAAAAAAACAAGTCTTCATTTTGTTCATCTTCTGTATTATTTTCTAGACTACGTTTATTTCTGCTGTGATCCTTATCATTTGTTTTCTTCTACTAATTTTGGATTGAGTCTGTTCTTGTTTTTCTAGTTCCTTGAGGTTCAATGTTGTTTGTTTGAAGTATTTATCTTTTATTTATTTATTCATTTATTTTGAGGTAGGTGTTTACTGTTGTAAACTTTTCTCTTAGAACTGTTTTTGCTGTATCTCACAGGTTTTAGCATGTTATGTTTGTATTTTTACAATTTTGTATTCTGTCACAATAATTTTTAGTTTTTTTTAAAAAATAGCCTCATTTACCCATTGATTATTTAGGAGCATTTAAAAAAATTTTCTATATATTTGAAGTTTCCAAGGTTTCTCTTATTATTGATTTCTGGTTTCATACCACCGTGGTCAGAAACAATACTTGATAATGATTTTGTTCTTAAGTTTGTTAATACTTGTGTTGTGGCCTAACATACGATCTATCCTGGAGAATGTTCCATATGCAGATGAGAACAATGTGAGTTCTGCAACCGCTGGATGGAAGGTTCTGCACACTTCTGTTAGATCCATTTGGTCTGACTGCGGTTTAAATCCAATGGTTCTTTGTTAATTTTCTGTCTAGATGACCTGTCCATTGCAGAAGTCTCCCACTAGTATTGTACCTCAGTCTATCCCTCTCTTTAGATATAATAATATTTCCTTTATGAATCTTGGTGCTCCAGTGTGAGGTGAATATATATTTACAATTGCTACATACTCTTGCTGAACAGACCCCTGTATCATTATATAATGTCCTTCTTTTTCTCTGTTTACAGTTTTTGACTTAAAGTCTATTTTGATTGCTGTAAGTATGACTACTTCTGCCCTTTCAAAATTTTCATTTTCATGGAATATACTTTTTTATCCCTTCACTTTCAGTCTATCTGTGTTTTTGCACGTGAAGTGAGTCTCCTGTAGGCTGTATATAGTTGGCTCTTGTTTTTTGTTTTAATCTATTCAGCTACTCTATATCTTCTGATTGAGAATGAAATTCATTTACATCAAGGTCATTATTGATAAGTAAGCACTTACTCCTGCTAGTTTGTCCATTGTTTTCTGCTTGCTGTGTAGATATTTTGTTTCTTTTTTCCATTCTTGTTGTTTACCATGTGGTTTGCTATGATGGTAAGGTTTGATTCCTTTTTCTTTCATGCAATAAACAAATTTTAGATCATTTCACACATCTACTTTCTCTGTTCCTATACTAAGAGTGTTGAGAAAGAGTGTTGAGTGAAAGAAATCTGACATTATTATAGGAGTCACTCCAATCACAAATTCTTTAACCTCAAATACAGTCACAACATGGCCTGACAGTTTTATTTTGCATCCAGAGAAAAGTAGCAGTTGTCAGTGTGGTGAATGGAGCACTGTTAGGAAGAGGCGATATAAACATCTTATACTTAAGTCTCAGAGGGTTACTTGGTTGTAATATTTTCCATGAAATATTAGTTCTTGATTAATTAATTTGTCCTGGTTAAACAGGTATAGTTGCTTGGTTACAGTCAGTGAATTCTGGCTATTTTGTTATTGATGTTGATAATGTTTTGTTTGTTTGTTTGTTTTGGGGTTTGGTATTCCTTTAATTCTTACTATTTGGGAACTTCCAACACCCATTAGGTATAATCACCTGAAGTTTCTCCACATCTTTCAATAAGTGAGCATAGATCAAGCCCCTCTGTCTATATGGTATTATGCTGGGCATTATAGGCAATAAAAAGTAGAAACATTTGTAGTCACAGTTAAGCTGGGGAAATTCAATCGATATGCTTAACATGAATGGAAAACAGGTTTAAAAAAACTCTGTCATACTGATAGTAATTGGATAAAAATTTTAAAATGGGAGAAAGAGTTTCATGGGGAAGACTTTAAAGCAGAGCAGAATATTAACTAGCTTTTGCAAGAAGAATGCAATGTAGATATAGCAAAATGGGAGAACTTATTATTTCGTGTTAACTAATTTTTCCCACTCTCCCCTCTTTGTGATTTTTAAAGCAGAATGCAACAGATGCCACTAGTGAGATGAGAATTCAGACTGACAACGGAATCCCCAATCCTAACTTGCCTCCTGCAAAATACCTTCAGGATCTACATAAAGTTTTGCGTAAGCTTTTCTTCCTCTAGGTTGTCTGAGAATTCTAAAAAGGTCAGACATTTGTCAAAAGGGGAAACTGTCTTTAGATATTCTGTGGCAATTCCTAGACTCACCCACCTTGGCCCCTCTGAACTACAAAAATCCTACCTGAAGTCTCAAAAATCACACTCCATGATACTCGCTTTGGGAGTTTTTGTCCTACTTCCTACGTGTGTTCAGCCCAGGACCAAAGTCAGAACTGAACAAGGAGATGAGAAGGGACTTAAGATCTCTCAGTGCACTCAAGTCCTTACTGTATCACAGAAATGAGCATCGTCAATAGTGAAGGGGGAGTTCCAAATCTAGTTTCCATGGAGCAATGTAATATCTTTTCTTTGTCTTGAGAATTATTCTACCTGCTGTATTAGAGTAGAGATATTATTGAGTCCCATCGACACCACTTTGCTTTAAAATAAATCTCTTATCTGAACATGTATCTATGCTTAAAATAGAATCTCTTTGTATGTTTGAATGTTCCATTCTGATAAAAGGGCGGAAAAGTAGGTATGACTCATTTGCAATGCTTAAAACATTTGAAAAAGAAGTTCTTTCTCTGACTTCATATAATTTTTAACCTTTAGTAAGTTATTTTCAATGCAATCATATTGATCACTTTGGCCATTTTACTTTTGGGATGTAATTTATTCTTACACTAGTGAATGTAAAATATTATCAAAATAGGCGATAGTTCTAAGGGCAAAAAAAATAAAGCAATGAGTTCATGACAACTCATAACAAGACAGTCGGATTCTGTTTTTGTCGTTTAGTTTGGTTTGATTGTTTTTAGTTGTTCACTTAACATTTGTATTCATCTTGTATTATCAAGAATTTTGTTTTAATTTAGAAAGGGGTAAGAATGAAATAGTCATTTCTTAATTCATAGAGAAAAAGTGATTGTAAATACTGCTAGAGAAGAACAAGGTTATTTTCTGAAGAATGTGCTTAGCTCTCACATGTAACTTGTAGAGATCCAACAAGATTGTTGCAAATGAAGTAGATATTCAACATAAAATTATACTGTGTGTGTTCTCAGAATTCATAAAATCCAGAGTCTTGAGAAAAAGAGGTTATTAAAATAGGTTGTAAAACTTTGGCAATTAAGGTAGCATAACAGTGACATGGAAATAAAGAGATCTTTACTATCTATACTCTTCCACTTGAAAAAAAATCTGTAAACATGTTAATTCTGCATATATGTAGTTTAGGCACATTAACATGAGAGCCTAAATTTGTGTCCAGGTTCTCTGCATGTACAATGTAATTCGATTAAATTAGGTGTGCATGTGCATGTGTGTGTGGCTGGGTGGGTGGGTGACTGGGTGTATACAAGCATGTGAGCACATGTGTGTGTCTGCAGAGAGATCTGGAAGAATGTTTACTAGGGTGTCTACAATGATCATCTTATGATAACAGAGTCTCACATGTGATATGTGTTTTATCTCACATTTTTATTTTTGCTTTTCTGTATTTCATTTTGTTTAACTATGAATATGCATTTTTGGCAAACATGCTGAAGCTATTTTCAATGGAAGAAAAAATAAAGGTTAACAAAAAATCTTCTAATGTTTCTCATTAGTTCTCAAGCCCCAGAGTTTTGACATGACTGTTGCTCTCACTCTATGTATTATTTCTACCATTTGCTGTGTGTTATCTTCATAAACCCAAAGTGGATAGTAAACAGTCATCAATGCTATTCTTTAGAACTCAAACTTTGACTTCAACAGCAACAAAAAGACTAGGGATTTAATAGTGTGACTTGCATACACTTTTGACAGGATCGACTTTAGATTAATTTATTGCAATGTGTGATACATGCCTCTTAGCCCTTCAAGTAAGCAGCAGTGTAAGTCCATATGTGTGACTAGGAGGGATGGCCCCACTGTAGATTCACCAGATACTGGATGACCGCAGCTCTGTTCCTTCCATGCAATTCTCCATGGACCCCCAAGACTAAATCTGTTGATGGTAACTCAGTGGAGAGGAGTGTTGAAAGAAGAGAAAAAAGAAAACAATGGGCAAAACTATAACAGCATATATTCCCAGTATGGAAATTGCAGTGTCATATGAAAGGTCAATTTTTATAACTTTTAGGAATCACCACACTGTCTTTCACAGAGGTTGTACTAGTTTACACTCCCACCAACAGTGTAGAAGTGTTCCCTTTTCACCACATCCTCTCCAGCCTCTGTTGTTTTTTGAGTTATTGATGATAGCCATCCTATTAGGTGGTATCTCAGTGTAGTCTTAATTTGCATTTCTTTGATGACTAGTGAGGCTGAGCATTTTTTCATGTATCTGTTGGCTGCTCATATGTCTTCTTTTGAGAACTATCTATTCATATATTTTGCCCACTTTGTAATGGGGCCGTTTGTTTTTTTCTTTTCAGCACGTTTGAGTTCCTTATAGATCCTAGATGTTAGGCCTTTGTCAAACATACTGTTGGCAAATATTTTTTCCCAGTCTGTGGTTTGTCTCCCCACTCTCTTGATGGTTTCTTTGGCTTTCTAAAAGCTTGCCAGTTTGATGAGGTCCCACTTGTCTATCTTATCTCTTATGGCATGGGCCCTTGGGGTTTGGAATATACCCGAAGAACTCAAATCACTCTATAAAAAAGAAACCTGCACACATATGTTTATTGCAGTATTGTTTCCAGTAACAAACATATGGAATCAACCATGCTGCCCATCAAAAGATAACTAGCTAAAAAAAATGTGGTACATACACACGATGGAATATTTCATAACCATAAAGAAGAACAAAATCATGAACTTCACAGCAACCTGATGGACTTAGAGTCTATAATACTGAGTGATCTTTCACAGAAACAAAGAACTGGGTATCACATGTTCTTATTCATAAGCGGACCTTGAACAATTATCATAATACTATAAGAAAAGGAATGGCAGTAGCAGGAAACTGCCGGGAGCACGTGGGGAAGGGGGGATTGTCAGTAGTGGGAATCTGCCTGGGGAAGGGGGGGTACACTTCATTAACAAGGGTACCTGCATAATTAGCATTTGTATACCTAACCCTGAATTGTACCCCACATGTTTAAAATAAAAAAATTAACACTTAAAAAAAAACATAATGGCAAAGTCTATTCTAACCTGGGTCATGGAGGATTTATCCTCTATTTATAATGTGGCAACATGGGGCCATAAAAATAGAAACTCGTTAAAAACAACAACAACAAAGAATGTGTTATATATCAACCATGCCAATGATCTCCCACATATTTTAAAAGTTGTGCTCAACAGGAGGGTGCCCTGAGGAGGGGGCCGAAGTTGAATCTTGCTGTCATTGACAGGTGGTGCATCCTGGCAAGATAATGCCTGCCTCTAGAGGGAAGGCTGTCCCTGTCTAATTTTCACCCACATGAGGAGCTGTCACTTTCTAATTTGCCCCCAAGCACTTTATGATTCAGCAGCTCTGATTCTTTCCTTTCCAGAACAATGCAAGAACAAGACAGGTGATTTAATAAACTAATTACTTGAAAGTAGATAGAGCAGCCTTCATTCCTGTGATGAGGTAGAAATTGTCTTATTCTCATCCTCCATTGGCAGATACCCAATAGCACATCAGAATGGATAACAATGAAATTCCATTTGAATTGAAAAAAATATACTTCTGTGAGTGGAACTTTTCTTTGCCAGTAACTTAAAATTTGCAGTCGGTTGTTTAAACCTGTTTCCCTTTCTTCACAAAAGCTAGTGGATAACTCTGTGTTACTTATGAACCCACTATAACATTTCAACAACAGCAGTGTTCTACCCAAAGCAGACAGTAGTCGAGATTCATTTACTGCAATGTGTGATACATCTCTCTTGGCCTTTCCCCCTCCATGTGTGGAGCTGTCATTTTCTGCCTTAAATACATGCCCATGTATGTATGTTGACATCATATGTGTGTCATGATACATGAGGGGTTTATGGGACAGAAAAGTAAATACTAGTAGAATTGCTGTGGTATTGTAATGTCTTCTTCTTTAATATGCTAAATAACACTATTCTTTGATTTTCTGCACAAGCCCTGATCATCAAATAATATTTATGGTTCTCCTCTGAACTCTTCAAGTTCTCATTTTTATACAGAACGCTAAACTGAGCATTATAATATAAAAATGGAAATTTAGAAATTCCAAGATGATCATGACTTTAATAATGATAAATGAGTAGTATAATGCTAAAAAAAGTAGTACAATGTACACTAAGTTGTGTTTTGATAACCAAAGTAATATCAGTAGAAGCTTATATAAATTGCTTGCATAAAAAAATCTTCAGTGGAAAAAACAGACTAAGGTGTGATCATTGTTTTTAAGTTTGTGGAAGGCACATGAAGTCATCATACACAACGATAAAGATCCTTTTTTAAAGCAATACGGGGTCTGACAATTAAGTTTGGGAACTTGCCACCGTGCACTTACATTGGCAGCACTGTATCAACAACTCAGTAAGTTTCATAACCTCGTAATATCAGTGTCTCACAGCTGTGTTAGTGTTGACATGTGGCAGTGTCTTGCTGAGTGGCGTTCATTATTGTTGGTGCATGTTTTTGTGGGCCATCATGAGAACATAGGACCTTGAATCAGAGCAACAAATAAATTTTTTGTTAAACTTAGTGAGAGTGGAAGTGAAATCAAGGACATGTTAGTCCAAATTTATGGGGATAAATGCCATGAAGAAAACAGTAGTGTACAAATGGATTAAATGTTTTCCTAAGGGGCAAGAGAGTACCACTATGAAGAAAGACAGGATGGCCAGTAACGAGCAGAACTGACAAAAACATTACAAAAATTCACTGAATTATGAGTCAAAATCATTGACTACAAGAAGCATAGCAGACCAAATAAACATTGATGGCAAAACAGTTAAGAAAATCTTAACTAAAAATCTTGGCATTAGAAAGTTTTGTGCAAAAATGGTCCCAAAAGAGTTCTTAAATCACAGCAATGCACCAGCTCACATAGCACTGTCTGTGAGGAAGTTTCTGGCCAGTAAAAAAAGTATTGGAAAAAGCCTCTGGACTCACCTGATCTGGACCCCATTGACTTTTTTCTTTACTTGAAGGCAAAGGAAATATTGAAAGGAAGACATTTTGATAGCATTCAGAACATCAAGGGTAATATGATAACAGCTCTGGTGGCCATTCCAAAAATAGAATTCCAAAACTGATTTGATGGGTGGACTAGGTGCTGGCATTGGTGCATAGCTTCCCAAGAGGAGTACTTCAAATGTGACTACAGTAAGATTCAGCAATGAGGTATATAGTACTTTTGCTAGGATGAGTTCGCAAACTTAATTGTCAGATCTAGTACATCAATGCACCATACGGGACAAAAACATATAGATGATAATAAATAGTTTTAAACACATATTTAAAGAAAATGAAAGTACTCTTCGTAAGTTATTTTCCAAATAAGAGTACAAAAGGTTAAGTGTACATTTTTTAGTATTCATTTTAAAATAATACTTGCCATTATTTTAGTGAGGTCTTGCAAAATAAAATGTGTGTAGACTGATTCAATAGCTTACATAATACTTTAGCTTACTGGCTGAAAATTACACTTAGAACAATTTGTCAAACAAATTTCCAGGAACATTAAAACACGTGCAAGAAAGAAATTAATATCATGCATCTCAGCATCAGTTAAGAGCTGCATAGATCAAAGATGCATTTTGGTGCCATGAAGGTCTAGCTTTGACTTTCAAACAAGAGTATGAACCACATGATAAGACAAAAGCATAAATAGCTAATTTCTAAGAATTCCAACAGATCATAAATGAAATTCATTGTAATGTGAGGGATTCCCAAACTGATTGCACAGAAGTCTGCAGGCATACAAGGAAACATATCTGACAGAGGTTATGATTCCATTTTTAAATTCTTTTGTATAGACAATATTGTTCTTCTTTAATTCTTCCTAAAGCAGAAATGAAGAGACCATATTTTTACATGGACGGCAAGCAAATTGTTACTTGTATCAACTGCAACAATGAATACATTTTGCAGCTTTCTACCATTTAATTATAGAATCAAGCCTTGTTTAGGACATTATAAACTTTTTGGTGTACTAAAAATGGCATTAACTCCTTATTCTCATTACACACAATTCTAAGTAAAGTACCTTGAAGAGGCTCCAAAATAAGTGAGAAGATGGAGCATAAAAGATAGACAGGTATGTCTTTTATCAGAAAATATTTCAAAATTAAATGAAAAAATAAACGACTTGGGAAATAGGAATACCAATGAGAATTTGGGAGTGAACAAACTGGCTTTCAAAATCACATAGAGATTAGGGTTTGTGTTTACTTATAAGCCAGCCCTTATTCTCTCCCCTAGTCATGCAGTTCTAACATCTTCCTTGTCAATCCATTACAGTAATAAATCCTGGGTTCACAATGTAGAAGTGAGCAGGTAGTCACATGTTTTGGTGCTAGCTTTACAGGTCTTTGATGCTTAAACCAAGATGGCCATGGCCAAATTCACAAACAGGTAAATTGCTTTAACTGGCATGAGTGTACTGCTTCATTTAGAGACACATTCAAGGGATGCGGTCATGTGCCTAAGCACACTGGATAATTCCACCAAAGTGGTTGAAACATTCTAGGACATATAAAGGTAGATTGAGAAGCAATGTAGACAGCAGGAAAAAAAAGACTTCCAATATAAGTATTTTTGCAAAAGAGGGCAAAATCTGCTATTATCAATGTAGAAATATTTTGCCAAAGGAAAAACTCAAATGTTTAGAAATCTGTACTTCTCAAAAGCTATAATGATGAAGAACCTCTTACAAATGGTTACTCTTTGTTTATAAGTTCAGATTTTAGCATAATGTGATATCGATGTTTTCAACAATAGAAACTTCTTTGATGTAGGTATTTAGGCACATGATAAACAAATAAATAACTTTCTTGCATTTGGGAAGTTTATCTTGAACATGGAAAGCTAGGCTAGATAGCAAAATAACCTTTTAAATATTTTGCAACATGATAAAGTCAATTCAATGGTTAAAAATAACCACAAATATTGAAAAGCATTTGTTAAAATAAAAAATGAATATCATTGTGTATTCGATTGGTGGCACAGTCACTCAGAAAGGAACAATGACAGGAAGCTTCTTCCAGCTATGGTGGAAGAACAGAGGCTGAATTTTCCCTCTTATTTGAAACAAATGCACAACTGGACACTATGTAGAAAACAATGATGCTCAAGATGGTGGACATCCTCAGGCTGCAAAGGACACTGGCCCCTGAGAGATGAGAAAATGTGGAGGGTCCTACAGTTGTTCGGTTTGCTGCCAGGGGAGAAGCTCCAGCTGACGTGCAGAGAGGAGGAGTGGGGGTGGAGCCTGGCAGTCTCCCTGGGCTGAGGCAACAGGCCAGTGAGTTCAGAGACACTGTATTCGTTTCCTAATATTGTGGTAACAAATGACCACAAATGTACTGCCTTAAATCAAAACAAATTTATTATCCACAGTTCTGGAAGTCACAAGTTTCAAATGCATCAGCAAGGCTGCATTCCTTCTGGAGCCTCTCAGGAAGCATTTGTTTTTCAACCTTCAGCAGTTCTTAGAGACTGCCTGCATTCCTTGACTCTTGAACCCTTTCTTCATCTTCTAAGCCAGAGTGTAGCATATTCTAATCCCTCCTTCTCGGTCTCAGACCCTCCAATCTTCTTCCCTCTTATAAAAACCCATGGAGTTACATTGGGCCCACGCAGAAAATCCAGGTTAATCTCTCAATCTCAAGATTCTCAGGTTAATCACAGTTACAAAGTTCTTTTTTGCCATTTAAGGTAAGAACATATTCATAAGCTCTGGGGTTTAGTATGTGGACATCTTTGTGTGGAAGGGGAGAGCATGACCATTACTCAGCCTACCATAGAAACCAAGGCAGCTAGAGTCTGCAAGGAAAGAATTAGAGAAGAAAAATGATAAATCTGGGGAGGGGGTCCTTATATTCAGCAGAGCCTTCCCTTTGAATATTCAGTTGTGTTGATCAATACACACATATGAGGAAAGTAGAACTGAGTGGAAAAATAAATAGAATAAGAGATAATAATCCTAGGGGCTCACATAGAGCTGAGAGTAGTACTCATTCCTATCAGGCTGGGAAAAAATCTCATCATTCATGGATATCAGGGATAATATTCAGAGGGGTTTTGCCTCAGTAGTAAGACAAAATTGGCTCTAAATTTAAAAACACTCTGGTCTTCCTGATTAAAGCTTAGAAGGAAGATTCAAAAAGACCGAAGTATTTTCCAGTAGCTTAACTACATCCTAGGAAAAAAGCTCAAAAATTTTTTAAGGAAAATGGAAATATCCAGTAGCCAATAATAGGAAAAAAAATCACAATAAAAGGCATCCAGTAAAAAATTTCCAGGTGTGCAGAGAATGAGAAAAATACAACCCATAATTAGGAGAAAATCAATCAATGAAAGCTGATCCAGAAATGATTCAGATGATAAAGTCAGTAGAAAAGGACATTACAATAATTTTATTCTACATATTCAAGATGTTATAGGAAAAATTAAACATCTGAAGTTGCAACATGAAAGATACAAAAAAGATGTTAATTAAACTACTGGAGATAAAAATATACTGGAGACTTTAAAAAAATACATTGAATGGGATTAATAACAGACATGAATGAGAGAAGATTAGCAAACTTAAAGACATATCAGTAGACACTAAAACGAAACACACATAGAAAAAATAATTTTAAAGCAAGAAAGGAACTGTGAGCTGTGGGACAGCCTCAAGTGTTCTAAAATACATGGTCTTTCCATGGGAGGAGAAGGAAAACTATTTGAAAAAATAACAGACAGTATGTTTCAAATTTGATGCAAACTATAAAACCATAGATCCAAAGAAGCTAAAAAAGCCAAAGCTCAAGGAACATAAAAGCAACTACTTGAAAGCTCATCATAAGCAAATTGCTTAAAACCTGGAATATAGTTTCAACATGAGGCAGAGAAAACACTGTTACATTAAACAAATATGAACAAAAATAAAGATCATGGTAGATTTCTCACTGGAAACAATGCAAGCCAGAATACCATGGAGTAGCATCCTCAACATACTGAAAGTCGAAAGTATCAACCTAGAATTCTCAGTGAAAATACATCTCAAAAATTTTTTAGTAATTATATTTGTTAGTAGAAATTTTTGCATTGTTATTCTGAAGTAGTTATATTTGATTAGTCAGAAAAGGAAAGTAAGTGTGTTATTATCATTAAGAGCTACAATTGTCACCATAGGATAAAATGAGTTTGGGTGTTAACCATGAGGTTGAGTAAGAGTCTTACCATTCTGACTTTGAATCAGAAGTATTAGTAAGAGCTCATGATATCATATGTTTAAGAAAATACCTGTTTATAGCCATGTTTGCCAGAAGAGATCAGATTAATGGAATAGATGCGAGAATCCAGAAATAACCTATACATCTGGGCAATTTTTAACAATGGTGACAAGACTGTACAAGGGGGAAGAATATCCTCTTCAACAAACAGCGCTGGAAAAATTGGATATCCACAGGCCAAAAAAAAATGAATTTGTACCCTGCCTCATAACAAATACAAAAATTAATGCAAAATGAATCAAATGTCTATTTGTAAGAGCTAAAACTATATAACGCATGGAAGAAAAGAGGCTTACATTTTTATGATATTGTATTAGGCAATGGTTCCCTAGATAGCACGCCAAATGCATAAGCAAGTTAGGAAAAGATAAATAAATTGGGCTTCCTCAAAATTAAAAGCATTTTTGTTTTAGAGAACACACCAAGAAAGTGAAAGAACAACTGACAGATTGGGAGAAAGTATTTGCAAATTCTATGCCTGATAAAAATAAAGTATCCAGAATATAAAAAAAGCTTTTATAACGCAACAGTAAAAAGACAAGACTCCAGAGAAAATGTAAAAATGGCCAATAATTACATACAAAGAAACTTACTATTGTTTGCCACCAGAAAATGTAAATCAAAATCACAGTAATATACCACTTTATATCCAGTAGGATGACCAGAATAATTTTTAAGTGTTGGTGAGGATACAGAGAAATTGGAGCCATTGTTCATTAATGGTAGGAATGTAAAATGGAATGGCCACTGTAGAAAATGATTTGGCAATTCTTCTGTAAGTTAAAGATAAAATTACCATATCACTCAATAATTTCATTCTTGTGTATATACCCAAAATAATTGACAACAGGTGTTCAAACAAAAATTTGTACACATATTTCACAGCAGCAATAATCACAATAGTTAAAAGTCAAAACAACCTAAATGCCCATCAGTTGATGAATAAACAAAATATGATGCATACACACAATGCACTGTAATTAAAGTCCAAGACTGTAATTATGGACTGTCTTTAAAAAGAATACAGTTCTGATATATGCTGTAGCATGGATGAACCTTGAAAACATGATAAGTGGGGCAACCCCTTCCGGTTCCCTCCCACTGTGGGAGCTTTCAAATCCTGCTTTCAAAAAAGAAAAAAGAAAAGAAAAGAAAACATGCCAAGTGAAAGAAGTCAGATACCAAAGGGATATATATTGTATGATTCCATACATATGAAATGTCCAGAGGCAGCAAATGCATAAAGATACAGCAGAGTTGGGGTTCCCAGAGGCCCGAGGGAGGCAGGAATGGTGAGTGACTGCTTAATGGGTACACGCTTCTTTTTGGAGAGATGAAACATTCTGGAACTTGATGGCATTATATATGCAGTAAATGCCACTAATAGAATATTTGTTATGCATATTTTGCCACAAAAAGTTGCAGACAATAGTAAACAGCAAATGGTACAATTCCTCTACAAATTTAAAAAATCTGGAGAGGAAAGTAGATAGGAGACATGGATGATATGAAATCGGCAACAAATTGGCAATTGTTGAAGGATGAAAGGTATACATGGAGTCTCTTTATAATATTTCTATTTTGAGTAAGTTTGAATGCTTCAATTAAAAAATGTGGAATCCAATGTATAAAAACTTTAAAAATTATATCAAGGAATTAGTGAATTTTGTTCATCTTTGATGAAAAAAATCAATCAAGGATAGATTCTTGGAAAAAAGACTCCATGGGCTAGAATTTTAATATAATTTTATGTGTGGTTTGATAGGTCATTTTTCTAATTACATGGTATTATTTGACAAAGCCACAGAATTAAGTTTAGAAGTACAAGATAGGAGGTGTAGTTGTCAAGCAAATATTAGTTTTAGAAATATTTTGCTTGACCTTCAAATTATTCAGGGCTTATCTCAATGCTTCATACAACAAATTCACAATAATTGTTGTTTACTGAATTGATGAATGTTCTAATATGTGTGCTTGGTACTACAACTTACAGGATTTTTGTGAATAATTGAATGCTGTTAATTTTGGGGAAGGCATGTTTCCTCATGAAGGAGGAGATAGCAACTTTAAGTGTTTTAAACCAACTAACTGATTTTTTTTAAAAGACTATGTTTTTTTAAAAACTGACAAACTAGTTAATTAAGTTAAAATAAATTATTAAGCTACAAGTGGCTATCAAATCAATTTGAATGTATGGAATTATCCAGTTGCTTCATATCATGTAGATACAACTTGAAATTTTAATTCAGTGGGGTTTTGATTTACATTTCTTTGATGATTTCTGAGGCTGAGCATTTTTTCATGTATCTGTTGGTGCTTGTATGTCTTCTTTTGAGAAGTGCCTGTTCATATCTATTGCCCACTTTTCAGTAGGACTGGTTTTTTTGTTATTTTATTTTGTTTCCTTTTGGCATGTTTGAGTTCCTCGTAGATCCTGGATGTTAAAAAATTTTTAAATTAGTTTATAACTTAAAATATTAATGCTGATTAATTCATTAAATTTGGGGGTAAAAAAATGTGTTGTCCATCTAAATTAAGTCAACTGCTGTCCTTATTTAAATGTACATTTCTGTATTTAGCCTGGTAAATCATTCAAAGATTGTGGCTAAACTCTTTCCATTTGCCTTCTTTCTAGCAACTGTTGTGAATGAATTACAACATTTTGTTCCTGATGATACCGTCTGAGAGTCCACACTATGCTAGGTAAGCAACAAAGACCTGGTTTGATTCAACAGCAGAGACAAATCTTGCTCTGTAGCAAGACTTCTTCCTGCAGCCTGTTTGTTCTTCTGCCATTTTTCTAGTTCGAATCACTTTCCACTGTTTCCACAGTAACATCCTGTAGTTTTCAGAACAGTTTGTCTATGATTGTCTCTCACTTTAAGGGAGCCAGACACATTCTCCCTCTTTCCTTTCTGTGACTGTTTATATTGCCTATGAATTATTTGGGATTTCTTTTGATCACTCAGCATCCCAATTATTTGTTTATCTTAAGAAAATAGAAAACTAATGCCTAAAAACTGTTGACTAATGTACACAAAATATATAGCTTCCCTAACTGTAATGTCATAGAACACTTGAAAATTGGAAAAAGACATCCACATGTTCTACCTACATGCTTGAAATATGACTCACTGGGGAAATGGCCACAGCTGCATGCTTGAGATGCGAGGGGGGACCCCCCAAAAAAACATAATTAGTTTTTGGAGGATGGGCTCCTGGTAGTACAGGCTCCTCCCATTGGTTCAGTGTTCTAGGAACACTGGCATCAGTGTACCAGCTAGCATTGTTGTGAGAGGCTGCATTCGGCTTCAATGAATTTTTTCTTTGGAGAGTCTTTCCACAATTTGCCCATTTCACAATGAGTGATTTATGAGCACATCTGCCCCCACCATGCTGAGTGTTCCACAGTTTTTGAGTAAAAACAAATGACTCCTGTGTCCGTCCCCTGTCCCCACTTACCTGATCTTGCCCCAAATAACTTTTTTTGTTTCCCCGGATGAGAAAGATCCTCAAAGGGTAATGTTTTGCTGATGTGGAAGAGGTGAAACCCAAAACGGCAGAAGCACTAAAAGGCATCAAAATGGACAAGTTCAAAAACTTGTTTTGAGCAGTAGAAAAGGCATCTCGATAGGCACACTACATCAAACAGAGAGCTCTTTGAGGGTGACTGAAGCTTAAATATGTAAGAATAAATACACAATTTTTATAAATAAATTCCATTTGTGGGGTCCTCCCTCGTATGTACATGGAATGAGACCCCATGAAATTGTCTAGAATGCTCCCACCTAGTCCTATGCTTCAAGACAGAGGCTCACAGGCATCACTAGACACTCTTCAACAGCCTCGTGCAAAACAATCACAGCAGATACAATCACCCATTTTTTCTTTGGCACTACACATTAGACACATTGCAAAGACTTTACAAGAAAGTTAAATACAGTTAACTCCTTCTAGATTAAGAAAAGGAAAATAAAACTAATTCAAAAATCCTATAATCATGTTAGGTAACAAAATGGTGAATATGTGTTTGTTTTTACCTCCTAATTAGTACAGCTATCTTCATATATACAAATATATGAAAACACTGTTGAATATTAGTACAGTATTTTAACATGATTTGGTTATACTAAAAATAAAATCTTTTTTTCCCCCATATTTCATTGTGGTACAATTTCCTGTCTTAAAGAAAGATGGAAACTTTTACTAGGAAGATATATAGTTAGAATTTCCTGTAATACTGAATTAGCTCCAGTCAAAATGAACTATTTTACACTGCCATTATTACTCATTTACCAAAAATACTTTGTTCTGGGTTTAATATTTTCTTAATACTTTTAACTTTTCAAAGCACTTTCTCATTAAATATCTCTTTAAGCCTCACAATAAGTCTCAGAGGCAGGCTAATCAAATATCTAGCAAGGATATTTTTCAAGTGACAGAAGCAAATGTTATTTGTTTATGATGACTATGTTTACCTTGACACTTAAAAAATTTTCAGTAAAAAAACACATTAAAAATCACATAAAAGACTTTTAATACCATACCTTGACAATAGGCATGTCCACACAAAGCTATGAGACTCCATTACAGTTTTATTATGATATGATTATGATGTCAATGCAAATTTATAAAAAGCTCTATCCAATGGTAATTTCAAGACAGTTTCATTGCATTAAGAAACAAAGCAGTCAGCACAGCATTTCATTAATTTGGGGGGTTTTGACAGAAAGCCATAAAACAAAGGCATGTGCCAAATCAAGTCAACTTAAAATTTGGCTTCTCCTGGAGTGGGTACTATTACTGAAGTTTAGATTCTAAATATAGACATCAGTGGGCGATGCAAAATGGAGCCTGGGGAACTTGGACACCACTGGCTGGAATTAATGAGTGTGCCACCCAAGAGCCTTACGTTGCTGCCTTTCTGCATTGCTAGATCTGGATCCCACAATGATATAGAGCCTTTCCATGCTACCCTCCTATTGAGGCTGAGGGGAGTGGTACTGGCAGGCATTCCGTTGTCTACTTTGGTATTTTTTCAACCCTGTATATTTATGGGGGTTTTAAATACTGTCTTTTCCTGTTTACCACATGTCAAATTCCACATGAACTGATAAAAACATGCAAAGGCCTTATCACTCCAATCTCCTAAAATAGACTTTCCTCCCTCCTACCTCCTACACTTCATCAAGCCCCTAACTACTAATTACTAAAATCTAAAATGTTCATCTGACCAAATTGCATTATGTGTACATTTTTAAAGACCTCAATTCAATTATCCACACTGATGTGGGCACCCAGAAAAAAAATAATAAAGTAAAATCCCCTTTTTGTATTTTTCCATTATGCAGCTACTCAGCTCTGGGACAGTTCCGTGTAAAGATTATTCCCCCTTGAATATAACACGCTTTCTTGAAAACAAGCTAGCACCCTCCTTACTACCCAAGTGCGGCTGCCTGTATTGACACCGCAGCCGCCGCCTTCATCAGAGCCTGCTGTGATGCTCCTAACTCCTCACTCCAGGGAGTGCTTCCCTGCTTGATGCTGGTAGCAGATTAAAGCTGTTCTAATTTTCCATCCAAGCCAAATAGATGCATAAGCAAGCTGTTAGATTGTCTCAGGATCAGCACAGTACACCAGCCTCACGCTTTTTCAGAGCTCCGCCACAGTTAGCATATCAGGGAACATTTGCAAGTGAAATCATAAGGGGAGGAGGGAGGAGGGAGGATATGGAAGACAGAGGCAGGAGAACACCACTCCCAAAGCCAAGCTCGGATCCCTGCTGAAGTGGCAGGGAAAAGTCAAAATGCACTTCAACAGAATCCGGTGAAAAACACATGCATTAAACAGCAAAAATAGTGTTTGATGAGAGAGAGGAAGAGGGAACGGGGTGGGGGGACCACCTCCCTGCATTTATAGTACAAAACAATTTGTCATGCTCTGTTCTGCACAAGAGACTGTCCAAATAGACTCAGGAGAAAACAGAAGTTATAAGGCAGCTCATCGTCACAAGCTGAAAGTGACGGAAGACCTGTGTTCTGTGACCAACCCGCAGGTCACTACCAATACCCACGTGGACATCCAGTTTGAACTTATCTCCCCACCTCTTGCATAAAGCGCATGATGGAATTGACAATGAAGACAGCGGTCATCTACATGAATGAGATAAAATGTCCATTGCCCAATATGAATTTGGGTGTGGCACATTGCCAGATTTGGAGAAAAAAAATAGAGAACAACATGGAAAAATGCAGAAAACTGAAGGAAGCTTAAATCCACAGAAACACCAGGAATATGCCTGCAACTTGCTGTTTTGAATAAATGGGGTGAAGATGAGGGAGAAATAATTACATGCCTTGTTGGAACCAGTTTTTATCATTATTGTCAAAAATGTATAATGAAAGCCAAGGTGCACGAAGCATTCTGCTGAGTATGGCATAGACCAAGATATACAGATACCCTTTTTCCTTATAAGAGTCTCTGTAATGAGAGATGGAAATAGAATACACAAAATACTATTTTTGACCAAAAAGGCCCATCAAATCATTGACTAGGTGCTTCGTATGATAAGACTTTTCTTGTGAACATGTAATATAGGCTTCTAAACAAAAGGTGCAGATAATTTTTAAAAGGAGGTCCTACCTACAAAGACTTTACACTAAAATAAACACAGGTGAAATTATCCTATAAATGAAAGAAATAAAACTATAATAGTACCCCTAAAAAAATATGATGAAACTCTAACCTCAGGTACCTGTGAATGTGACCTTCTTTGAAAATAGGTCTTTGAAGACGGAATCAAGTTAAAAGAGGTTGGGGGTCATACTGGATTAGGGTAGATCCAATAAAAAGAGCAAGACACAAACACAGAGAGGATATGACTGTGTGAGGACAGAGACAGAGTTTGGAGCAGTGCCACCCCAAACCAAGGGATGCTGAGGATTGCTGAAAGTCACCAAAAGCCAGGAGGAAGCAAGAAGTATTCTCCCCCAGAGTCATAGGAGATATCGTGGCTGTGTTGACTTCTTGATTTCAGACTTCTATCCCCCAAACTGTGAGAGAACAAGTTGCTATTGTTTTAAAACTTATTAAACAGGTTGTTACAGCAGCCTCAGAAACAAATCTATTTAGTAATGTCAGATCTGCCCAAATTTGATGTTCAGCTTTGCAAATTTAACTCCATGTAAACAAAGCATTTTGATTACATTTCCATCATATAATTTTTAAAAGTGTATTCCAGGGCAAGTAATGGTAGGAGAACATTTTGTTTGTTTCTTTGTTTTGTTTTGCTTTTGTTTTTTAATGACAGGTTAGCTTTTTCCCTCTTCCTCTCCCAAGCACCCTTTGCTCCTGCTGTATCCACCCCAAAGTGGATGTTATCCAATAAGCCATGACCAGGCCCATCTCCTAGGTTAGGCTTGTCCTAGATTTGCCATCAACCCTTTTCTCAAAACATCATCTCAAATCTGTTCTCCTCATTCTCCTACCTAATAGCTTCATTTTTAGTAGCTCCTATTCATTTTGTTCCTCCCATCTAGACTGCCAATGTTCTTGACCTTGGGTCCAATAGTCTTCCTTCTAAGAATCTACATGAAAGAATCAAATGTCAATGCCAAGATGTTCATTCCAGAGTTATATGTTCACCTGGTACATTATTGACCATGTCCTTATACACTAGTGCAGAATCCAGAGATTAACAAAATCCTGTTGTTAGGGACATCCCCTACCTTCCATTGACTTGTGCACATGCCAATCAATTATTTGTGGTGTCCATATTTGTTCCTCTTCACTTGTTCCTTCCTCAAGGAATTTCCAGGAACATTGGACTGTCTCTATATTATCCTGTGGATATTGAGATTTATCCAGGCATCATTGTTACCTTTACCAAGTACTTTTACCCAGCAGGGTGTGGCTGTTGAATGCAGTGACCTTGTCCATGGTGTGGTGTTGTGCCCAGTGTTGCCATTTCCACTGTGAATAACCACTGTAGTGCAAAAACTCTCAGGGGGTCATGGTAGGGAAGGGCATTGAGGAAAGATAAGAAAAATAATAAGCTTACCTAATGTGTGCTATATTCTATTTTTTGAGTCTTACAGGACTACAGGGTACTACCCCACTCCTCTTTCTCCCTAACACCCAAGCCTGGGTGCATGGAAGGTGAAGAGGAATAGCCAAGAGATAGAACCCATGGCAGCACCTCTTTCCTTTCAAAACAATGGCTTTGACACTGAGTGACATACCTAGTTCCTGGGGAAGAGGAGTCAGTCTGACCCAACCTACCACAGGGTAGATGCAGCTAAGAGTCATGGTGGGACATCCCACACACTTGTAATATTAGCTAAAGAAAGTGTAACAGAAAATAGGTTAAAGTAATATGATGAAATAGCATTTATCTATTAATGGTATCTATTTTTTAATGAACAAAAAGTTTGTTATTATATAGCCATTATTATATAATGATATATGATTAGTATATTATATAATATTGTTACTATTATAAAATTATATAATATTATATAATTACTCACATATTATGAGATAATATGTGAAGATTCAGAATTATAGGTCAACAAAGATCTCAATTATGAAGAAATATATGTATATTAATGTACTTTTACATAGAAGAATAAAGTAGGAAGAAATATACCTTAACATTAGCAATAACTATCTCTAAACAGTAAAGTTATGGATGATTTTAATCATTCACTAATTTTCAAAATTTTGTCGATGTTTAATAGTGCTTTTTACAACTTCTGTATGTGCATAATTTTCTATTAAAAAAATAGGATACTTTGCAGCAACGAGAATGGAATTAGAGCTTATAATACTGAGTGATCTCTCACAGAAACAAAGAGCTGAGTATCACATGTTCTCACTCATAAGTGAACCTTGAACAACTACCGTATTACTGTAGGAAAGGGATTGAAAGTAGCAGAAAACTACAGGGGGGAGGGTGGGGGGTGGGTAGCTGGAATTGACAGTAGTCGATATCCACCTGGGGAAGGGGCGGCACACCTCATCAATAAGGGTACCTGCACAATGAGCATTTGTATACCTAACCCTGAATTGTACCCCACAATTTCAAAATAAAAATTAAAAGAGAAAAAAAAAAGATTGTCTAATAAAAAAATAGGATCCTTAAGAAACATCCAAACCTTTATTTTCCTAATGCTAACCTACACCGGCCCCCAAGGGGAGCAGGCAGGACATGTTGTCTCTGCCATTACAGGGTCTCCTCATTATACCCACTCAGTACTTAAGCAGTGTAGCAATCCCACGCAGAGCTTGCCACCCAAGAAGTTCCAATGTTGGTCTGTGCTAGTTGCAGGGTCTCCTAAGAGATTCTGTGTGGCTCCCATGCCAGCTCTGGATCCAGGAGCTGATTCCAGAGTTGGGCTTTGCCTCTCTAAACAAATCAAGTATCCATTACCATAGATCTTGTCACACACCTTATCCCACTTGGTTTTGTTCCCTTGGACTCTGAAAAGGCTTTCTTCTGTCTTCATTCTAAGTTCCTCCCTTCTATTACTACCATCCCATGATCGCTTTAGTCTGTTCCCAGGACAGGTGTTTTACAAAAGACAAAAAGCATCATCTCTTCCAGAACTTTCTACTTTCGCCCTTGCAAATGTTTTGAGAGTAATGCATTAAACAAGTGGCTTGGCAGAAATAAAACAAAAAGGACAAACACTAGAGAGAATAAACACAAATAAAGCTTCTGTAAACAATCCTGTCATCTTTTTGAGATTATAAAAAAGAAATGGTAGGTATCTTGAGTCATATGAAGAGAAAATAAACTGAAAATTAGGAATTCAAAGTAAGATAGCTGGAACGGAGTGGAGTTGTGTCTATCCAGAACCACTGGAAGTTGTGGCTTACCCTAACCACAAGCTGGCAAAACCACAATTGTGTTCAAGTTAAAGTTTATTTTTTCTAATTCAGTATGGCAGCCATACATGCCTTCAATCCCAGAAGATTAAACTGACCAGCAACTTATATTTTTTTAACAAAAGGTACTATTATTCTGGAATGAATGATCAGAAAATTATTCTGATTACTTTGTTACATTCCTTTAGCATTTTCTGTTTGTGACTGGGGGGTGGGTATGTTTTCAATTGTGCAAACTTTTCTACAAACTGTTTCACAGGCACTTGAACCTCTGAAGTTCACCCATCATAATGAACCTTGAGGGTCTTGAGCTTCAGAAAGAGGACTCCTTTACGTTTGGGGTTGCTGTGATGTATAAGGTCTGATAGGGCAAACACTAGTTTGGGGATTCTTGTGGGCAATAGAAAAAATCCCAAATTTCAAAACTATTCCATTTAAATTGGGAGTTTGAGAGACTCTCCAAATACAGGGGAATAAAAGGAAAATCAAGTTTTAAAAAAAAAAACTTACCTGTGAATTTCCATCCATCAGCTCTTACAGAAACAATTTATTGCAAAAGAAAAAAAATATGCATTTAAAGAAAACTTAGGTTCATTAGGAATGACAAGGGAAAAGATTTCTTTTAAAAATGCTATAAAATATGCTAAGAATCCACTTGACATTTCTGTAAGCTCTCTTCTATCAAACATGGGGACTTTGGGAGACACATGGCCTATACTTTGCCTTTTCTGAAGAGTATGCACATTAAGCTGTGGTTTACCAATTTTTCCTCATCAATCATAGATTTTTGGAGTGATCCTTGGTCTCTGTCCAGTCTTAAACAAGAAACCATAACTGAGAAACCCTCTGCTTTCCTTATTAGTCATTGAAAAACAAGTTTTCCCGTGGCATCATCAATGTCACCATAGCTAGAGGGCTTGTGTTCCCACCATAGGCTTCCTTCCAATTTGAAGAGATTTTATCACCACCATCTATTTGTGTTCTGCTGAAAACACAGTAGAAGCTTTTGGCTTGGGTGCAAATTTATTAGGATTGCTCTAAAAGACAGAAACATTTTAGATTAGTTAAAACTGTGTTGAATTAAGTCATAATAAAAGAACAGTCTCTTATGGATATAAACTGTGGTTTGGCCAACATTCTGGACAGACACACACACACACACACACACACACACACACACACACACACACGCACACACACGAAGAAGATGAATAAAAAAGTCTTTCTTCTAAAAGGAAGGTCTTTTTAGAATGTGGTAATCTTCAGTAATGAGAACAATAAGATCATCTGTTGATCTTGAAAATAAATGTCAGTGACATTTTAATTTTTAAAAATTTATCCAAAATGCACACCAATTCCACTTCATTTTTATATGTTTCTTTGACATCTCATGGACCTTCAATTTATCAGCTAAGTGCAGTTATTTGTCTAAAAATCTAAGCCACAGGGAAAATATTTTCCATAAACTATAAAACTGTATCAATGGATTATTTTTAAAGAGTGTGATTAAATTAAATAAATAGTGTTTTGAAGACATTAACTCAAGTTCTCACTTGAACCAACCAAAATGGAACTGTTAGTCTTAAAATTCCCCTAATTCTTAATCTCACCCAGCTAGTCCACTGGCTTCTTTTATAATGTGGAATTCCCTCAAGATAATGAGCATTATAATAATTGTTTCATTTTTATAATATTCCATACATATTATGTCATTTGGAATAACCTATGATATTAGCAAGATAGATATTACCCCCATTTGTAATATGTAAAAAAAACCATGCTCATAAAACTGAACTATCCAAGGACATATAGCTAGTAAGTAACAGTAAACCTGGATTTTTCTGACTCAAAATTCTATTGTCAAAATTGTGCAAATTTCCCCCATGTATTACTGTGGTTGAAATCTTAATCCCAAAGACAAGTGACACCCACTTTGGATCTCTTAGGAAATTCTACTGTTTACTCCGCCATGATAAGGACTCACTTCCATGGTTAAGTAGAACAGATATAAAATTACACATGTATAGAAAGAATGAAATTAAAAACCTTCTTCCCTTTTGGATCCTTAGGTAAATTCATTCTCTGGCTAGCAGAAGTCGTAAAACTGAGCAACACTCTAATGAACTGTCTTGTGGCCCAAATTATGTGATCTACCCTATTGTTGGAAAGTGTCAAGGAATACATGGGCTAAGCTTTTAGACCTCTACAGTGAAGAAAAAAGAAAAAGAATATTGCAGCAATAAGACCATGGTTTTTTAAAGATGAGACTGGTTTTCCTAATTCAGACAGGAGTAGAATATCTTTGAGAAATTAGAGTATGAAGAGAAACCAGTATAAGTGGCGACTAACAATGAAAAGCGATGATTAATAAAAATATCAATGAAAATACCATGTAAGTTTTTACCATACAAAGAAGCAAAAGAGTTTGTTATGTAATACTGAGAGTAATAATAAAGATTTACTTATAATTTACTATTAGACACTCAGCAAAGTGTACATTATTTCCATTAAATCTGCATAACAACCATAAATTACACACATTTTCCTATTTTGTACATGTGGAGACTAAGGCTTAGTCAATCTATATGTCTTTGTTAATGTCACAAAACCAGTGACAGTAAGAGGATCTCTATCAAGTTCTGTCCAATACCAGAGTCTTTGTTTATAAACCTAATGCCTTGCTAGTGCTTATACAAGAC
The DNA here is from genome assembly GCA_027257055.1 of Cephalopachus bancanus. Classification (NCBI taxonomy): domain Eukaryota; kingdom Metazoa; phylum Chordata; class Mammalia; order Primates; family Tarsiidae; genus Cephalopachus; species Cephalopachus bancanus. The sequence continues at coordinate 90,275 of JAPVLO010000525.1, forward strand.
CAGTAATTTAAGAATTGTGCAGGTAATTTCACAATATCAGACTTGTTTTTCTCATAATGCTTTTGTTTGTCTTGAATCTTCATTATCCATTATTTATTTGCTTGCCCTAAATTTTGTCTCTACTTTTAAAAAAAAATCACAGAAAGATGTGATAAATCAAGTCCCATTGTGCCTTGGTATAAATTAATTTCTCAATGGGTTTTGGTTAGAAGAATGAGAGACAACTCATAGGAGCCTGGGGGACTAATTGAAAGAGCTATAGAGGGGGAGATGTTTATGGAAGAAAGGAAATAAAAGAATAGTAGGAAGAAAAGTGGAAGATAAACACTACCTTCCATATGAGGAAAGGTAGGCTAGTATACTGAAGAAATAATCTAATAGCTTATCTCAATAGCTTAACACTACATAGTTTTTAATGTTTTAAGTTTTTATTTGACAAATAATTGTATGTATTTATGAAATACAATGTGATGTTTTCCTAAATGTACACATCGTTGAGAGAGAAATCAGGCTAATTAACTTGCCCATCAGCTCACCTACTTTGCATTGTTTTCTGGTGAGAATATGCAAAATCTATTATTTCAACAATTTTTAAATACATAATAAATTATCATTAACTATTGTCTCCATGCTATACAATAGACTACTAAAACGCATTCTTTCTGTTTAACTGAAACTGTGTACCTTTGACCAACATCTCAACATGTTTCTTTACTCCCATCATATACTTACTATGGGTTGCAAGGTAGAACTGTGCCCATCACAGTCCCACGCATTCAGGATACATGTTGATAGAGTAGCCACAATCTTGAACATGACTGAAGGAATGAGAACTCGGGGGGCATCATATATGCATCAAACATTTCAACCCACAAGTGACACACAGTATCCTGATCACAATTCATTGACTAGACTTACAGTGAGGACCAACCTCAGGCAGGGACAGGAATACAAACCTACTATATGCACAGAAGGTGGGAAGGCAGAATAATGTCATGATGTCACTAATGAATAATTCTCAAGACTTACCTACTTTTCCATGTGGCCCAGATTTGGCTCTGCTTGTATATACTAGCATGTCTTTCCTTCCGTGCATTTCAGTTCATTGCCCCATTTCTTGTTCACATTACTTTCTAAAACCGTTATTTTTCAGAAGGCTAGCCTTTCTTCCGTCACACAGCTATGTCATATAACCAAAGTAAGTCAAGAACATAACTTTTAAACACGCTTGGAATGAGAGTGGGTAATGAAGGGTCCCATATTTTTGCCGGGAGAGTTTTGTCATCTTTATCAAAGGGAGAGCCTTGTCTGCTACTTCAATTATGTTCTTTCCTTATACGTTAACTTATCAGAGGCATTGTATGATCTTAAAATCGTGAATTTCTGACTGATGTGAATGATTCATTTTATTGTAATTTTCTGTGAATATTATGATAGCCAAGTGGAAAGGGAAATTCATTTGTATGCTGTGAGATTTCTGAAAATCAAACTTTACTTTAAAAATAAATTTTTATTGCCATAAGGCATTTCTTTTGTGTCATTCCTCACCTTGATGAGAAAGTGATGGACCCTTTGTAATGAGTAGTATCTGAATCATGCTGGAAGATGTCAAAATAAAATGAAGATTTCAAAAAAGAATAGCTTCCCATCATTTCGTAAAAGAAAAAAGAGGCAAATCACATCTCTATTTTAGTAAGCAAATATTTCATTTCCTGTAAGTTATATATAAATATATATCATCTGAAGTTTGTTAAAGTGACTCAAGGATTTTGTTGTGATTCGAATGATCATCTATGACATCTATGCCTTGTGATGCACATAATGATGGAAACTCAGGAACTGTAGAAAACGGTCTCAACCCTCCAGCATCTTACCTTCTGGTCAAGAAGAAGAGACAAACAATGTCATGGATCAGTGGCACTTGAAGCAGAACTTGAGACAAGGCTTCATATGCAATGATGTATTTATTAAGAAAGTGCTCCCAGTAGAAATGGATAAAGGAGAAAGGAAAGTAAGACAGAAAAGGAGAAAGGTTTAGCAACAATGTGATTCCAGGAAAGGTCCTACCATAAGTAGTTTCATTCTGATCCTTCAGGACAATTCTGACGTGGAAAGTATACTGAAGAGTTGCCTTGACCTGAGAGTCAAGTTTTTGTACCCTTGAACATCTCAGTCATTGGCTAATGTCTCCATTAAGAGAACAGAAACTCTAGGTACTTCCAGCTCTCTGCACATGTAATAAAAGTGACTCCAGTAGCCCAAGGGTTATGTTTCTAAGAATCATTGCAGGTAGTGGGCACTGAAGGCAAAAGCATCCAGATGCTAGTGTGGGGACAGGGAAAGTTCAAAGGATGGGAGTTCCAGGGAAAGTGGGAGAAGCACTGACAACATCAAGTACAATCCACCCCAGGCATTGCTTAAACTCATTCACATTAAGAATACTTTATATTGTCATGACATCTTCAGGATAGTTGTTAGTCATTATTTCTGGGGGAATTTTACAAGAAAAATATGAGTAGGATAACCTATGGCAGTCCTTGTTACTATTGGTATAAGGCTATAACTTACATTCATCATCTCCATGCACTGTGGCATCTCTTTTCACTCCCATGAAAATAGCTTTGTTCCTGTTCATATGTCCTGGTGAGTCTGCAACAGCCAGATCATGCTGAATATCTCTATTTACATGATCATGTGATGCCCCATGATAAGACACTCAGTCTCCACCAGGGCCCGGGATCATGCCAAGAGATTCTGCTAACGTGGTCTTCTGCTGTAGATGACCTGGCTTTGATCCAGAACTCTAGGGGTATGCACTACAACCCTAATATTGGAACCAGCCAATGTGATGTTTACATCTATCACTTCCAGCAGCATGAGATAGGATGAGTTATATGACCCAAGGGCACAGCAGCTTAGACTTGCTCCACAGCCTTTCTTGCTCTGGATCTACTCAAAAATTGTCAGTCTTGCAAGTCATTTGATAAATGGGCCAATAGAGTATTGGCAAATATAATCTTCAAAATTCTAATAAACCCACAACAAGCCTGACTTCTTTCTTAATGGCAAAAGGTCCAAGTTGTCACAGCATGTCTTTTTCTTTGAGTGAATGGCCTGGCTCACTGACAATTGCTGGATACCTAAAATATCATCAGGATAGCACGTTCCTAAGACTTTTCAGAATTCATCTCCTATCCAAGAAGGCACACCCAGGTAACTAGCCACATGCCCTATAAACGTGTCATCAATATAATGACCAATTGGATACTTTGGAATCACCATATGGTCCAACCCCTCCAAGCTGAATGGTGAAAAAAATACATAACCATGAAGCCAGGCCATGGATGCATGTTACTGTCCATTCCAGGTGGGTACAAGCTGATTCTGATCTTCCTTTATGATGAGTATTGAAAAGAATGCATCAATTGTCCCAGAAGCCATACTACAAACCAAAGTCTAACAAGGATACCACATCTACCAAAGTGCCTGAGACTGGAGTTGTCATTTGGTGAAGTTTGGGTAGTCTACTTTTATCCCATAGGATCCACCAGATTTCTGTACTGACCAGATTGATTAACTCACGTGATGCAACAGAAAGCACTACGTGTATTGCATCTTTTTAAGTCTTTGAGAAAGTTGATAATCAGCCATTCCATCCAGGTTGAGGTCATTTTTCTCCTTTACTATCTTGATGGGGGCCAAGAAGAGTTAAGGGCCTTCTGCTTAGCCCTTCCAATCATGGCACTTCTCACTCTTCAGATCAAGGAACTAGTGAGGGTGCTGTATCTTTCTAATGATGGCCACCCTAGTTTTGCATTTGGGAGCCAGGAAAATAGCCAATAATGAGTTTATGGATACATTAGTGTGGCGGCCTGAGTCAGGACTCCATATATTATCTGATCTTCTTCAATAAGTGTGCTATGGTGGTACTTTGGGTCTCCTGGAGCCAGTATCCCCAAAGATCTCATATTCAGTAGGCCTTACAAGATGCAGCTATTTCTATTTTCTAAGTGGAAAGTTACTCACATAAATGTCTGGAAGTCTCATTAGAAAATAATTTTGGAAATCACTATTGTACATCTTGTGGTGATCAAGGTGCTTCTCAAAAGTACCCAGCTTCTCCTTAAATCCATGAGGTTTAAGCCTGAGAACTGGCTCGGATTTGTAAACTGAATGAGAGATCCTGTCTTCATATTGGGGCCACTAGCATTAGCTACTGCTCATCTGCTCTTGAATATTTTGAGTATGTAAAATAATATTTTTGTCTGCTTCACATACATATCACTCATAGGAATACCAGGGTTTATTTAGCCATCCTCATAAATAACTGAGGGCATGGTCCATGGTTGACTACTTCTCTTGCTGCCCACTGTAGCAGTTATGTCCACCTTGACTCTGATGGGCAAATGCTGCCTCCTGGATACTGGATTCCCATCTATCCCACTGATACTAGGAACCTCAACTATTTAACAGCAACCCCTATCATCAGCCATGCTGGAAGTACTCAGAGATTCTGGTACTCTGTTACCAGTGTACTCCTTACCTCTTCAGTGGAAAAAGTATTCTCTGGGCCTTCCCAAGAAGCATCATTGGCTGGATGGTTCTTAGGTCTCACATAGATCTATTTCAGCATGCCCATTTCTATTATTATTTTGATCCTTTCCTCAAAATTCTGCCAAGGGAGTTCTGGCAGCCCGTTTAGTTCTAGCTGTCACTTTCCTTTCAAACTTCTTAGAGCTAACCTGACAGCACCACAGGGCTGGCCCAATAGTCCTTTAAAAGGTGTTTCTGAGTTAAGCCTTCATAATAACAAAGTTTGGGTTATGCAATTGTATATTCTTCTCCTGCAACATACCCACTTATACACACAGATCCTTCAAGATCCATGCCAGGCAAGTTCGACCACTTCTTCCCAGTACCTATTAGCTAGCCCTACAACTCCTTATATGAATAATCTCTTCTCTCCCTTAGCTAGGCACTATTTCTCCAGGCAGATCATTAAGCAATTTGATTCTAGATACTGCTATAATGGTCATGAGGGAAGGTGAAGACAGATCCTGGGGTTGGTGAGTATTTTTTTGCAAGCTATGTGCTTCAACTGAGGCCTCTGCAGAGTCTTCAGATAAGGAGAGTTACAGTTAAAAAAAAAAGACATGGATAATTCTGCAGGCAAAGAAGTTTCAGGGGATGGAGGGACCCAATGTTCTAGAATGCATGTACCCTTACCCCAAGTCTCAGGGTACCTTTCTTCCCTAACATCAGTATAGACTTGTGAATGCTAAAAACTCAGAACTCATTGAGGTTCTCGTTCTCTTAAAAATAGGTCCTCAGCCAGGCTCGGTGGCTCAGTCTGTAATCCCGCGCCTTTGGGAGGCTGAGGTGAGTGGATTGCCTGAGCCCGCGGGTTCGAGATCCGCCTGGGCAGCGAGACCTCATCTCTACAATAAATCAAAAAATCAGCCGGGCGTGGTAGTGCATGCCTGTAATTCCAGCTACTGGGAAGGCTGAGGTGGAAGGATCGCCGGAGCCCAGCAGGCGAGGCTGCGGTGGCTGGGAGCGGCCACTGCACTCCAGTCTGGGTGACAGCGTGAGACTCCAACTCAAAAAAAAAAAAAAAAAGATGTGTGGTATGATTCAAGGTTAGGTATACAAATGGTCATTGTACAGGTAAAGTTTGGGCCTAACTTTGGTCCCCACTTCACCTGGTTTGAGCTCAAGTACGCTTATTGATGAAGTGTGGCCCCACTCTCCTGGCAGTTTCCCATTACTGCCAATCCCTTTCTTATATTCACTCATGAAAATCCTAGGAACTGCAATGCTACCACATACCAGATATTATCAATATTCAACTTGCCGCCAGTGAGAAGATCCTGTGACCATCTGGCCCATACATGAGTAATTTCATAATTCCATCCTCAGAGTCAGTCTCCAAGTGCTATTCCTAATACCTCTGTCTTTGATTGAGTTCCCCATGAACGAAACCTGGTACGACAGTGTGTGTGCAAGTGATTTAATAAGAAAGTGCTCCCAGGAGAAAGCAGCAAAGAAATGAGGGTCTGTGAATAAGGATGAGAAGAAGCCCAGAGGCTATCAGTTCAGACAAACATACAAGGGTGGCTCCAGTCCAACACTTCAGGGGAATTCTGAAGTGTACATTATGTCTTAGAATTGCCCTGACCTCTAGCTAAGAAGCTGGGTTTTCAAACTCCTACATCTTCAGCTATTGGCTAAAAGCTGCTCTAGGTGAACATACACTCCTGGGCACCTCCATCTCTCTGCACATGTAGATAAAGATACAGAAACTGAAGAACAATATTACAAATAAAAGTTAAAGCACTGGTCATGGAGACACTTCCAAAAAAGAGTTGAAGTACTTCCACTTACATTCTACATACATTGAAGTCAGAGAAGGGGGAGCAAGAGAGACCTGGGAGGATTACTAAAAACTGACACTATGGCCAGCTCGGTGGCTCAGCCTGTAATCCCACACCTTTGGGAGGCTGAGGTGAGTGGATTGCCTGAGCCTGTGGCTTCGAGACCCACCTGGGCAAGTTGGCAAGACCTCATCTTTACAATAAATCCAAAAATTAGCCTGACGTGTTAGCACGCACCTGTAGCTCCAGCCAATTAGAAGGCTGAGACGGAAGGATTGCCTGAGTCTAGCAGGTCGAGGCTGCCGTGGCCGGGAGCGGCCACTGCACTCCAGTCTGGGCGACAGAATGTGACTCCAACTCAAAAAAAAAAAAAAACTGACACTGTGAATAAGCCCCTTCATAATTATAATTATCATGGGAGCTAAGAGTAGGTCAAGTGCAACGTAGTTGCAATTTGAGAAAATGATGGGATTTGAGCTAGGTTAGAGAAAATGAATAAAATTTGGATGAATGAAAAAATAAGAAGAAGGGGGACATTAATGTTTGCAGAAAGTACACTACGAATAAATCCTTAGAGTCAAAAAATAAGGTATTTTGGATGGGAAATAAGCATGTGAAAAGATGTTCAACATCACTAGCCATTAGGGAAATGCAAATTGAAATCGTCAAAAGCTATTACTATACACCTATCAAAAGAGCTGAAATAACAAATAGAGACAACGCCAAAGCCTGGTGAGGAGGAAGAGAAATGAACCTCTCATACATTGCCAGTGGGTATGCAAAATGGTCACTCTGGAAACAGTTTGGCAGTTTCTTATAAACTAAACGTTACTGCATCCTGCCATCCTACAACTGCACTACTGGGTTTTCTTTTCTTTTTTTTTTCAGCGTATGTTCACAAAAAACTTGTACGTAGAAGCATTATTCCTAAGAGTCTAAAACTGGGAATGGCTTAGATGTTCTTCAACAGGTGAATGACTAAACCAACTGTGGCACATCCGTACCATGAAATACTATCCAAAAAGGGATGAGTCAGTGGCACAGACAACAACCTAGATAGCTCTTAAGGTCATTATGCTGAGTTTTTTAAAAATGCCAATCTCAAAAAAAGTAAACTATGACAATTCCACTTATATAACACTCTCGAAATGACCAAATTAGTAGTGGTAGGGAATCGATTAGCAGCTGTCAGAGGTCAGTTATGATTGGGGGTGGTGGTGGGTTTGACCAAACTTGGGTAGCACAAGGTATTATTTGTGATGACAGAAAAATTCTATATCTTTATCACTATGATGGTTACATGAATTTGCACATGTAATAAAATGGCATAAAACCATACTCTCTTTGAAACTTCCTATAAATCTGTAATTATCTTAAATGTGTATTAACTAAAAAATATGATAACCTTGAAAAAATAAGCCATCGATCTGGAAACAAGAGAGACTTAAGTAATACTAGGTTCTACATTTAGATAAGTAAGGTGAGGTCAGATAACAGTAGACATTCAATGTCAGACTAAGGAGGTGACTTTTATCCTGAAGGGAACAAAAGACTGTGGATGATTTTGAGCAGAGAATTAATGAGATGATATCAGAATCCCAGGAATGTTAAACAGGAAATGGTATGAAAGAGGAGGCCAGGAAAGGTAAGCACCAAAAAATCTAGTTAAGAGACACAGACTTCAAAAGAGAAAGATCAGCCATAGGCTGATGCCAGTGAGAATGGGAAGTACCATACTCAAGAAATATTTCAAGGAAGAATGTTTAAAATGTGAGAGTTGACCGACTGAATATTGTGTAAAGACTAGCATGTGTGTAACATTCTAATATGGCCTAGATGATCATTACTTCAATATACTCACTGTGTGACTGAAGTAATACTCTCATGCCCGGAGAGTTTGATTGACTGCACTTCTGTTTGTCCCTTGACATCTATGAGATTGAGGAGCAACGACTGAAGTTATCTTCTATGCATAAAAAGAAAACAATTTCTGGATGAAGAAATAGTTATGCAATGCCTGCTTCTAATCAGTTTAAGCCAGCATGAGCCTGAAACCTGTTACATACACCCCTCCCAGTTTTAAGTTTGGTAGTATCTCTTTGGTAGCTGGAAATTAGCCATGGTATGAGTATTTACACCACTGAAATGGACAAACAACATGCATGGGGTTTTATTTTATTTTTGAGAGCGGGTATGAACCCAGAACAGAAGAATATGCCTGGGAAATACTGTGAAGAAAGCAACATTTTCAGATTATACATGGGGGCACCTCAGATCAAATTGGACACTTAAAAATTGCCCAAATGTCACTTACATACAGGAATAAGTTTCACCAATAATATTCTTTTGGTTTGGATCTAGTCAGTTTAAGTTAAAAATAAATGGAATCTAAACTAAGAAGTGCTCTGTGAATTTACACTCATAGTGTTTTACTTAAATGGACACTAGCCCAGCAACTTCTATCCCTGGTTTAATTTAATTTTTTCCTGCAACTTTTTAAATAAAACTGAAGCTTGCAGACAGAATTCCCACCTACACTGTTCACTATTTTGTTTACAGAGCATCAACAGTGCCTGGCACCGAGTAGATATCAATACAGCTTTTGCATATTCGTTGTTGAAATTCAAAGCTGTACAAAGTAGAAAATAAAAATTTGGCTATATATCTGTACTCAGATAATCCATGTTAGCATAAAAAACAAACACAAATAAATGACTCCCTTCCTTACCAACATCTGTGTCTCTCCATCTATCCAAAAGATATCTCTTATAAAACCACTAGTAATTATTACTAACGTAAGGCAAACATCATTTCAGATGACTCTTAGGACCGATATACACATCAGACTGATTGATGATGAAGATGATGGTGAGATAGATAGATAGATAGATGATAGATAGATAGACAGATATATAGACAGATAGATAGAATCGATGGATGGATAGATGATAGATATGATATACATATATTATTTAAATATGAAGTTATAAGCATTGCATGATTCTAGTTTCATTTATGAATTTTGCATTTCAAATTTGAATAATTCCAAATAGTTCCAAACTCCCTGTTTACACTTCCTGTTTACTACTTCCAATCTTTGCTTCCTAAGAAAGACTCAGGCATGCCAAAATATCTAAAATGATGCTATAGGAGAAAAAAAGCTAGCGGATACCATGGCTACAATTGACTTCACAGATGCATCAAAAATGATCCCAAAACATTCTAAATAAGAATGTGCCAAAAGGAAAGAAAACCTGATTTTGTTCACTGTTCATTCAAAAGATATTTATCAAGCCCTTACTAGATGCTAGGCACTCTGCCAGGAGCTTGAATAACAATAAACAAACGAGTATCCTCAGGGAGGAAAAGTGTCTTGCTTCTGCCCCCCAGTCCAGTCCTGGGCTCACCCCTGCTCACCCTCTAGCATGTGGAGTCACACCTACCCAACCCTCAGCTCTCTTCAAACAGAGCTCTGTCTGTGAAGTCTTCCCTGAACATCCCTTTCCGTTCAGGTATCCCTGTCACAGGGTGACCGTGGCACGTCCTGCCTGCTCCACCCAGCATGTATCCTAAGTGCATCGTTTGTGACAACTCAGCACAGAGGAGCTACATAGTTCAGGGAGTCGGGGAGAGGACATGGGTGAACACAGAAGACCCTCTTCTCACACTGAACAATGGGTCTTTCGTGGAAGTATGAGCTACTGGTTGGGATTAACCATAATATAAATAGAGAATGATACGATGTAGTACATAGCATCAAGATAACATAATTACATATTGTGTATAAAAGATAAAGAGATAGACTTCATTATCTGATCAGTATTAATAGCTCCATCTCATCAGTTTTCAGGTTAGGTGCTCATATGGCCTAGTTAAGGGAACTAGCACCACATGTATTTTTGTTTCTGTAAGAAAATAAATTTAAGTTCCAAACAATTCAATCACAAATTCACCGTGGTAACTAAAAGGCTCATACATCAGGAATTCCTTGCACAATTCTGTGACATTCATTATGGTGGTAGAAAACAAAACTCTGGGGTGCTGAAGTCACTCACACCTCATTCCCTCTATATCCACCTTCAAAGTCTCCAATAAATTAGAATTCCGTCTCCAAGCCAACCTGAAATGGATACCAGCATGCTAAAAGGCCTCTGTCTAGAGTGGGCAATCTGTGCAGTAGGCTTCTTGTCTATAATCTTACATCTTGCATCATAACCCCCACCTTCCGGGGCAGAAGCACAAGCTCACAGTCTGGGTTCTGTGCAGCTGGGAGCAGCCACATGACTCAGGCTCTAGGAATTAGGGCAGCAAGTGAACGTGAGGGGAGATATCAAAGTACGAGTGTGGACGCTATGCTCTTAAGGGGTGGTAGGTGTTCCTGGTGCATTCATCCTCCATTTCCAAGATCCCTGAAACCAAAGAACAGGGGTATGGTGTCACTAGAAGTCTCTGAGGTGAGCTTGAGTATTGCCTGGCTACATAATCCACAGGCTGACTTTCTAGCCCCCTCGCATGTCTGACAGCTACCTAATCACCTTTAAAACTCCTATTTTTAAAAGAATGTGACATGCCATCACCTACAGTGTGTTACCTATATGATTATACTAGAATTATATACTGTACTCACATTGATAGCACCTTCCATCCCTGGAAGGCCCACTCTTTCCACTGGTCTTCACTAGAGATGCTGGGAGCTTCAATGAGCCCACCCAGAATAGCTCCACGAGTAGAACTCTTGCCCATCAATCCCAATCCAGTGAGTGCTACTAGACGCTGACCTTTCTAGTCACCTGAAAGCTACCAGCCCTCCACTCCTCCTTCTGGGCTTTTCTCACTTATTGGAACCATGACCTCATTCTGGTCAGCTCTGTCACTACAGCCCTCTCTTACAGCAAGCAGACTTCAGACTCACTATTCTCAAGAGTGTGGCAGTTCATCTGTGTCTCAGCATACCTGGATTGAAGTCCTCCATGGAGCTGATGGAGCTCATTCCCCAAGGACAATAAGCCCTTTCAGGACCTGACCCCAGCCATCCTGCTGATCTCACAAGGTAGTGCAATGGAATCATTTAAAAATGAACCAACAAGAGAAATGTTCGAGTTTATATCTCTCCGGTTTTTTGTTTTGTGTTTTGTTCGGTTTTATTGGTGGGCACCATGGAAACCTAGCCCTAGGTGAGCAGAACTCAGAGGTCCCAGTGAAGGGAGATGCAAAAAACACTGTAAGAAAGGTGCTAAGAACATGTCTCTTGTTCAGCAGTCAGATGGTTTCCTCACTGCTTAATGTATGAAAATAAGGACTGACAAGAGGAAAGGAGTGTCACAAGGACAGGAGAAAGAGGTGGTTAGGGCGGGAACATTGCTCTTCACCAGAGTCAAAGGGTCCATCTCTGGGCCTCTTCCAGCCAGCTCCACGGGAAAAGCAGGAGAGGGCAGAAGGCTGTGTAGTCAGTGCAGAAGAGAACAGGCAGAAGAACTAGGAGCCCTGGGCAGGCTCCAGCTGGGGAAATTCAGCACTTGCCTAAAGAGAGGGGAGATGGAGAAAACGTGATCAAAACAGGACTCCTCACAATGAGCAAGTGGTTGTCCATATGTCTAATCTAACTGTCCTATAAAATTATCTATCCATCTGTCCATAGTATATTTGTTGGATTTCAATAAATGTTTTTGAACTCAACAATTTCAGTTATTTTGGAAATAGAGATATTTTGGCTCTAGGGACCATAAATCCAATAAGAACGATGGAAGATATGGACCCCCCCACCAGAGACCATTACAGAACTAGCTTGTCGTACTAGAAGTGGCACCAGGTGCCTTCATAGGGTCATTCTTGATTGCTGTCATTGCTGGGATTGGTGAAATGAACTCTCAGTGTTATGGGCTGAATTGTGTCTCCCTAAAAAACTGTTTTAGTCCTGACCCCCCAGTGCCTCAGAATGCAGCCTCATTGGAAACAATCTTTGCAAGGTAAATGAAGAAGAGGAGATTACACTAAAATAGGGTGGGCTCCTATGACTAGTGTCCTTAGAAGAAGACCACCGTGTGAAGGCAGAGACACAAAGAGAAAATTCCAAGTGATACCAAAAGCAGAAATTGGAGTGATACAGCTGCACACCAAGGAATATCAAGGATTGACAGCAAACACCAAGGGCTGGAAGAAGCAAGGAAGGATCCTCACCCTCAAGTTTGAGGGACCCTCTGATTTATTTCTAGCTTCATGGCCCCTTGATTTCAGACATCTAGCCTCCAGAACTGTGAGGGAATAAATTTCTGACATTTTAAGTCACCTCGTTTGTGATAATTTGGTATGGCACCCTGGGACTGGAACACACCCAGGAGAAGAAATTTAAGAACTTCCAGTTACACAATGGAATATTATGCAGCCATAAAGAAGGACAAACATGAACTTCTCAGCAACTTGGGTGGATTTAGAGTCTATCATACTCAGTGATCCATCACAGAAACAAAGAACAGAATACCATATGTTCTCACTCATAAGCAGACCTTGAACAATTATCATAATACTTTAAGAAAGGGATTGGCAGTAGTGGGAGACTTCCAGGGGAGGTACGGGCACACCTTATCAGCATGGGTACCTGCATAATGAATATTTGCATACTTAACCCTGAATTGTACCCCACATCTTTAAAATAAAAGAAAAAAAGAATAATAGTAAACACTATTTTTACTTTTACCACATGCAAAAAAAAAAAGAACTTCCAATAATGCAGTACATGAATTCAGATATGTGATAAATTCAGATATGTGATAAAGACTCAGAATGAGACAAGATTTTTTCTCCAAGTGCAATTTTTCATGTAGAGGGCACAATTCATCTGTTTATAATCCACTGATGTCTACACTGCTCCTTCCTAACCCTCACCCCCACCATCCTCACGGCCAAAAAGTGATAGTTTTGCTTTTCTCATGTTGGATAGTAGCAAAAAGGGTCGTGAATAGGAACCAGATGTTAAATAAACAAAATGTAAGGAGACAAACATGATTTTGAACTAACTCCATCCAAATGACTGCCACATACGACCACAGACATTACAAAGGTAACTGAAACTTTAACAAGGAACCACAGAGCCCTTCTGACACAGCCACCAAGTCCATGAAGTTGCAGAGGCTGGTGACCACTTGGTTTCTGCCTGCTCTTAATTCCAAAAAACCTCCAAGAAAAGAGGAAAAGAGAGGTTGGCACTTGAAACTAAATTTGCAGAACGAATCCTCTCCCCTGACTCACATAGACAATTAAGAAAAATCCAAGGTATTTGGACATTGTGTTCTCTTAAGGGAAAATGGAAGAAACGAGTTGAACCACACAGCCCTCAACAAGGAGCAGGAGACGCTGTTATCATCATAAGGTTTTGCTCATACAGTGGTTAGAAGGAACAGCAAAACACAATGAACAACTAGCTTCCCTGAATCTGGCGTTCAGAAACCCAAACAGCTAGTTGTTTAAATGCTGCCCAAACCGCACTGTGATGAATATAAATACAGTATCCGAAGGAGACACAAGGATTTAAAAAGTAGAAAATTATAGGATACCTACATTTTAAATGAAGAGCTCAATTTATTTCTGCATTTTAAAAAACAGAACCTGAAAATTAAGGGATTGCCTTACATTCAGAATATAATGCTCAATTTTTTTCACTCATTTCCTGTCTCTGGCTAGCCACATGTCATACTGTGTAGCAGAATGTCCTAGGACTGCAGGGTGTGGATTCAGGGGCCATTCTTCTGGTGGAGCCCCCTGGGAGAGGAGGGAAAGGTGCTGGAGGCCTCTGTAACTGAGCTGGAAGCTCTGTCTTCGTGAAGGGGACATTCCAAAGGCTCTTTTCTTTGGGTCCCAGCCCCTCAACTTCTACACTTGGGTGGCCCCACCAGAGATCTCAGTGCTTTGTGAGGCCTGATACTAGAGATTACAACCCACAAATTAAAGAAAGCCTTGTGTTTTGTCTGCCAATGATTTCGTCTGGAACCCACGCTAGTCTCTCTCAGCTATTTCTAGGTCAGTCTGACCGATTTCTGTTCTGGGGCACTCTTCGTCTCTGGCTAGAGCCACCCACCATGAAGCCAAGTGACACACAGCAGACCAGACACATGCAGGGTGAAGTGTTATAATTGAGCAGTTTGGACAATTGGTGACCTAAGATGTGATGAACACTTCAGCAAAAATCCTCCTCTCTCTTCCCTCTCACCTACAAATGCAGTGGGAGGGGTTGATGTCTGCATCACTAGTTACCCACAAAACCTTGCCAGTAATAATTAACGCCCAATCCAAACAGAGAGAAGTTCTTTCACAAATAAGGAAAAAAAAAGAAAGAAAGAAAAAGAGAAAAGACTTTACTGGAAATAAGAAAGATTTTTTTTTCCTCCTGTTTTATTTTTAACCTGATGTGTTGCACAGTACTGAATGTCACCAGATTGTCATTAATGTCACTTTTCTTCATGTTCCATATGTGATGTGACATAGCATCTGACTAATGAAACCCAACGAACAATATGTCAACATAAAGAAGCACGCTGGGTCACAAATATGCTCTGAGAACATTAAATTGCAAGGAAATGTATATTGAACGTGTTTTCCATAGGAATAAAACTGAGTTGCATAGTTAACATATTACATTTAGGTATACTACCTTAGAGACCAAAAGAACCAAAAGACATTGTTGAATGACCTATAAAATGCACATTATCAGCACATATTGATGGCACAGACAGGCAGATGAATACAAACCCGTATCAAGAAGAACTGCAAAAGGAAGCAATGCTTGCTCTGAAAAGGCAAACGATTGTGATTGTCAAAGTGAGCCAAGCCCCATGAATAAAAAGCATTAGAATAGAAGAACACTCCATGATTTTGGCTAAGGCATTAAGTAATATTGTTTTCCAACACCCTTTATCCTCATCCCACTAACCCCACTTATACAGTGTTGCATAAATGGGGGCTCCTGGCTTTTCTGGCCTTGCCCTGGCCCAATCATCCCATGGGCCCACAACCTGCTGAAGAGAACCAGGCAGTCAGGTCCACCTTAAATCACACAGCCCACCCTCAATGGGATCAGCAGTGGCTCATCATCCTGAGACTAACCCCCAACCCTCCCCATCGACCCTTCTAGTAACTTCTCAGAATCTTGGACTATTTCCTCAGGATGGGATCCTAACCCTGAACTTTTCAAATAGTTTTGCCTCCTACTTTCCAGAACAAAAAAAACTGTGCTGATAGTCACTGGTGGAAAGTGCTTTCTGTTCTTTTTCTTTTCTTTTCTCTCTTTTTTTTGTTTGAGTCAAAGTCTCACTGTGTTGGAGTGCAATGGCACAATCACAGCTCACAGCAGCCTTGACCTCCTGGACTTAGGCGATCCTGCCACCTCAACCTCCCAAGTAGCTGGGACTACAGGTACATGCCATCATGCCCAGCAATTTTTTTTTTATTTTTTTATAGAGACAAGGTCTTACCATGTTGCCCAGGCTGGTCCCAAACTCCTGGGTTCAAGCAATCCTCTCCTCACCTCAGCCTCCCAAAGTGCTGGGATTACAGACACGAGTCACTAGATCCAACTCTGCCTTCTTTTCTCAACCTCAAAATATTAATGCGTTTGCATGTCCACATCCCCTCCCATGTATTCGTGCCTCTTCAAGGCTGGCCTTCTGCCCAACGCTGGTATTTGTTTTATTGCATTTGCTCTTTCTGTGTCCAGGGACCCCCACTCTACTGCACCCTTTGCATCTCCCCAAGGCAAAGAGCCAAAGTGCACTCTCTTTCCCCTTCCTGTATTTTTCCCTCTGCTTTTGGACCACTCCACGAATGCAGCTGTTTCAAAATGATCTCTTAACTCGGCACTAAGTATTACAAAGTACTCAGTAACCGAGTATCACAAAGTACTCAGATTTGTTGCCTCACCTCCTAATTCATGATCATTCCTCTTCCCTGGACCTTAGTGGCATGCACTCATCTCCTCTTGCTCCTTACTCGCCATTTCCCGTCTTCTTTTCTGCACCCTCTGCCCTCTCACTTAATGAATTGGGTATTCCACAACTGCCCTTGAACCCCTTTCCCTCTCCAAATAAATCTCATTTGCATCTGTGGCATTAGATACCCCCCTGCAACTGTGATGAATGCTGGATATCACAAGTCTAGAACTCTTGCTGACATCTGTCCCCACATTCCTGACTGACAGCTGAAAGTATCCTTCCTATCCAAGCCTTCATTTCACCCAAACCCCTGAATCTGCACATCTTACTAAAGTACAGCAGGCCCACCCCCAAAGCCTCCTGAGTCTACCTTCTGTGCACTCCATTTCATCCAAATTGTTCTTAGGGCATAACCAATTTTTTATGCATTCTTTCATTCATTCATTCAACCACCTTTGACCATTGGCAAGGGCCTGTGCCACGTGGTAGGAAACATCGTAAATGATCACAGCGCTTGATTCTAGGTGCATTCAGTCTAACTGAAGACTGTGTAAACAGATAAGTGTCATAGAGACTGCTGGTACAATTAAAAATAAAATGGAGCCGGGCTCGGTGGCTCAGCCTGTAATCCCGCGCCTTTGGGAGGCTGAGGTGAGTGGATTGCCTGAGCCCGCGGGCTCGAGACCCGCCTGGGCAGGGAGACCTCATCTCTACAATAAATCAAAAAATCAGCCGGGCGTGGTAGCGCATGCCTGTAATTCCGGCTACTTGGAAGGCTGAGGCGGAAGGATCGCTGGAGCCCCGCAAGTCGAGGCTGCGGTGGCCGGGAGCGGCCACTGCACTCCAGTCCGGGCGACAGAGCGAGACTCCAACTCAAAAAAAAAAAACAAAAACAAAAATAAAATGGTGTTACACATGGGGGATACCTAACCTAATGTAGGGATCAAGGAGTATCCCAAAAAGGTAACTTTTAAGATGAGCCCTAAAAAAAAGTTAGAATTATCTAGGAGATAACAGCATGTATTAAGGCCTAGAGAAGAAAGAGAGATAAAAACAGACAGATAGAATAACCATGAAAGTCCTAAGCCAGGGTGGCTAAGACCATGACAACTTTTCTCATCTCAGCCTGGATCCTTTAGTTGTTCCATTTAGCCCATGTCTCTAGTGAACAGCCAGTTGCAACTCTGTCCTTGGATTACTGCTTCTTCCTTCTTACCATTTGTAGAGTACAGCGTCCTTCTGCATCCGCAGACATTCCAAGTTCCCTGTAAGTGCACAGACCTATTCTTCTTCTTCCTCCATTTGTCCATCCTGGCATTTCTCCCTCTCAACAGTTGTTTCTGCCTTACAGTTCCCGGGTTTTGTTCTCCTAGAATCCCATGTATTGTGATAATGGTAGCAATATTTTAAACGCCCTTTGCAGGAAAGAATTAATTCCTGCTTAATATCTGCTTGGGTAGAATCATGACAATTCTTATGGGACACCCTTGGACAGTTCCTTGGCAGTAAGAATCAGAATTACTACTGTTTAATATTAACTAATGGCCAGTAAGGTATAGGATATATTTGCAAGTAGAAATAGATGAATATTTGTTGATTGCATAAACGAATGAACAAATGAGTGAACAAATCTAAGCACTTCCATATAGCTCTAAACAAAGCTAAACTGTAATACTTCTAAACCAATCCAAAATTTGACTGGGATACTGGAAAAGCCTTGATGTTAGTCATAGGATTTACCCTTCAATTTGAGTAGGATGAAATTAAGGGAAAAATTTATTATTATCAAATAATGGTCATGTGGCGGGTACTTCACATTTGTTATTCCGTTGAATCTTAATACCAACCCCTGGTATTATTAACCCCGTTTTACAATGCTTCGAGGAGTTCACTCATAGAGCTGTGAAGTGGGAGTTGGGATCTGAACCCAGTTTTGTAGAATTCCATACTCACAGGCTCTCTACTCCAACATGATGAATAATAATCTCTTAAATACAGTCTTCTGGGAGCCAATCTTTTCCATGCAGCAGCATCAATCTGTGTTTCTCTAACATGAAAAAAATTTATTCACAAGAGTCATCAAGCATTTTTATGAGGTTACTTCTGGTTGGAATTTAGCCCGCCATTTCCTCTTGCTTGCTCCTCTGTTGCTAATGAGCCTGGGGATGAACTCCTTTTGTAGGGAGACTTCACAGGAATGACTCAAGCAATTTACATTGTTGTCCAATGTGCAACCTACTCCACAGTTACCACTGTGCTTAATGGAATTACCAGGCAGTTACTATGTGATTACTGGGAAATAATGCTGGGTGTTTTGCAGTAAGTCCATCAATAACCATGTCACCAATACACCTAACATTTATCACTATAATTAAGATATTGTTTACTTCCATATGCGTATTTAAATAGAAAATAAAATAGAATCTATACTTTTAAATGCCTTTTTATTTAACTGGAGCCTAGCAAATTTGTAACATCAGATACCTGAGTTTTTGTAAATGATCCGCCATCCCCAGGAGGAGATGCTAGAATTTATGTCAAATCATCATAATGGATACTTTGTTGTTCCAACCAGCACAAAAACAGATGTATTTACAGTTCCGGCAGCTGCAGACCCACTATTAGAAAGCCAGATTTGTACTCCTATTATATTTGTACTTCCTTGGTTAAATCTTAGCTCTCACTCCTGGAACACAAGTGATAAAATAAGGGAAGGAAACCTGGGTCCAAATGGCTAAGAAATGGGATAACACATTTTTATCTGGGAATAAAATTATAAAACATTGAAAAAATGGGTCTGGCAATTCAGCAGTATAAAGAATTCCAGTTTTCTGGTATAAAACTCTTATTCCCTGTTAGAAACAGTGGTAATTAATGATTTAATACCTTCTTGCCCTCACTGAAAAAATACACCATATCCCACTACCTGATATTAAAAATATACGTGTAGCTTGAGCAATTTTTTTCAACGGATGGTTCCAGAGAACACAAGCCACAGAACAGCAGGTCCACAGTCCCGTGGAAGGTGTCTTTTTTTTAAATGAAGTGATTTATACTTATCTCAAACATTTTAACATGGTTGAAAATATTTTCCACCTTGTAAGTGTCCTTTTATTTTATAGTAATTTAATTTCTAACTGATCACGTAGTTATCTGGAATAAAAATTATTCTACCAGCCTCCCTTTGGCCAGGTATGGCCATGTGCAAAAGTTCTGACCAGTGGATATGAGCAGAGGTAAAGCATTCAACCTTCTATTTGTTTCTGCTTCCAGCCTCTTGAATGCAGCATGGTGGTAAGAAATAGGAGACCCTGTTACCAGGGCCTTTCCCAGAGCAGTGAAGCAACACGATAGAGCTCACTCTTGGCAATTTGACAAAGCTGCCACATCAACAAGGAAGCTTACATAAGACAAATGCATTTCTGTCTTATATAACCTACTGTTCTTTTGCATCTCTGCCCTGTGTATACAAACTCGCATACTAAGTAAAACCACATATCAGGAGTTGAAAATTTTTTTATTTAAAAACTATAAAAAACATAATGGAATGAAAAAGATAGTTATTGTATTTTCTCCTTCTTTCTATGTGTCTAACATTTCTAGAATTTCTAAGAAACAAAGAGTAAAAATTTTACAGAAACTGTTCTTCAGTATTCAAGGATATGTTTACATGAGCATAATTTACCTTGCTAGGTAAAATTTTGTTAAAAATGGAAAAAGCTGCAAATATCTGGCCATGACCCAAAATCTGTGAATAATCCAAGTTCATCTACATTTCTTTGTGCTGATAATTAATTTTCCTTGTGGGTGCCAGGAAATTTAATTGGGTAACTGGTAGACTAGACTACCTCAAATCATCAAGGAGCTTTGCTAATATAGAGAGACTCTGAAAATATTTTGCACCATGTTAAAATGCTGAAGAGATAGCATGCATCACTTTGTTAAAAATTATTTAAAAATTATAACCTGTATGATAATTCATGACAATATTTCCAGAACCAAAATTGTGGATGCATGATCTGTACCGATGATAGAGATGGAAGAAGTCTCCATGACTTTCAGAGAAACTAGTGGAAGGCTCAGATCCCAGTTTTCAGAGTGGAGCTGCTTTTGGGTGGGACCCAGGATCTGATCTCCTCTTCAAAGACTCCTCAGCATCCAGGTTGGTTGACTCTTATGAAGTGACCTTTAGATACCATTTGAAGTGGTGCATTCTGGGAAAAATGCCCACATGATCGAGGCATTCTGGAAACACCTGCTGAAATTACTTAGAATTAATGGTGTAACATTATAAAAGATAAAACAACAAAAATCGTACTTCAGAAAATAAGGGCTAAATAGTTTCCCAGTTTGTCAGACCTCTCCTAAGTCGATTACTTGATGCCGTTTCTGCTGAACTTTTCGGTGGCAATGCAGAGTCCACACAAATGGAGACTAAAATGAGACAGCCAAATTTATTTTTACTTATGGACTTGCGCCAGAGTCTAAATGACTCTGGCAATGGTACTTGCTTCCCTTGGGAGCCTATTCTCTAGTCTAATAGATCTCGCTGTTAGAAAATTTCTCTTATAATTCAGCATAAATTGTCCCTTGCTGAATTCCATCCCATTATTCCTAGTTAGATGTCCTTGGACTCCCTTAAACAACGAATCCTAGTCTCATAGGTCTGTCCACTGCAGGCAGGAGAGGTAGATGGAGAGGAGAAGAGAAAATAGGAAGGATGATTAGAAAGAATGGAGTTGAATCCATCGATTCTGACCCGGCTATGTCTAATCAAGGAATATTTCAAGCACAAGTTGTTACACATGGACACAGCAAATTTATTAACAACGGGATCTGGTACTCTCAGAAAAATACTTAATTTTCAGTTAACCTCCACATCCACCTCTTTGTAATTTATCTGTAAGTGGGATGGGTCAAAAGCATTAAGCTAAAGACTAGAGATATAGTAATGATAAACTTAAAGATACAAGTCTGCAAGTGCTCAGATCAGAAGTTTAGCTCTATTTGTGGTTATTGGTCTCATCTGTTTCCCTTTATTCTGCCCAGTACCCATCTTACTAATACTGGACACTATTCATTGAATTTTTGTTTTAATCTGGACACTTTCTTTATAATCTCATCAAATACTCTTATGGTGCCTTATGTCACAGTTTGCCCAGAACCCTGTGATCAGAAATTGCTTCTCTGCATCCCCTCTGACACAGTTGCAATGGAAGTAGCCACATTCCAATATGGCCAGCCACCAGCTACAGGTGATCAGCACAAGTGGAAACCTGATTACACCTGGACCCATGGGTCCTTCCTAGAAATGGGTTTGTTTTTGCCCTGAGAGAGTCAAGTCAGTCTCTTTTTGGGTGTCTGGACTGAAATGTGTTAACACATGGGAGCAATCACCTGTAATGTCTTCTGTAAGGTGAACTATAGAAGTGAAGAAGCCATCTGTGAAGATCAGGGAGAGATGGAGATGCACAAAATAACACAGCGATGAAAGCCAGAGCTACAGATTCAATAAACCCCAGCCCCTGCTTCCATTTTCCATTGAGACTTGGTAGTATCCTGTATTTGGGTTCCATGAGGAATATCAAATCCTTATAATAAATACCACATAAACTATCTTAGTGACACCAAGAGTACTCATTCAGTTTGTAATGAGAAAATGGCTCAGTTAGTAAGTAGAAGAGCAGAGATTCAAACCCAATTCTTACTGATTCAGTGCTAAGCTTTTGGTCATGATATATAATAACTGCCTCCGTGAGTATATCATACACATTCTACATAAGGCCATAAAGAAGTTGGGGAAGGGAGAGACCACCTGTACCAAACTCCCCAAGCAAGGCTGAAAATTCACCTTTGGCGTAGACATGTCTGAGTGACCCTGGAATGCTCACCAGACCTCTCTGACCATGGAATTTCCTTTTGTCAAATGAGCAGTAGTGGTTGCCCTTGACCAACTGCTTCCCAGTGCGTGAGGTTTGTGGGTCATCAGAACAGGATTAAGGTCAATATTCCCAAGGAGTCTCTTGAGTTACTTACATGAAAACTGTTTTTGTTCTTAGCTGTACTTTGAAAGAATTTGTATTTTATAATACAAATAAGGTAGCCAAGATATCCAGACCATACAAGAAATACCAGAATAGGAATTTCACTGTTATGTTGATTAAAGTAGAAATGCCCAGCAATGACTGAGCCACGTGTGCTGTTGTAGAAAAGAACAGAGAAAAAGAACACACCTATTAGGTTGTCTCTACCCATTGCCCTTGTCTCCCCCCTGCCGCCAAATTTCCTTTCCAATTCATTTGTGAGATTCTTTGCAATACTACATTTACAATATACACAGTGCTTAAGGGAAATAGATCTCTCTGTAGTCTCACTTTATAACCAGATGAGACATTTAGAAAAGACGTTTTATCCAAAGCTGTCTAGAAAGAAAACCAGCTTCTTCCCACTGGCAAGTAAATTTTCTGGCTTTAAGCCAATTTACCATGCTGTTTTGTACGCATCACATCTCAGTTCCCTCCCCCCGCCCCCTTCCTGCCTCGAGATAGGCCCTATAGTATTCCTTCAGGACCCAAGTCTATTAAACAGCAAAAACTAAATATGCAAATTATCTCCCTACTACACACATGAAGCCTGCAAACGTTATTCTTAGGAAAGTGCTGATTATGAGAAATTATGAATTAACATGTCAGGCACTGAGGTTTGAAATCTTATAACTGTGTTTACTGTATAAGAGCCCCCGGATGACTTGAAAAATAGGAGAGGAAAAAAACAGCAAAATCGGTGATTTTGTGCTTGCCCAGGTTGCCGACATCTAATTTCTGCCCCTTTGACTCGCCAATGCAACCATGCACACATGCACACATGCACACATGCACACACGCACATGCATAAGTACTCACACACGCTCTTGCACAAAATAAAGCAGAGAATAAACACAAGCTATAGACACAATTAAAATGATTGTTGGTTCTTCCCCGGTCTAAACTTCTTAACTGATTTCATCACTAGCTTACTACTCAATTTGTTTGCTTATTTATTTATTTTATTATTTATTTGTTTATTTATTTATTTATTTTTTTTTTTTTTTTTGAGTTGGAGTCTCACTCTGTCGCCTAGACTGGAGTGCAGTGGCCGCTCCCGGCCACCGCAGCCTCGACCTGCTGGGCTCCAGCGATCCTTCCGCCTCAGCCTTCCGAGTAGCCGAAATTACAGGCATGCGCTACCTCGCCCGGCTGATTTTTTGATTTATTGTAGAGATGAGGTCTCGCGGCCTAGGCGGGTCTCAAACCCAAGGACTCAGGCAATCCACTCACCTCAGCCTCCCAAAGGCGCAGGATTACAGGCTGAGCCACCGAGCCCAGCTAATATTTTTATGATGATTATTTTTTGAGTCAGGGTCTTACTCTGTCTCTCAGGCTGGATTGCAGTGGTACAATCATGGCTCACCATAACCTCGACCTCCTGGGCTCAGATGTTCCTTCCACCTCATCTCCCCAAGTAGCTGGGACTACAGGTGTGCGCCACAATGCCCAACTCATTTTTTAATATTTCTGTAGAGATGAGGTTTCACTGTGTTGCCCAGGTTGGTCTCAAACCTCTGGACTCAAGTGATCTTTTCACCCTAGTCTCCCAAAGTGCTGAGACTGCAAGCGTGAGTCGCCACGCCCAGCCCAAATTATTTCTTTTTCAGTCTTTCCACTATTGAGGAACTCCTAGATGAGCCAGGCATATCCTCATTACATGGCAGACACTGAGCTAAATGCACACATCCTCTTGCCCCTAACCCTCAGCCCAGGCTGAGA
The DNA here is from genome assembly GCA_027257055.1 of Cephalopachus bancanus. Taxonomy (NCBI): domain Eukaryota; kingdom Metazoa; phylum Chordata; class Mammalia; order Primates; family Tarsiidae; genus Cephalopachus; species Cephalopachus bancanus. The sequence continues at coordinate 114,374 of JAPVLO010000525.1, forward strand.
GGTAGGCACCACCACCTTCCTTGTGTTAAAGATGAGAAAACTGAGTCACAGGAAGATTAGTTTGCCAGAGACCAAGCAGGTAAGTGACAGAGTAGGAATCTGAAACCCGATGATCAGGCCCAGCACCCTGCCACAAAGCACCATCTTCCCTTCTCTTGGCTTGTTAGTTTCCATTCAGCATTCCTCAACACTGTGGTGGGGGAGGACATAAAAAACCTGGAATTATTTTTGGCGCTAGGGCATATGACAGTAAAGAAGACAGATGTGACCATTCTTCTCTGAGGTCTCCGGCCGTAGGGCACTGCTACTATAAGTGCACCCCTGACCAGTGGCCTCCATGACACATACAAGCTTGCTAGAAATTCATGTTCCCAGGTCCCACCCCAGTCTGAGTCAGAATTTCTGGTTGTGGAGCTCAGGAAACTTTGTTTTAGCAAACTTTCCAGGTGATTCTTAAGCTAGCTAAGTTTGATTAGTACTGGGACCATAATGCTAATGTCTTAATAACATTGCTGGAGTCACTTTGGTAAATGGAGTGAATGTGATGGAAATTCAGTCATTTATAACAACTGGTTTCAGTCTTTGTAGATTCTGAAGGCTTAGTGATTTCTGTAGGAGAGGTAAGCTACGGTTCAGGAGTTTTCTGACATTAGATCAACAAAGGATCCCAGACGATATAAAAAGAAAATGCCTGTTTTTTAATGCTGCAGTAATATCGGTTAACCATCTCTACTAAAGATTTGTGTTGGTCCCTTTAAATTACATTTCCACGAGGAAGGACTCAGTAAAATGAAAGTTTTTTTGTCAATCTCTGATCATATTACAGTTATTCTTTAAAAGGAAAAAAACCTGATTATATGCTGAGCACCTAGTCAATTGCAGAACAAATTATTTTATTTGAGGAGAGCTGGTAGTCAATATGGAAGGAAATGATGACCCTTATGTTCTTCATTAACAATAGATCAATATAAAGTTGACGATTCCTAGTTCCCAGGTAAGATCATGTCGTCAGGTAAGAAACACTATTTAAGGCTCAGAAAGCGAGGAGCCCAAGATTATTTATTAGATACTATCTTGCAGGAAAGCAAGGCCAGGGGTGACGATTTTTTTTAAACAATCATTTTGAAAGTAAGTTTCCAGAGTTCATCCATCCCCATCTGCCTGGTGGTTTCCTGGTTCCTGAAAGAATACAGAGAAGCAAAGCACAAGCTAATTATGTGATCTTCATCTTGCACCGAGCATCTACTCTGAGGATCCATCCTCCTACACCTTTAAACTGGATTTCTCCTCTAAACAAACCCAGAGACTGTCTTTTCTTTCTCCACTGACCCCAACCCTCCCTTCTCCTTAAGACTTGGTCTCCACTGCAATTGTTTGTATTAATCTTCATTACATGGCAGGCACTGAGTTAAGTGCACACATCCTCTTGCTCCTAATCCTCAGCCTAGGTGCCACCACCTTCCTTGTGTTAAAGATGAGAAAACTGAGTCACAGGAAGATTAGTTTGTCAGAGACCAAGCAGGGTAAGTGACAGAGCAGGATTCTGAAACCCGATGATCAGGCCCAGCACCCTGCCACAAAACACCATCCTGCCTTCTCTTGGCTAGTTAGTTTCCACTCAGCATTCCTCAACACTGTGGGAGTGAGGGGTGGGGGACATAAAAAACCTGGAATTATTTTTTTGGCAGGCGGGACCTTTGTAGTATAGGCTTCTCCTGCTAGGCAAGTGTTCTAGGAACCCATCAGCGTCCGTGTATCAGCTATCATAATTGTGAGAGGCTGTGTTCAGCTTCAGTGAGCATTTTTTTTCTGGAGATTCTTTCAGTGTATTTGCCCATTTCATGATGGGTGATTTATGAAAGGACCTGTCCATACTGCGCTGAGTGTTCAGCTGTTTTTGACCAAAAATGGCGTGACCTCGGACCCTACCTTGCTTATTCACCTGATCTCACGTGAGTGACTTTTTTTTTGTTGTTTCCCAAAAAAGAAAAAATTCCTCAGAGGGAAACTTTTTGCTGATGAGGAAAAGACGAAACATAAAATGGCAGAAGCACTCAAAGGGATCAAAATTGACAAGTTCAAAAACTATTTTGAGCAGTGGAGAAAGCATCTTGATAGGTATATTGCATCAAACAGGGAATACTTTGAAGGTGACTGAAGTTTAAATATCTAAGAATAAATAAGTGATGTAGGAAATATCACTATGATTGTTCCCATAAGACTCCTAAGAGAGTTTTGTTGAAAAAGAATTCTAAGAAAAATGGGGCCAGTCCTGCTTTTCTAGACTTTTGCTCTCCAATTAATGCAGCAGACCACGCCTTCCCCTCCAATCTTGGCCTCCTGACATCCCAGGCTACGTCCACTGCCTCTCTAGATGATGCTAAGGATCCTTATTCCTCCCACATCTCTTTAATGCTGGCATTTCTTCACCACAGAGGCTTTCTGAGGTTCTCACTCCAGTGATAATACCCTCAACTTCAGTTACGATTCTTAAGCAAGTTGAAGCTGTATCCACTTCATGGTTTTTGCGATTTTTTAAAAAACATAATGCATTCACATGATTTTATTTTCATTAATTTATTTTGCTTTATTTCACTTTTTTTTTTAATTGGAGTCTCACTCTGTTGCCCAGACTGGAGTGCAGTGGCCGCTCTCGGCCACCGCATCCTCGACCTGCTGGGCTCCGGCGATCCTTCCGCCTCAGCCTTCCGAGTAGCCGGAATTACAGGCACGCGCTACCACACCTGGCTGATTTTTGATTTATTGTAGAGATGAGGTCTCACCAAGTCGCCCAGGCAGGTCTCGAACCCGCGGGCTCAGGCAATCCACTCACCTCAGCCTCCCAAAGCGCAGGATTACAGGCTGAGCCACCGAGCCCAGCTTATTTCACTTTGTTTTAAATCAGAGTCTTACTCTGTTACTCGAGCTGGAATGCACTCGCAAGATCGTAGCTCACCGCAGCCTCTAACTCCTGGGCTCAGGTTATCCTCGCATCTCAGCCTCCTGAGTAGCAGGAACTACAGGCATGCACCACCACTGCTAAGTTTTTTAAAAATATTTTTATAGAGAAGAGGACTGACTATTTTGCTCAGTCTGGTCTCAAAGTCCTGGGCTCAAGCAATCCTCCTGACTTGGGATTCCAAAGTGCTGGGATTACAGGCATCACTTTGTCACTTTGACCAGATGTCTGCTCAGATGCCACCTACTCCAAACTATACATCACGTGACTCTTTCCCCTTTCCCTTCCTTTATTGGCTTCATGGCCTATTACACCATTTGAAATAGTATTTTGCTGTTGTGGTTGTTTATTCATCTGTTGCTTTAGCCTGCAGTGGGAGGCAGAATTCTAGGTTGGCCCCAGATCACTGCCTCCTGCTGTCTGCACCCTGGTGAGGGGACAGGATGTGAGAATATAGTAGACTACTCACTCCTGGACTGGGTTGTTATATGACAGGGGTAGTGGGGATTGCATCCTGCTATACAAGACCCTGTCATAGCAGACTGGAAAGAAAGTCTCCTGCTTTGAAACAATGCACTGCAACCTCTTGAGAAGGCCACATGGCACAAGCCCAAGAGCTGAGAGCAACCAGCTGACAGCGAGAAAATGGGGGGCTTGAAAGACTGGTGACTGCAAGGAGCTAAATTTTTCCAACAATGTGAATGAGCTCAGAAAAGGGCCCAACCACTATCTTGATTCCAGCCTTGTGAGACCCTGCTCAGAGAACCCAGCTAACCGGTGCCCAGCCTCCTGATCACAGAGACTATAGAAATAAATGAGTTTGGTTTTCAGTGGTGATACGCTTTATACAACTTCCATTTGAGTGCAAGTTCCATGAGGACAGGAATTCTGCCCATTTAACTCATTTCTTTATCTCCAGAGGGCCTGGCAGAGAGTTGGAACTCAGAGGTCTGTCTGGCCCCTTAGAAACCAGCAAATTGTAAACCAATTTCACAAAGCCTGCGAGTCCATCACCCACCTTAGGATTTCTGCAAATGCCCCCAGATCTCCCTTATGTTTCTCTCTGGCCACAGTCTTTCTGATGTCTCAGTTCTGCCCCAAATTGTCTGGAAAAGAGGCACTGCCCCTTGATGAGAATCTCCTCAAAATTCCATTAGAACAAAGTATTCAGCTGGAGATAATTTGGGAGGCATCATGGCCCATGGAGAAGGCTGCGGTCAGTCTGAAAGGTTCTCCCTTCCCCCCTGTATGCAGTACAGGGCTGCCCTCACCAGGATCCTCCAGTTCCAGCATGTAACTCCAGGGGCCTATGAAGAAATTCTTTCTAAATAAACCCAGTGCCTTTCTTAGGAGCCTTATGGGGACAGCTGTTAATATGGTGACATTTCCAACATCATTTAGTCTATGCTGATAAATCCTAGTTCAGCCTTCTCTGCTGAGTTCAAATGCATTTATCCCTCTGCTGGCTGGTTACCTGGAAGCCTCACAGGCACCACAAATCCAGAGTGTCCAAAAATGGAACTAATCATTTCTTCCTGAAACGTTCTCCTCCAGGGCTCCACCCACATCTCGTCACAGAGCTCTTCCATCCAATTGCCCAAGTCGGAAACCTTGGACTCCCTTCCCAGCCTCCCCCTCACTTGCCCTCCAGGTCTGAGCCATTGGCCACTTGCAGTCAGTTCCATTTCTTCTCCCTTGTACCTACTTCCCAGCTCCATCCACGCTGCTCCAAATCTACCTGCACCAACCAGATCCCTGCCGCCACCTCAGTTATGCTTTAGATGACGTCACACCCAACCTACCCTCCTAATGCAAATGCCACCACTTCCTTCCTGTGGGAAACACTCAAGGAGACCCATTACCTCTCTGCACTGGGGCTTCAAGCCTCATTTGACCACCCTGATTTCCTCCCACCATCGTCCACAGCAGACTATCCTTGCCTTGGCGCCAGTCCTTTATTCTGTTCTAAGTTCCTCAAAAATTCCCTGGTCTTTCCACTTGCCCCCTAGTTTCACATGTGTGAGTATGTCAGCCACAAAGCCTCCTTTCTCCTCTTCCTTATCTGACTGATTTCTCCTCACCCCCTGAGTCTCTTCATTTTTATTTCCTTAGGGTAAGTTAGAATTCCTATTTGTTTTTGTATCCTATCACAGGTCTATCTCACTGCACCGTGATGGGTTGCCCAATGCCTGTGCTTCCTATGGATGCATGGTCTATAAGGATGGAAGCTGCATCATCTTGTTTGGGGTTGTGTCCCAGTGACCAGCACAACATGGGTCACCAGATGACACTCAATAATTATACACCAATGAACAAGGAAAAGACCCAGACACTAGCTCCCAACAGCTCATCATCTTGTCACAAGGTTAACCCCACAACAAGAAAGTCACAATGCAAAGTAAGATAGATGATACTAGGCCTTGTGCCGTTTGATACAAGGTGATTGGTTGTAGGTGTCAGTCACAGAGGTGACAGGCATGTGTTCGAAGAAGTATGAGATGTCTGTGGGCTAGGAATATTTCATGGAAAAGGCATGACTTGAGCTGAGCCTTGGGCAAGGTGGAGAACTCTGCCATAGAAAGAACAGGAAAAGGTTATTCATCAGAGAGAAGAACCAAGAGAGGTTCTGGGGTGATGAGGACACATTCAGGGTCTGGCCAAAAATGGAGGACACCGGTATGGGAAGCAATGGAAACAACTGGGATGGTGAAACACCAAAAGGCTCTGGACTAGTGGGACCAGTCACCATCACACAGTGTGGAGGGACTGAGGAGGAAGCTGTTCCCCAAGCCTGGAGTTGTCTGCGGGAGTGTGATGGCAGGGTTGTTTGGAGACGACCAGGAGAGGGAGGGTGCAGTCACCTGCCAGCAGCCTAGGAAAGAGGAAGGGAAACAAGTGAGTTTATCACCTCTGCTCTTTCCATCCATCTCCTTCCACACCTCCACTTGGGAGCAAGGACAAGAAGACCAAGTGATGTTGATGAAGGAGGAGCAAGAGTGGAGCAGAGAAAGGCAGAGATGGGCTGGGAGGAGGTGCAGATGGAAAATGACCAGCTGAGCAGGTAACTCACTTGGACTTGGCAGCAGAGTTTTTTTACAGAGTAGGTGAAAGTATGCCCAGAAAGATGTACATTAATCCAAAGGTGGACAGGGTTGGGTGGGGTGGTTCAGCACTTTGGGAGCCTGAGGTGGGAAGATCAGTTGAGGCCAGGGATTTGAGACTAGCTGGGACAACATAGTGAGACCTAATTTTTACAAAAAAATTAAGAAGATTAACCAAGAGTGATGGCACATGCCTGTAGTCCCAACTACTTGGGAGGCTGAGGCGGGAGGATTGCTTGATCCCAGAAATTCGAGGCTGCAGAGAACTCTGATCCCACCACTGCACTTCAAGCTGGCGGACCACAGCAAGAACCTGTCTCAAAAAAAAAAAATTAAATTTGGCCATAGCCACCACTGTTGCCTTACTAGACTCTGGTGTGGCCATGTGCTTTTTTGAGCTACGGCTATAACCATTCTTCCTGGCATTGGCCCTCTTCCCTACCTTGGGGAGGTGGGTCTCCTCTTTTTCTCTCTCTCTTTCTATTTTACTTTCTAAATAAACTATATTTTCTAATCTAAAAAATAAAAATAGTAATTTTAAAAATTAAATTAATAAAAATAAAGGTGGAGGGACATAAAAGAGGTATAACACACTTACTTGCTATGATTTGCAGCATATTTCATGCACATAATGTCTGTCCAGGCTACTGAGTTTGGACTCTATTGCGATGGACAGGTAAGTAAAGTTAGCAGGAAAGGAACAAAAGCAGTCTTCTAGACAAATTAAGCTCAGCAATGAAGTATTGGAGGAACTGAAGAACAAGGATCTACATGCAAAAGAATCAAGGGCCCCTGAGAGTTGTAATAATAAGCAATAATAATGTGGTGAGTACTTTCTATAGCGCGCCCACCTGGTGGCACATGCTCTGGAGAATTTATCTCTTTTAGTCTGCACAACTCCACTTTGTGAGATAGCTACTAACAGTCTCCTCATTTTGCAGAGGAATAAACCGGGGCTCAGAGAAGTTTAAAAACGTAACTTTCTATAGTCAGTACCTGCTAGAGCTTGAATTAACAAGACTTCAGAGCCCACATTCTCAACACCCAGGCAGAAGCACCTCTCCGATGACAAGTGATGGAGTAGTCCCAGGAAACCCCACAGGGCCAGAAGCCCAACCTGTTCTGCTCTGGGGGAGTTCTTCCCTCTCGGTGACTCTACAGTTTTCAGGCAGCCAGTCCTTGCAATCATTTTCACTAGAATCACCATCATTGGATGGTTCTTCTGTTGGGTTTCTCTTTCTTCTTAATTCGTTCTATTTTGGCAAATGGTTAAGTAGTCACAACCCACTGTTGAAACTGAGAGTCAGTTACAAAAGTGACCGTCAAAACAATTGTAGAGATTATACGTAATACCCTGCAAGTAAATGCGTAAGTTTTCCCAAAACCTGAGAACCATTTTAGAAGGAAAACACAAGCACGCCCTTTATTTATAGAGCGTGACCATGGGTAGATCAGTCTTAGAGAAAAATAAAAACTTTTTTGTATTAGATTACTGGTTGCAGGAAATATTTGTACTTATGGAAGCAAAACAGGTTATTATCCCTTTGGGGATGAATGAGAGATTAGTGCCATGACCCAAAACTCCCTCTCTTCTCCCTACACCAATGTCATGGAGTTTCCCCAGATTCTTCATTGGGCTGCTGCCCACACCCAGGTATTGACAGCAGAGAACAGAAGATCCAGAATATTTAATGAGCATCATTAACCCAATGCCATAACCACATGTAAAAGTCCTTCACAGAGTTCACTGGAGTGGGGTTAAGTGTATTATATTCTTGGAGATCCCCACCCAAGCCCCCCCCCAAAACTGTCCTAACGTATCAAAGTCAGTATTAGAGAGTACCTGACTCTGTAAATCCCTACTGAACCATGTCAATGAAGACTTAGCTACCACCCTACCCCTCATTCATTCATTCACTAAATGCGTCAGTAGATGGAGGAAGGGGTGGAAACCAATAAGAATACAAACCAAAACACCGGGGAGACAAAAATCACAGTTGAGATAAAATTCATTGTTTTGTTGTTGTTATTTAATTTTGCTGTTAATTTTAGTTGTTTCTAAAGTGCATTTATCGGGGAAACTGCTGCAAAAACGCAGGGTAAGGATGATATGTGTTTTCTTGAGAATGACTATTAGTCTGAGTTTTCAGAAAATCTAGGTCTATCACCCCAGTAAAATTATAGCTAAAGCTGAGCATATGAAACAAGCCATTTTTTGTGACTCCTAATGCCTGTGTGCATAATTCCAAATCAAACATATTCACATTATTAACTTTTTAAAGTTTATTAGTCTCAGTGCTAATGAACTCATTCATCCTTGGCAAATGCACATGGCTCCCTAATGAAACGTCAATAGATAGATCAGCAACGAAGTGAGCACATCCAATCTCTGGTGCCAAATTCCACTTGGCTGTAATGGCTGGAAAGAGGAGATCACTTCCAAAGAGACATTGGACTCAGGATCATATAGTGGGAAAAGCGCGAGAGTGAATGTCTACAGACCAGAATGCAGACCAGAACTATGCCAGGTTCTGCCACTTGGCAGTTGAGTGACCCTGAGTCAGTCACCTGACATTTCTAGGACTCCGTTTCCTCTTTTGAGAGGAGAATGGTCTAGTTCATCTCTAATGTTCTTTCTGGATCTGTAATTCTCTTCTTCCCATCCTCTGCCAAATTCATCATTCCCTAACCTTCAAAGGCATTTTCAGGTATTTGTAGGCATCATGATACTTGGAATCTTATATTTAGACATATGCCTAGTTAAACAATGGTTCATTCTCTATGGATCAAATTAAAACCCAGCTCTTTAGGAGACATCGTGCCACAGGTTATGGGTTTTAATTTCTGACCTGTTCAAACATTCCGCAAGTTCAGAGTTGTAATGAGTTTTCTAACCTGCGTTGGTTTGTGTCAGCCCGTATGACAGCGTGCTGAGCGTGCTACTGGAGATAGAAAATGAAATGCAAGAAACAATAATAATAATAACCTAAAAAAGCCTCCTTTCCTCTCAATTATCAGTTTTGAAAAGTAGCCTGAACATAGGCACTCTTCTGTTTGGAGGTTTCTGAACTGCCTGCATTCCTTCTCCAGGGCAAGCTTCCTGTCTTCATGAAATGATGGTTTTTTCTCCCCCTACTTTACCTCAGATCTTTAAAACTGTACAACAGTTAAGAAGACAGGATGTTTTCCCCCCAATGCTTCATGAAAAGAAGCTGCTTTGCTAGTGCGCAAAAGCAAAAAAATAATCATTGTGAAAGGCTTTTGCTTCTGGACTGCATAAATTATCTCCAATTTTCCTCATTATTTTCTTCTGCAGGGCATAAAGAGATTGCCTGGAGCAAAATATGTATCAGTACAAAACAAATAGAAAACATTTTAAACCACTGAAGTATTTACCTTTTTTATATAAAAAAGACATTTTAATCCTATTAACGGTAAATTATATTACCTATTGTGAAAGCAGACATGAAAGAAATATTTGAAGCATGCAGTTAATTATGATACCAAGTGACACATAATATTTATGCTTCTCTTGCATAGCCTGAACAATTTTTCTTTCACTAACCGTGAGTCACACACTGATTGAAGTCTTGAAACCAATACTGAGACGGAAACACAGGCGCATCTGCCGTCAACGCTTCATTCTATAGATAATTAATGTTACAAGGAGTAGCCATTGTTTATTCTTTTATAGTCCTAATTCCACATGGAGAAAAAAATTCTCTACCCCAATCCTTTTATTTTAATTCTCCATTTCAGCATATTTATTAAATGTCCACACAGGCACAGTAAAGCAGGGAGTTTGCAAACGAGTTTCAATATAAAACAGCTGTGTCTCCATGAGGATGGTGGACTTTCTAAAACCTCCAAGACATGTACAAATGCAGCAGGCCCCTTTGAGGGTGGTGACTAAGCCCATCTCAGGGGGTTAGACATTAATGTGCACTTCTACACTACTAGAATGAAGGATAAAATACTGGTTAACATTAGTAAGTCATATTCCTGTTTGATGACTACATGGTGACCAAGCCGGACTGTGGCAGAGGAACAGGTGATGCGATTCTGTGATGCTTGGTTTTCTCATCCTTTGCGGTCCAACTCCAGTGTGATGTTGCTGGGCGGTCACTCTCCAGGGCCATGGTACACTGGGCCACCCACTGAGCTGTGCTGTTCCTGGCAGAGTCTCTAGCAGCAAAATTCAGTTCCTTCTTTCACACATAACAGCGTTGGCTGAAACCATCACAGCTATTTCTGCCAAGTCACTAACAGTGGCAGTGAACATTCAACTGACTCCTGTCAGAGTCCAGGTCCCATGCTGCTGTTTCCCAGCCATGATTTCGTGGTTTATTTAAACAACCCCACTTTTTACTCTGCAAGTCATGTGAGCATTTCATTTAACACTTTGGTTTCATTGCTACCTGCAGCCCCAAATGGTTTGAGTGGGAATTCCATTGACTATGGAGATATATAGTCGACCATAAGACATCTCTATCAAGTGGCATTATAAGATCAGGAGCCAATAGAATCCTAGCGTTTTATTCAGCTACTCTTTTTTATTAGACTTCTATTAGATTAAGATTAATTTTATATGTAATGACATAAATAATATCACCAATATTTGTGATCTGAAATAACAAGAGCCACAAATCTTACTGAATATTGATTATATGGGGCCCCTCCATATAGGAAAGGAAGTAATTTATTCATTTAAAAATGTGTATTTATTCTTAGATGTTTAAACTTCAGTAACCTTCAAAGTATTCTTTTTTGTTGTAATATATCTATCAAGAGGCTTTTTAGACTGCTCAAAACATTTTTTGAACTCGTCAATTTTGATGCATTTGAGTGCTTCTGTTGTTTCTTGTTTCACCCAGTCTACATCAACAAAACATTTTCCTTTAAAGACTTTTTCATGCGGGGAAACAAGCAAAAAAAGTTAATTGGGGTGAATAGGAAAACCGGAATCGCATCACCTGTTCCTCTGCCACAGTCCGGCTTGATCATCATGTAGTCATCAAACAGGAATATGACTTACTAATGTTAACCAGTATTTTATCCTTCATTCTAATAGTGTAGAAGTGCACATTAATGTCTAACCCCCTAACTGAGATGGGCTTAGTCACCACCCTCAAAGGGGTCTGCTGCATTTGTACAACGGTCATACCACTTTTAGTCAAATACTGGTCAACACTCAATGTGATATGAGCAGATGCACTCATAAATCACCAATCATGAAATGGGCAAATACATTAAAAGAATCTCCAAAAGAAAATTCACTGAAGCCAAACACATCCTCTTACAACAACGCTAGCTGGTACACTGATGCCAATAGGTTCCTAGGACACTTGCCTATGGGGGGAGACCTGCCCTACAGAAAATAAGTCCTTTTTTTTGAGTTAGAGTCTCACTCCATCGCCCAGGCTGGAGGCTGGTGGCCCACGGCCATCCCAGCATCGACCCACTGGACTCCAGCAATCCTTCCACCTCAGTTTTCCAAGTAACCGGAACTACAGGCATGCACTACCATGCCCAGCTAACTTTTTATTTATTGTAGAGCCGAGGTCTCGCCAAGTTGCCCGGGCTAGTCTCAAACTCACATGCTCAGGCAGTCCATTAGCCTTGGCCTCCTAAAGTGCTGGGATGACAGGCTGAGTTACGGAGCCCGGCCAAGTCCTTTTTGTTTGTTTGTTTTGGAAGGAGGGTCACTTCTTGCATACTAAGCACTTTATTATACATGTTCTTATTTGTCCTCGCAAAATAAGTTTGAAGTCATCGCTGATATCGCCTTTGGTGAAGGTAAAAACCAAGGCTAAGTAACCTGCTAACAACCAAGAGTCGATAAGCTGGAGAACCATAATTCAAATGCAAGCTGAGTTTGGTCCTTACCACTGTCTATTTCTCATTTATATTGTAATAGTTTGATATTATGAAAATATTATGCAAATATTAACAATTGAGCAAAATCATTTAAATTTTACTTCAATATCCATTATGAGTTAGAAAAATTATTCTACCAGACCTCATTTAGCTACAAAATATTCAGAACATTTAATTCAATTTTCAACTTATAATCAGATACACTTTTTTTTTTTACTTTGGTATAATTTACATTTTCTGAAATGCACAGATCTTACTTAAGTGTATAGTTTGATAAGTTTTGACAAATGCATATGTCTAAGTAACCCAAGGCTCTGTCAATATATAAAACATTTCCATCACACCAGAACATTCTTATACATTCTTCCTAGTCAATCCCTAACCCGCATAGACAATCCCCTCTCTGATTTCTATCATCCTGTTTGTTCTTAGCTTTATGGGGAGCCTTACAATATTGTGTTAGCTTTCTATTGCTGCCATAACAAATTACCACACACTTGGCCAATTGTATTTGTACTCATTCATATGTATGTATTTAGTTCTGTACAATTTAATCACACATGTAGATTTCCCACACCACAGTCAACATACTAAACATTCTATCATCACAAAAATCCCTCATTTTGCAATTTGATAACCATTCCCCCTCTCTCTAGCTTCTCACCCACATCTAACCCCCAGTAACCACTATTCTGCTATCCATTTACAAATTTTTTGTCATTTAAAAATAGACTATAGATAGATTGACTTTCTTTACTCAGCATAATTACCTGGAAATCCATCCAAGTTCCTGTGTGTTTCAATAGTTGATTCCTTTTATTGAGGAGTAGTATTTCATGGTATATATGTATCATGCTTTAACCTTATACTTATTGAAGGATATCTGGGCTGTTTCAAGTTTTTGGCTAGTTTAAAAAAAAAAGAAACCACTAATATTCATGTCTAACTGTTTTCTGTGAAAATGTTTTTATTTCTCTGGGATAACTGCAGAATAGAGCAATTGCTGAGTTGTATAATAATTTCATGTTTAGCTTTATATAAAGACTGCAAGACTCCTTTCCAGAGTGGCAGTGCCATTTTACATCTCCACCCCTGATGCAAGATTAATTTCCATTCTTACCAGCAGCTGATATTGTCACTATTTTATGCTAATTTTTCTAATACGTATGTAGTAATGGATTATCGTGGGTTTAATTTAATTTACATGAAGGGTAATAATGTTAAACACCTTTTCATGTGCTTAGTTTCCATCTATATATCCACTTTAGTGAAATGTCTGTTCAAGTCTTTTGTCCATTTTTTAATTGCATTGTTTACATTTCTACTGTTTACTTTTGATAGTTCTTTATATATTCTTGATACTAGTCCTTTATTGGATATGTGACTTGCAAATGTTTTCTAATAATTTATAGTTTGTTTTATCATTCTATTCACATGAGCTTTTGAAAAGCAAAAGTATTTCATTTTTTTATTTTATGAATTAAGCTTTTAGTGTCAAGTCTAATGACTATATCTATCCCTACATTCCAAAGAATTTCTTTATTTTTTATAAAATTTCACTAATTTTGTACATAACATTTCAGGCTGTAATTTGAGTTAATTTTTGTATAGGTGAGAAATTCAGGTCAGTTTCCTTTCTCTTTTTCTCTCTTTCTCCCTTCCCCTTTTCTTGCCTATTTCTGCCCAATTGTGTCAGCATCATTTGTTGAAAAGTCCATCCTTCCTCCATTAAATTCTTTTTTCATCTTTTTCAAAAATAAGTTGAGCATATGTGTAAAGTTCTATTTCGGGATTTTCTGCTCTGTTCCATGTATCCATGTGTCTATCCTTCTACCAATACCATACTGTGTAGATTATATAGCTATATAATAAGCTCAGTGCAAGGTAGTTATTTTATTCCTCCAACTTGATTTCATAGTCAATTTTCTTCATCAATATTATTTTTGCTATTTAGGGTCTGTGCCTTTACACCTAAATTTTAAAGTAAGTTTTTCTATATCTAAAAAAAAAACTTGCTAAGATTTTGATAAGAATTGCCTTAAACCTATAGATCGATATGGGGAGAATTGACATGTTTACTATGTGGAGTCCTCTACTCTATCAACAGGATGTGATTCTCCATTTATTTATGTCTTCTTTGACTTCTTTCAAAAGCATTTTTCAATGTACAGCATACAGATTCTATACAATTTTGGTTAAGTGAATACTTGAGCATTTCATTTTCTTTGGGGACAATTGTAAATGGCATTGTGTTTTTAATTTAGGTTTCTACATGTCCACTGCTGATATATAGAAATGTATATTGAATCTTTGTTCTGCAAACTTGCTGCTGAACTCACGTGTTAGTTTCATGTCTGTGTGTGTGTATGAATTCCTTGAGATTTTCTATGTAGACAATCATGTCATCTGCCAATAAGACATTTTAACTTCTTTATTATCAATCTGTGCTCCTTAAAATTGTTTTCCTCTCCTTTTTGCAGTGGATAGACTTGCAAATACTCTAGTGAATAAGAGTGATGAGAGCAAACATCCTTGCTTTTTTTCTGCTGATAGAAAGGAAGCATTAAGTCACCTTTAACTGTGATGTTAGCTGTAGGTTTTCTGTACTATAGATGTTCTTTATCAAGTTGAGGTAAACCACTTCTATTCCTAACTTGCTGAGAATATTTTAAAAATCATGAAAAGTGTTAGCCTTTTGTAAATTGATGTCTTTTCTGCATCAATTAACATTGTCATATGATTTTTTATTCTTTAGCTTATTTATACTGCTACGGTGAAATACCTTGACCGATTCTCAACTGCTGGCCAGCCTTGAATGACACTCTGCACGCATTCTGCCAGCCTCTATATTTTTATTAGTATATTAAATGCTTATACATTAAGGTAATTATTGATATGTCGGAGCTAAAGTCTGCCTTTTAAACTTTGTATTTTGTTTGTTTTCTCTACTTCTTGCTCCAGTTTCTTTTCTCTTAACTTCCTGTGAGTCATTTAAACACTTCACCTTTTTTGTTTTTTTAGAAATCTATCTCAATTTACTTACAGCGTTATAAAATATGTCACCTTGTATAGTTTTTGTAGTGGTTGTTCTGGGTATTAAGATATACATATGTGACACCAACAACAAACAGGCAGAGAACCAAATAAAAAATGCAATCTCCTTCACAATAGCCACACAAAAAATGAAATACCTCAGCATCTTCCTAACCAGAGAAGTGAAAGATCTTTACAACCAAAACTGCAAGACACTGCTCAAAGAAATCAAAGATGACACAAACAAATGGAAAAATATTCCATGCTCTTGGATTGGAAAAATCAACATTGTTAAGATGTCCATCCTACTAAAGGCAATCTACAGATTCAACCCAATACCCGTTAAATTGCCAACACCATTCTTCTCAGAGCTAGAACCAATGATACAGAAATTCATATGAAAACATGCATAACCACAAATAGGCCAAACAATGCTTAGCCAAAGAAAGAAAGTGAGTGGATCACATCACACTTCCAGACTTTAAACTTTATTATAAGGCTACAATAATCAAAACAGCCTAATATTGTTATAAGAAGGGGCATATAGTCCAATGGAACAGGATAAAGATTCTGGAAGCAAAAATCTCAATTTCTCATCCAACTTATCTTCAACAAAGCCTCCACCAACAACCGCTAAATGATGCTGGGAAAACTGGTTGACCACGTGCAGAAGAATGAAACAGGACGACTACCTATCATCATACATAAAAATCAACTCCAAATGAATCAGAGACCTAAATATAAAACCTAAAACTTTAAGAATCTTAGAAAATGCATAAGGCATCCTTAAGGATATTGAAATAGGCAACCAATTCCTGTTCAAAATCCCAAATGCCCATGCCATAAGAGATAAGAAAGACAAGTGGGACCTCATCAAACTGAAAAACTTTTTCAAAGCAAAAGAAATCATCAAGAGAATAGAAAGACAACCCATAAAATGGGGGAAAATATTTGCCAACTGCATATCTGACAAACGCCTAACACTCAGGATTTACAAGGAACTTAAACATGCCAAAAGAAAAAAAAACAAACAGGTCCACTAAAAGGTGGGCAAAAGACATGAATGGACATTTCTCAAAAGAAGACATATAAGCAGCCAACAGACACAAGAAACAATGTTCAGCCTCTCTAATCACCAGAGAAATGCAAATCAAAAACATACTGAGATATCACCTAACTCCAGTGAGTATGACCATCATTAGTAAAACAAAAAAACAACAGATGCTGGTGAGGATGCGGAGAAAAGGGAACACTTCCACACTGCTGTTGAGAATGCAGTATATGGAAAACAGTGCAGCAACTTCTAAAAGAACTAAAAATTGACCTTCCATATGACCCAGTAATCTCCCTTCTGGGAATACCCAGAGAAACTCAAATTACTGTACAAAAAAGATTCCTGCACACGCATGTTTATTGCAGCACTATTCACAATAGCAAAAACATGGAACCAATTGTGCTGCCCATCAAAACTGGACTGGATTTTAAAAATATGTTACATATACACAATGGAATATTACGTAACCATAAAGAAGGACAAACTTGTGGACTTCACAGCAACTTGGATGGATTGAGAGTCTATAACATTCAGTGATCTATCACAGAAACAAAGAACTGAGTATCACATATTCTTACTCATAAGCAGTCCCTGAACATTTACTTATAATACTGCAAGAAAGAGATTGACAGTAGCTGGAAACTGCCAGGGGAGTGAGGGGGCACATAACATCAATTAGGGTACCTGATCTCCAACCAGGCTAAGTGAGTACCAAACAGAGACCCAAACTTTATCTGTATAATGATTGCTTGTATACCTAATCCTGAATTATACCCCACATATCTAAAATTTAAAAATATAAATATACATATGTGACATAGCATGGTCCAGTGCTATCAACATCTTACCACTTTATGTGTGGAAATCTTATCTTCATTTAGGTCTCTTTCACCTTCCATTTAAAATACAATCATCTTGAATAACAGATGTAGCTAAAATATTTGTTTCAATCATGAAACGTGATTCATAAAACTCTTGAGGGAAAGGATAATCTATTGTATATATCTGTATTTCTACTCCTCTATTGTTCCTTCCTCTTTCCGTGTAATCCAAGTTTTTTTTTTTCTTTTATTGTTTCTTTTTGTTTGAAGAACTTCATTTGGTCAGTCTTTAAGGGTAGGTTTGCTAGCAACAACTTATTTTAGTTATTCTTTCTTTATTCCCCATTTATTCTTCAAGGGTGGTTTTACTATGTATGTTATTCTAGGTTGACAGATCTCCTCTTTCAACTCTTCCTTCTGGCATCCATGATCTAGGATGAGTGTTGGCCAATTGCTCAGAGGATTTTTTTCATCAGTGATGGGGAAAGCATACTGAATACTGTTTTGGCCTACCTAATAAAGCTAAAAAGCAAAAGAGGCAGGAATCGACTGTTTCCAAGAAACTTGACTGCATGAGAAAAAAGTTTGAGAACATTTATAGAGTTGCAAAAATATCTAGCACTCAGCACAGTGGACACAATATGTGGTGTCCAATAAAAAATGAATCGTCAAGCAAAACAGGATGATATAACCAATATTAAGATGAAATTTTTCTCAATCAAAATTGAATCAGAAATCACACAAATTAACTAAAAAGTAGTAGACAAGTAGTACCACTGGTAAAACTATATTCCATATGTATAAGAAGCTAGAAATAGGTTGAGCAGATTAAGTAGAGACATTGAGGCTATTTTTAAAAACCCAAAGAAAACTTCTAATGATAAGAACCACAGTGTCTGAGATTAAAAATGCATGGGATAGAATTAACAGAAGATTTGACATTGCAGAAGAAAATAATAGCAAATTTGAAGGCATAACAATAAAGACATTTTAAAAATTGATTTTTTTTAATGAAAAGAGCATCATAGAGCCACAGTCAACTTTCATGTACAGAGGAACAAAAATAAGAGAAAACAGACTTCTATTCAAAAGCAGTGCAAGCCAGAGACATGAGAGGATCCTCTTAATGTATAGAAAGTAAAGAAAAATAAAGGAGAAAAGAAAAGTAAAGAAAGAAAGAAACCCTCCACCTAGAGTTTATATCAATGAAAATAGTTTTCAAAGACATTCGTGAAACAAATACTTGTTCAGACATGTCAAAGCTGAAAGAATTCATCACCAACTCAACTACCCTACAAGTCATGTTAAAGTAAGTCTTTCAGGAAGAAGAAAAGTGATCTCAGATGGAAATTAGGGCATATCTCAAGGTTGCTCAACTATAGCACTACTCATTTTTTGGAAAATAAATTTTTGCTGTGGGGGAATTTCCATACACTAAAAAAAGTCCTATTACTTATATCTCAATAAACTTGATTTTTTTAATAGAAAGAAAAATTAGAAAACTGAATCTTTTCATCAACCCCCCACCACACACATGACCTATAGCAGTTGTTCCATAAATGTTTATTATATTGAGTAAATGATAGACATGTTTTCCCCATCACTAAATAACAATGATAGCCTAACCACTTTCTCTTTCCATCTCCATCTATGAAACCCAAATAAAAATACTCGATTCCTCTCACTGAACTGGTTCAAGAAGCTAATATGCTGATGGGTGAGAAAGCCAGTGTTGAACATGGAGGTGTCATTGACTAAGTGCACTTTGTCTATTCGCTTTATCTTCCTCTTTTGTCACCTCATTTCTCCACATATCCTACCCTTCATTTTCCTTCCATACCTCCTTTCCTCAGTTTTCTAACTATATGTACTCATTCTTTGCCTTCCATTTCCTCCTCCACACTTTCCTTCCTTTTTTTTTTCTTTTGACTTCTCTTTTATTTTTTTTCTCATGACTTGCCAGAGCAGAGAAGCAAAATGGTTTCCTCTAGCTTGTGTCTTATTGGTAGTTCTGCTTCTAGCTCTCAAACTGCAAAGTGAGTGAGAACATGAAGTGGTTCTCCTCTAAAAGCACACTTCATTAATCAGTTCCTTCTCACGGCTCTTTTGTGTGATTCTGTGGCAGTAGACAGACTCCATTCCATCTTCAGAATCACGTTGTGGATTGGACTGAGCAGGTTTCAGTGCTGACAGCTCCCAAGGCCTGTCCCCAACTCTAGTGCCATTTGTTATTGGAAACTCTATGCTTTTCCAGGCTCTTACTATTAAGATTAGTTTTGGAAAACATGACCACACGACGTCTTCTTACCAAACGTCCGTGGAGCAAAGTTAATTCCCTGACTGTCCTTTAGCCTAACCAGGGAGGACGGCCCACACGGAAGGGAATCTCAGGCTCTTCTTGGCCTCCTTTTGAGCCTGGTGGCCAGAAGCAATTCTAAACCCCAGGCTATTTCCCTTCTCCTGACCTTTACCCTGTCTTCTCCCAGCTTACCAGAGCCAAGGCTTCCCCAGGTCACAGCCTCGTTCCCATATCCATTCCAGCCAGTACTTTCACTCATCCCACTGAGAGTGTTTACTCTCCACTTCCAGGCCATCTCCAAGCCCGGACTTCAGAAACTTGGAGAAGAGAGAGGGGTGTCCAAACTGTTAAGCAGGGCTCTCATTCTCCTCTGAGGGTTTTTCAAGCTTGATTGGAACCCTCCTCCAGAAGGGTGCAGAAGGTGGTACTGGGAAAAACGGCAATGCTCTAAAATTAAGTAAATTAAAAAGAGTTCACATCAGGTGGAGGAGGAGCATATGGTCTGTTACAAGAAGCTTAAAACATCCTGTCTAGTCACCCTGTTTCTTACAGGGCATCACTTGTTAAAGTAAGAAATGTCCTTTAATCATTTCATAATTTAGGGAGTATAGTGAACTCATGCCATATTCCACCTCAAGTGCTTACCACAGGCTAGCCAGGAGCCAGGTGTTCTGGGAAATGGAACATATCAGTGAACAAAGAGAGCAAAACCTTGCCGAGGTGGAGCTTACATTCTTAAAGTAATTCTCTTGAAATCCAGAACATTAGGAATGTATTTTATCCAGTGTTTGTACATTTTTTTTTTCGCATTGCTTTGAAATTGTTATTTGGGGGCCATTATTAACACAGAAGAGTGGCACTAAAAAAGACAGTTAATCCTTAAATGTATCCTTTAAAGGCCCAAATTATAACAACAACAAAAAATCTTTGACGTTTGCTTTGTTTGGCCACTTCACCAAGTACGATAGTTCTTAGACTTTCCTTCGGAAAAAACCTCTCCATTGTTAACTTCAGCAGGTCAGGGACTTGCATCAAGAAACAAATAATTGTGACCAGCACTGGGGACACCAATAAAGGGGGAGGTGGGGAAGAAGATAGGGTTCAGAATTTACCTATAGGGTACAATGTTCACTATCTGGGAAATGGGCCACCAGAGACTGAATCCTCACCACCACACAATATGTCACACTCAGACACACACACATTCACACTCAGACACAGATACATACACACACAGACACACACTCACACAGACCACACACTCACACACATACACTCACACACTCATACACACCCACAGATAATACACACACAAAACACACTCACATACACACACATTCCTACACACATTAATTTTAATCATTAACTTCTTGAGAGCAGTATTCACATTCTTTCATATTTGGTAATTCTCGATACCTGCATTTTTGGATGAGGAATACATTATATAAGCCTATTGATTGGCCAAAGCCTAAAATAAGGGCAAAATTATCTGCGAATATCTCTTGCCATGCACTAAAGCATAAACCTTTAAAATGGTTTGCTCTGTTTTCTATTTTAAATAGCACTGATCTTCTAACTAAAAGACAAAATAATTTCTTAACTTTGACATCATTTTTTCTGTCTTTCACTAATATTCAAATTATAGAATGTAACATACCTGGAAGGGTGTAGACAATCAGAGATTGCCACAAAACTGTAAGAATTGAGGCCTATGAGATATGTGGGGAACATCAAAATCATTCATTATTAAAGCACCAGTGGGTATTCTCATCAAAAAAACAATGCCATCAAGTCAGCACCATTCTGTCCCCTTTGGGTACGTGAAATTGTTCTTGTGTCTGATATGAATATACGTCTATGTAGGGAAAATAGACAAGAATTGTGTTTACAGATCTTTATATCAAAATGGCTTTCCTCACTCCTAAATCCACACATGTAAGCTGGCACAGACGGGGAGGGAGATGCAGGTTGAAACTCTGAGTGTGTGCAGCAATCCTGCCCCGTGGACTCCCGTTTGCCATATGAAAACTAATAGATGTGTCCCTGGGAGATGAGAAGCTGGCCCATGGCAGGCAGCTCCAGATTTCCATATGGAAATACACTCTTTAATGTAGGTGTTCTTAATGGCTGCTTAATTAGTGAACTCAGGCGGTCACACTCAGCGCCGGGTCCCTGAGTGAGAATTCCATTCTGGCAGTGAGGTCGCATCTGGCACACATCGTCTGTACCACTCCCCGTGTCTTTGCCAGCTTAGGGTTATTGGGTTTGGGTGAGGGTGTCTGTGTGTGTGCGCACGCATGTGCTCTTCCCATGCCTGTGTTCACTAAGTCTATCACTTAGTGTTGTTTTGCTCTGTTTCCCTCGCCCCTCCCTGAGCAATCAGGTCCAAGCCTCCTTGACCTTCCCCTCTGACCATTCTTCAGCAGGGTCCCCTTCCCACGGTTCATCTATCATTTTCGTCAGCTTCCACACAAGCTTTGACACAACTCTGTAAGTAGGCGAGAAGCTGGTTAAGAAGCACAGCTGCTCCATGCTCTGCAGGGACTCACACATTCCCTGCTTGAAGCCTGCTGTTGTCACTGGCTTAAAAGGCCAGAGCGCTAGAATGTCCGGGTCAACTCTTCCTACTCTCACTCACGATGGTCTCAAGCCAGCAACAAATCCTGTGTGCTTTCAGGAAGGTTGAAAGGATTTCTAGGATTTGGCTCTTCCAACACCTTAGAAAATTCTTTCACCTTTCCCTTACGTTTTAAAATTCCAAAAAAAAAAAAAGTTCAATTCAACCATACCAGAGAGAGAGTGTAACTCATACCCACAACTTGAAATCCCCTAGACATGGCATCATTTACAAATTGATTATTAAACTACAGGGCCAACATTTGCTCTGAAACAGTTGTGTTAACGTTGATGGCTCAGCTTCTTCAGTAACATGCATTTCTGCTTCATGAGTTTACTTTGCTAAAAACACATTAGTACCACTTTTGGAGTAGAAAACATGACACTCGCATGGCCTAATGGATGTTTAATCCCTATTCCATCTGAAAGCACATGCTCCCAACCTGCAAAACCTTCTAGATGGTCATTGTTAGATTTTCCTGGGCCTGACGTGGGTGTTGACAATCTGATATGCTTCCAGCGACCTTAAAACCATTTTTGGTCTCAACTATACAAAGAAAACGTGTTCTGTGTCTTTCTTCTCCTTCCATTCACATCTGTGGCTTCACTCATTTCCTCAAGTTGATTTTGTTACTTTTGGCCTTTTTTCTTACACTGACAAATGTTGAGTGACAACTACAACATGCTGGCTGTGGTGTCCAAATCTCTCAGCCCTCACAATCATCCCATGTGAGCTCATGATGTCCTCCCCTGGGTCTGGACATACGGACTCTGCATTTCAACAGCCCATTCAAGCAGATGGAATTCCCATGTTCCATGTCAGGAAGTGCCTGTTGCAGAGACACCAACCAGGGGCAAAGAGTAAATTCGGAGTTGAATAAATGAATATTGGGACAAATCAGGAAGTCTTTCAATAGTGAGAGATTGAAAATAGCTTTTATCTAAATGTGTAAACCCCAATCACAGCCTCTCTCCCTCTTTGTGTCTTCGAGGACGGATAAATGTTTGGAATTGATAGGAATTCCTTAAAATGGCAGTCTTGAAATAGTGATGAAACATCGAGTGACTCCTCACCACAAACATCCCCAATGTTGTCTCTCAAGAATGATTTATATGGAGGTAGAACTCTCATATTATGTGCACATATTTCCTAAATTCTTCATATGGATGAGTCTGGTATTCTTATTTATCCACATTCTTCATCTAAGGAAACTGAGGCATAAGAGGTTAACCAAAATAGGGAGAGTAGCACAAAAGCCTATAGTTGTTTTTAGTTGAGGTCTCATTCCCATTGCCCAATCTGGAGTGAAGTGGCATGACCACCACTCACTGCAATCTCAACCTCCTGGGTTCAGGTGATACTCCTGTCTCAGCCTCTCGAGTAACTGGGACTACAGGCATGTGTCACCACTCTGGGCTTTTTATTTATTTATTTTTGTTGTTGTTTTTAATCTCTTGTAGAGATGAGGTATCACTATGTTGCCCATCACTTTCAACAGCCTCATCAGCAGATCAAACATCCAGTAGGTCTTGTACCAGATACAAATTCATCTAGTTCCCCTTAAAGGTTGAAAATTTGGCAAAGTCTTATTATAGCATCTCTCTGTCTTGAGGAACCAATAAGTAGAAAACTCACAGCAAAAAACGTTTTAACTGACTATGGACTAAATTGTGACTTGATTTAGGAATAGCTGAGCCATGCTTGCATTTTCACTTTTTATGACTATTTTTAATCCATTTATACGGGCTGCATCATTAGAGAGTAAATTCAATTTCTCTGAAGATGCAATGCATTGACTATTTTGATCAAATTTAGAACGAATGCTAAATTAAGAGTAAATTCGGAGTTGAATAAATGAATATTGGGACAAATCAGGGAGTCTTTCAATAGTGAGAGATTGAAAATAGCTTTTATCTAAATGTGTGCCCTCAGTAGCATCTGTTATATTGGGGCCAAAAGGGTTAACCTTTCTCTTGGGTCGCTGTGAACCACAGTCAATAAAAATGTATTATGCAGAATCCTGAATACAATGTTATCCCTTTGCACAACATCTCCAAATTTTTCAGCCGTTATCATTGCATCAAAAATAAACCTTCCATCAGTTTAAGCTAGCATTTTTGTCTGAGGAAAAAATAATAAATGGATTGCCTACAAGCAGTTAAAAAATCAAAACTAGCTAAAGCACAGGAAGTGTCTCTATAGGGAGTCCTTGCAAATGGTAACATAAGTCCCCATGCAAATCCACTCCTGTAAGCTATGGCACAGATGCCCAAAAAAAAAAAAGACTCAATAAATATGGAGTCTATAGATATAAAACAGCAATGATGTCAGGCTGCAGGATTTATAAGTTCTTCCATTTCTAACTTAGACTGTGGACAATGCAAAAGCCTTTAAACAATTCTATCTTCTTACAGGGTCGTGGGGCATCACAAAGGCAAATATTTTTTATATGTGTGGGTGATGGGAAGAAAATAAAATCCTTTTCAAAAAAGCAAACACAGTTTATGTTATCTGTATCATGTTGGTATTCAAGGACTGAGTTTTCAAAAGAGTAAAGTCAGTATCAGAGTTGCCATCTGGCAGATTCCCCGTTGAAGTCACCCTGGATTCCTGTGTGAGCATTAGTTACTTTACGCTGCTCCACAGATTGGACAATACTCTCTGGACCTGGCCTTTGAGCCTGGACCCAGAGATGTAGCCCTTAGTGAGCCATGGGGTTCCCGGCTCTCAGGCTCTGGGTGCAAAGTTTCCTAATCATCAGCATGCATACAGTACCCTTTCCTCCCACACCAACCTCTCCCCTCTCTCCCTACTTCGCCCTCTCATTCCCTTTAATGTGCTATACCACAAGGCTGTTCTTGGCACTGTATTTCTCCTACCCCTCTGTCTGGGGGGCGGAGGGAATGTCCCATCCAGCAGGCATGCTGGTGACCCTCAGATGCCTCTTTTTTTGCGGACGCTTCTTGCAGTCTTACCTCCAGGGGAGGGGTTGAAAGAAACGCTGGTCACACAGCCCAACCTGGCCCCTGGCGAACCTCTATTGAAACTGATGGATCTAATGCCACACATCTGCCAAGCTGTCATTCAAGCCAGGAGGGATTTGGACGAAGACAAGGCGAGCATGGTAAAAATGACGTTGGGATCTAGTTTATTGAGCTTGCCTTGAACTCCTGGGTACCGTTAGGGTGGAAAACCTTGCTTGCTGCAAAAACAACTTCACGTAAATGGGAAAATGCACTAGAAAAGAAACAAGTGAATCTTTTCCCTTGATTTGTGCCTGAAACATAAGAGTGGGGGGAAGAAACATCCCAGCTGTCTACTGCCTTGTGTGAACATATACATGCATTTAAATTACTTATATCATTACTTACAGATGTAATTGTGAAATATGTTCTTTTTGCATTCAAAATTAGGGACTGAACAGATGGTGAACGCTCAGTTTAAAGCAATATGTCCATTAAAATAACCCGTACTGTTGGTGTTTAGTGTAACAATAGCAATGAGTTCATTACGGCAGGCCTCTGCAGCACGGCTCGCACCGGGAAGATGAGCTTTCAGGAAATGCTCCCTCACCCAGGTGGCACACGTTCCCAGACGCGGCTGCTCCTCTGCCACCCCCCAGCCACCAACAGTGGGCTTCCAGGTTTGAACTCCAGTCATTTGGCTTAGTGTTTTGCTTCCAAATAGAAAAGTCAATAAACAGCTGACATTTACCAATGCTTTGCTTCTGGGTGTTGTTGTTTTTTTTTTTTCTCGACTCTCCAGATGTGCTGAAATGTGTGGTTCCAGATGCATCATCTCCAATGGGATGATTCTGCTCCCATTGGGAGGGGTGGTCTTGTCTAATGATCCTGGGTCAAGTGTACAGGCCAATAGCACAGTGGATCGTTCTTCTCTCTCCTTAGGGTTCTGGAAGAACTATCAGGAAACCAGGCATCCCTGGGTGGCCAGGAATGTCTCCTGACTTCATGACTAAATCAACACCTGGCATCTGGGTTTGTTGCCACCTGACAAAGGGCGGCCTCGTGCACCACTTATAATGTGAATATTCTTTCAAAGAAAGGCAAACAAACTCCAGTGCCCCTCCTACCCCTGCCATGATTTAATTTTGCCAGTGGCTAACAGCCTCTAGAAACCCACTAATAAATTAGACAAAAAATACTGTATTTTCTCTGGGAGACCTAAATTAGTAAAGAAAAGGCAAGAATCTTTCTTTGCAGTCTTGGATCAACCCACTAGACATGCTGGTTCAATTCCTCCTTGTTAAAATGAGAAAGTAAACTGAGGTTTCCCAAGTGGCCAGTAGTGATAGCAACCAGTCATTGGAAGGGGGGTGTAAAAACAGAGTGAACTTTTCTCCCAGGCTGTAGTCAGGGAAGGCTGAGTCTTAAGAACAAGCTTTATGGCTGGGTGCAGTGGCTTATGCCTGCATCCCAGCAGTTTGGAAAGTTGAGGTGGGAGGATGGCTTGAGCCCAGGAGTTGGACACTGGCCAGGGGAGCATAGTAAGATCTCATCTCTACAAAAATTAGCCAGAATAGTGACACATGCCGGTGGTCCCAGCTACTGAGGAGGCTAAGGTGGGATGATCATCTGAGCCCAGAAGGTCAAGGCTGCAGTGAGCCATGATCATGCCACTGTACTCCAGCCTGGGTGACAGAGTGAGACACCAACTCCAAAAAATAAATTGATTTTTTAAAAAGTCACCCATAAGCAGATCCTGAACATTTACCATAATACATAAGAAAGGGATACTGCAGGGGGGTGGGGAACATAACATCAATAAGTGTATCTGATCTTAAACCAGGCAAAGTGGGGACTAAAAGGAGGTCCAAACTTTACCTGTATGATGACCATTTGTATACCTAATCCTGAATTGTACCCCACACCTTTAAAATAAAATAAAGTAAAAAGAACCGGTTCTTTTTCTGGGAGTACAGGAGAAAGGCACAGTGAAGAAGTAGAGTGTTTGAACAAAGAGAAAAGAAAACATGTGCTTTGAAGTGGGTGTCATTGTTCTACATCGGAGGATCAGGAATATTACAAATGTCCTCCCTTGCAGAGGAAGCAGGAAACTGCAGCCTAACTTATCTAGGGCCAGCGTCCATGTGGTCATCACTGTGTCTTATCATTTTCTCCTTGCTGTACTGGGATAGAAAGACACGAGGGACTGAGGAGGACCCAGTTTTGACAAGGCCAGAGGACAACAGAGAAATCCCTCAGGATCAACCTTCCATAAGGGAAGGATCACTGGGAATAAAAGAGGGAGAGATGAGGGACAGCCAGCAGGAGCTGATGTAATTCAGTGGCTCTCCATTACTGCTCTTTTCTGGCTTCTTCTATAAAGGCTACTCAAAGGCAGATACCTGGGCCCACTGCATATCTCAGACCTCTGGGAGGAAGTGGAGCCATGGGTGTTTTTCTTTCCAAAAAGCTGCTCAGGCTACTCCGGAATGTGAGTAAGAATGAGAAGCCTAGATCTGAATCCAGGCAAACGTGGACATGCCTACCTGAGACCATTAGCCCATCACTCAAGCTGGGAAGCTACCAGCCTCCCAGCAAGCACGGCATGGGATCTCTTTCCAGCCTTGCCTCCTCACCTGCCCAGACTCCACTCAGGATTGTCCATGAGCTTGCCATGCTTCTCCATAGTCTCAAGTTTCTGCTAATTCTGTCATTCCAGAGCTTCCTCCCACCTTTTTCCACCCTGGTGAGTGCTTACTTATCCTTCAAGCTTCAACGTCATTTCCTTTTTCTTTCTTTCTTTCTTTCTTTTTCTTTTTTTTTTTTTTTCGAGTTAGGGTCTGGCTCTGTCACCGAGGTTGGACTGCAGTAGCAATAGCATAGCTCATTGCAGCCTCAATCTCCTGGGCTCAAGCCATCCTCCTACTTCAGACCCCCAAGTAGCTGGAACTACAGGCACACTTTTTTTTTTGAGTCGAGGTCTCACTCTTCACTCTGTCACCCAGAGCGGAGTGCAGTGGCGTGATCACAGATCACCTCCTGGGATTAGGTGATCCTTCTGCCTCGGTGTTCTGAGTAGCTAATACTATAGACACCACCATACCTGGCTAATTTTTTTTGAGAGACAAAGTCTTGTTATGTTGCCTGGGCTGGTCCCGAACTCCTGGGCTCAAGGTATCCCCCAGCCTTAGCCTCCCAGAGTGCTGAGATTACAGTTGTGAGCCACCATGTCTGGCCCAATATTTAAAAATTAATTTCTGTGGAGACGAGTTCTGGCTTTGCTGCCCAGGCTACCCTCTCAGCATCTCTCTTGGACATTACCACCACTATAACAATGAGTATATTAATTGTTCTTCCGCGTGTTATGGCATTAAAGTCCCATCTGGCATTTGCTCGGCAGCCCCTGTGGTTCAATACGCCAGTGCTCAGCACTACCCCACCCCTGCTCATGTGCCAGGTGTGTGTTTCCTAAGTAGCCTGGGCAATGTAGGTACAAGTATCCTGGACATCAGATGCTGAGGACCCTGCAAATAACTCACTATCTAGCAGAGTCTAACTTGTGCTTAGCTGTGGGGCAAAGCCCCTCAATGAAATTCCAGGCCCCTGGAGAGTGGCACGGGTCCTCTTCATCTCTAACTGCCAGGGTCTTCCCAGCGCAGTGCCCAGCACGTAGTAGGTGCCCGGGAAAGGCTTGGTGGGTTAAATAATAAGTAGGACGGGCACAGATGGCCCAGTGTGAAGCACCAGAGGCAAAGGGGAAATAAAAGGAACATGCTGGCAACACCTGCCAAGATAAATAAATGAAGGGAGCTCACCTGGGGCCACAGAAGGAGAGGCAGCCATGAGACAGCGATTCAGAAGGATGGAGAGAAAATAGAAGCTGTGGACTCAAGAAAAAAAGAATCAAACAAAAGCAGCGTGGCTGTGCGTGGCTGAACGAGGATGTGGTACTAAAACAGAATAGCCTTCAAGGAGATTGGCTGAAAAAGAAATCATTTTCACTTAACTCAGCAAAGGGACAAAGCAAAGAATAGGAATAACTGAAAATACAAAAGCAAAAACAATTAATGTCAGGTGTCAGGAGCTGAATCGTGACCCCCCAGACTCATATGTTAAAGCCCCAACCCTCAGTACCTCAGGATGTGATTGTGTTGGGAGTTAGGGTCGTTACAGAGGTCATTAAGGTAAAATGTGGTCATAAAAGTGGGCCCTACTTCAACGCCACTGGTATTCCCATAGGAAGAGGAGATGAGGGCACAGAGGTACATATAGGGACCACCACATGAGGACACAAGGAGAAGACCACCAACCACCCACCAAGGAGAGAGGCTTCAGGAGGAGTCAAGCTTTGCTGACACTTTGATCTTGAACTTCTGGCCTCTGGGGCTGTGGACAATACATTTCTGTGGTTTCAGCTCCCCTGTTACAATAGCAGCCCTAGTCAGCTGATGCAGCAATGTAAGACTGAAAAGGAAGTCGATATGCCCACCTAAATGGAAGCTTTATATCCATGCCCCTTGATGACAGGGAAGGGGCATTATGACTTCTGAAAAATGGGCAGATGGAGGGGGGTGAAATCCAAATTCTCAGGGGCCAAGTTAGTGTCAGAGTCTTTCCTGACATGTCCTCTCCCATGGTCCCAACCCAGGCTGGGGCCAGCCTGCCACACTTGAAAGTGTACTAACAACACTTAGTGGGCCAATTCTTTGCCAGGGGTGTGGACTGAAAGATAAAGAACCCTCTCCAGGCTCCCAGCTTATTGGGTAGAGAGACAAATTATCAGACAAAATTTTGGCAAGATTGAAGAGGACAACTGGCAGAGGTGCAGGATCCTCTGACCAGTTGGGTAGCCAGGAAGTCCACAGATTCCATCTGGTTATATTTATAAGGATAAGCAAGACTTGGGGAAGAATGGAGAGATGGGAATTCCAGGCACAGGAAACAAAGCAGGTAAGTACAGATACAAGACAGTCAACCATCTCTTAACACCTAAAGAATTTGTTGTGTCCTAACCAGGGCGACGAGAGGGCCCACAAGCACCATTCATCCAGTGCACCAGCACCATGGAAGATGCTAGAACACACCACATCACTGCAAAACCACCAGACCCTGCCTTCACAAGGTTCACATCCTAGCAAGGGGATTTAGTGTCCCGGAAGTGGCCAGACTCCTGGGATTGGCGCTCACCCGTAGGTGTCACCGATGGTTCTGTGCAAATTTCCTCTTGTGTGACTTTAAAATGCATTTTCCAAGTTGCTTCAAAGTCCATATATTTGTCCTTTTTTGTGGCTGCATAATATTCCATTGTGTGTATGTACCAAATTTTCTTTATCCAGTCCAGCTTCGATGGGCAACATGGTTGGTTCCATATTTTTTGCTATTGTGAATAGAGCTGCAACAAACATACATGTGCAGGTATCTGTTTATTAGAATAATTTGAGTTCCTCCGGGTATGTTCCCAGAAACAAAGAACAGAGCTCCATATGTTCTCACTCATAAGCTGACCTTGAACAATTATAATGCTATAAGAAAGCGATTGGCAGTAGTTGGAAACTGTCAGGGGAGGGGGGTGGGATTGGCAGTTGAGGGAAACTGCCAGGGAAGGGAGGGGCATACCTCATCAACAAGGGTACCTGCATGATCAATGTTTATATACCTAACCCTGAATTATGCCCCACATCTCCATAATAAAAACAAACAAATAAATAAATAAAAGAAAAACATGCATTTTCCTCAAACACAGCACACTTCTCACAGTTTGGTGAATTCCTAACCTCCCAGGCCCATCCAGCTCAGCCATCTCCCAGATTCTCTATAGGACAAATTCTTCCAACCTGTGCCCTTGCTGTGTGTTAAGAAATAAGGTCTAGTTAATGGTGTTTTGCCAATTGTCAATGTCCCTATTTTTAATGTTGTATTATAACATGGTTGTAGTAATACTTGCCTGTATATATTTGTCAAAACATATTGAACTGTGTACTTAAATTGATTATTTTTATGTATGCAAATTATACCTTAATAAAACAAATTTGACAATACAAGGGGGACCCAAAAAAACCCAGAATTATCGTTTGGAAGGCAGGCCCTTGTAGTTCAGGCATCCCCTGCTAGGTAAGTGTTCCAGTGTACCCACTAGTGTTGTTAGTGAGAGGCTAGGTTCAGCATCAGTGAATTTCTTTTGAAGATTCTTTCAAGACGTTTGCCCATTTCATCATGGGTGATTTACAAAGGCACAAGCCCACACCATGCTGAGTGTTCAGCAGGTTTTGACCCAAAATGTCATGACCCCTGTACCCTACCCTCCCTATTCACCCCATCTGTCCCTGAGTAACTTTTTTTTTGTTTCCCCCATTGAAAAAAATCCTTAAAGGGAAATATTTTGCTGATGTGGAAGAGGTGAAACAGAAAAATAACGGCAGAAGCACTAAAAGGCATCAAAGTTGACGAATTCAAAAAACTATTTTGAGCAGTGGAAAAGCATCTCGATAGGTGTCTTGCATCAGAGAGTACTTTGAAGGTGACTGAAGTTTAAACGTATAAGACTAAAATACACAATTTTTTATAAATGAATTCCGGGTTTTTTTAGTCCCCCTTCATATATTTAAAAAAAGAAAGACTAAGCCTTTGCAAGCATCTGCCACCAAGTCCACACTTGCTCACATGTACGACCTGCCCTCCCCAGCATCTCATGCCTTCAGTCTTTCCCAGTTCAGCAGATGTTTGCGGAGAGACAATGGGAGGGAACGCAGTCAGTCCCTAATTTGCTTAGGAATAAGGGGGTTACTTGAGGATTCAAAGTAGGTCGCAATCTCGCTATACAAATCCAGGCTGAACAAAATGGTCTTTACAGGAAAGCCCTGTGCCTGGGGCTTCTCAATTCTGGTCAGCTGTGGTTATGAGTGAGGCAGCGGATGGTGTAGTGTGGTCACCAGCCCTTGGGCCTCAGGCTCTTAACCCCCACTCCATCTTCAGAGCTGCAAGTGGAAGAAGGCCATTGGTGCCCCTATGCAGAGTTGGGCTCCATCTACCAAGAGAGAAGGGAGAGGGACCCACAGAGCTGACAGAATTTACAAGCCCAGAGAGGAGCACTGAGACACACAGTCAGCGGGGAGAGAACACCCTTTCTGTTCACACGATGGAAACAGTAGAAACATTGGCAGTAGTATTTGAAAGATAAGCAAATTCCAGTTCAAAAAATAAGTAACAGGAGATCAATTTTTAGTTATTTTAGAAATCGCCACACTGCTTTCCATAGAGGCTGAACTAGCTTACATTCCCACCAACAGTGTAGAAGCGTTCCCTTTTCTCCATGGCCACTCTAGCACCTGTTGTTTTTTGACTCATTAATGGTACCTGGTCCACTACCACGGAGAGTAAAGGCCACCTAAAAGCTCAGATTTCACCTGCATGCAGCCTACTTACATAGTAAATCCTCACTTGTACCACACAACTCTATAATAAATAAATAAATTATAAAAAAGAATGACTCTAAAAAACAAAAAGAAATAATATAAGAAGAATGGTGAAGAGTGGAAACTCTCTCCCCATCTCAGATGTCACCAGAGTGGGATTTATTACAAAGAGGAAAGAGAAACTATCTCAGAGAGCAGGGAAATTTCAAGGCCTTAGAGTGATGAGGCATACATGAAGTATTTTATGCAAAATTAATACATAACAGTTTGTGAGGAAGCCTGCATCATAATGGCATGCACATCGTGTAGATAACATTATGGAAAAGTTCAAAAACTAATAATATAATGGATATGAAAACACCATGTAAAGGGGCCATTGAAATGTAAGAATTGTATGCCTAAATTACGCCTACATCTCTGTATGCTGTCTCCTTCTAAAGTGTGCTTTTTCCTGTATTGTAAACTCCGGAAGACGAGAAAGAGTTTCTTCATGCCAGCTTTACAGCATCTGGCATCATACCAGGCATTCATTAACAATAGGATTTGAATTGAGGCACAAAGACAGTGACTTCCACATTAAAATATCATTTAATAGTGATGACCTGGAAGGAGCAGAAGAGTATCTTACAAATCAGATGCATTTATGTAGGTATGAAATGGACTGAAATGAACCAACAGTGGTCTGATTGGTAAATAGCATAGGATACTCTTCAGTGAGGACAACCAGGCAACTTCCAGTAGAAGAAAGAAAACTCAACCAAAGTATTAGCAAAAAATAGTGGTCTGATTGGTAAATAGCATAGGAGACTCTTCAGTGAGGAAGACCAGGCAACTTCCAGTAGAAGAAAGAAAACTCAGCCAAAGTATTAGCAAAAGAATGTTTCTATAATCCCACGCCTTTGGGAGGCTAAGGTGAGTCGATTGCCTGAGCCCGTGGGTTCGAGATCCACCTGGGCAGCGAGACCTCATCTCTACAATAAATCAAAAAGTCAGCCTGGTGTGGTAGCGCGCACCTGTAATTCCGGCTACTCGGAAGGCTGAGGCGGAAGGATCGCCAGAGCCCAACAGGTTGAGGCTGCGGTGGCCGGGAGCGGCCACTGCACTCCAGTCTGGGCAACAGAGTGAGACTCCAACTCAAAAATAAAAAATAAAAAAAAGAATGTCTCAAAGGCCTAGCACAGTGGCTTACGCCTGTATGTGTAAACAGTTTGGATGGCCAAGCTGAGGGAATTGTTTGAGCCCAAGAGTTCAAGACCAGCCTGAGCAACATAATGAGACCTTGACTCTACAAAAAGTAAAAAATAAAAATAAAAAAATTAACTGAGCATAGTAGTATCCATCTGTAGTCTGAGTCTCAGCTACTCGGGAAGCTGAGGCAGATGGATTGCCTAAGCCGGGGGGGTCGAGCCTGCAGTGAGTCATTATGGTGCCACTGTACTCCAACCTGGGCAATAGAATGAGACCCTGATTTAAAAAAAAAAAAAAGTCCTGATGTTGATTTTGCTACTTATCTTGTGACCTCAGATACAGCTCTTAAGCTTTTTTGACAAATAGATACTTTTTACATAAGCACATATGTAATTCTCACTGACTATGAGTACTACATGACTTTCATTTAAAAAAGAAATACAGAAAATATAAATAATAAAATTAAAATGTTACCCATAACTTCATCTACTACACATGATTACTTTAAATATTTTGGTACATTTCCTTCTAGTTCTTGCATGTACTGATTTTTTTTTCTTCATGAAATTGGATTAATACTATATATTGAGTTTTTATATTACTTTTGAAAATAAATATTTTAGTTTGAGCATCACCTAACATTATCAAACATTATTTGAAAACACTCCCCTAGTGTCATGTAATTTTCCATCCAATAGATATATTCATTAATCCAGTCAGCCAATATTTAATAGGCATTCGCTATGGTCCAGGTACTTAGCTAGGCCCTAGAGCTACAGAGGAGAGCAAGAAAGGAAACAGAGGGCTATAGAGAGAAGAAAATGGAGCAGTATAAATACATTTATGTGAAGACATGGTATAAACTAAGAATGATATAGACCAGACATGTCCAACCCACACCCCATAGGCTACATGTGGCCCAAGACAGCTAGTAATGCAGCTCCACAAAATCTTTTTACATCATTTTTTTAGCATTTATTTTCTTCATGACCCCGTGTATAGTTCCATTTTTAGGGTTCACAATCACACCTTATTCATGACACTTGTTGTTGACATCACACACATTTTAAATCATAAAGCACACAAAGAACAAAATTCGAGAACACATTTCTGATGAGCACCTTGAGAACTCACTAAGAATTGTGACCATTTCCATCAAAACAGACATTGATAGATTAGTTTTACAAAAACAAGGTCAAATTTCCCACTAGTTTTATATTGTTCTAATTTTTCTAAACTTTTCAGTAAAAAGTCTTATTATGTATATACGCTAACAATATTATACAATTTATATGGAGCCCAAGACAATTCCTCTTTACTCGATGCTGCCCAAAGAAGCTAAAAGGTTGGACACCCCTGGTATAGAGATTCTTCTCTTGATAGCCATTTCCTTTATCTGGCATTTTTGAGGTTGTAAACAATACCTCAGGGTCCTATAGTGGAGGTCACAGCCTGAACCTAACCTGAACTTGTTGAATGCTGGTCAGAGCTGAGAGCTGCAAGGGGAGGGAGGTTCCTATTGCATTCTGGGAATGGGCCTATGAGGCTTGAGAAGGGTCTCTCCTGTCTGGGGACTTCACTCAGCCCCATGGGAGAAAGGTTGTGGTCAAAAGAGACCACCATTTTGGGGAGGGACATAGGACCACTATTTTGGGGAGGGACATAGGGCAAGACAACGCAGGCAGGACACTGGGATGCACAGAATGGCCTCCTGAGATAGATGCCATAGTGCCTCTGGGGTCAGAGCTGGAAGCTGGGATGGGACGATGTGCTCAGCATAGACATCAGCAGCCTTTCCGTGACCACACATGGAGCAGGCCAGGCCCCTCAAGTGGCTTGCAGCGCAGATGAAAGCACAAGCGTTATGGTCTCCATGGCAACTGTAATTGTGGCTCTTACTTGGTTTTGTGCAGGTTCTTCTGAGCCTTTAAGAAATCATCACTAGTGGAATGTGTTTTGCACAGGGCTGGAGGTCATGTGTGGGCAGGTATGGGCATGTGTCATTTGTGTCTGGGTGACTGAGACCTAGTAGGGAAAGCTGGGTCACCTTAGGAACTGAAGAACTAGAGACACAGGTGTGAACTATTCTAGAGCTGTAATATGTGCTCTCAGCATGGTTTCCAGGAGTGTAACACCCATTCACACTCCACCTTCAGAGTGGGAAAGCACACATGCTCCCTACCCACTACGTCCCATTAGCCTTGAGGATTCTTAGAGACTTGAGGACTTTTCATTCTTTTATCTTTGAGCAGTCCAGGGAGCATATTGGGAGGTACAGTGTGGCCTCCCGAGACAGATGCCACAGTGTCCCCAGGGTCAGAGCCAGCAGCTCAGATGAGAGACAGGGTCTTGGCAGGATAGTGGCGGCCTCTTTCAGGCCACGGTGCTATTTCTAATGTTTTATCTTTGCCAGTTTGAGGCCGTTTAAATGGCAGGCTGTTTTCACTTCCATTTTGTTTACTAAAAAGATGAAATTTTCACATATTGGCAAATTTCCATTTTCTTCCTTGATAAAATATCTTTTTATATCTCGTTTTCAAAAAAAAATTAAGATGGTAGCATTTCATGTGGATTGCTCGCTACCTACTAAGGATGTAAACTTTTTAGTTTCATGTTTGCTGCAGGCCTCTTTGTCATTTACGTTTAGTTTTGTTTATGATTTTTGCCATGCAAAATATTTTAATTTTCATATAAATTGATTGGTTATTGTCCTTGATTGTGTCCTTTCATTGTGTGATAGAAAGTCCTTCCCCACCCTGGAACCACTTAAATAGTTAGTATATTTTTTCCTATATTTTTATAGTTTCCTTTTTAATTTTAATTCTTTAATTTTTCAGAAATTTTTTTGAAACAGAGTTACTTGGGAATATTCCTATTCCTGAATAGCCAAATTTTTAACATTATTTGTTGCTTAACACCTCTTTGTTACAAAATAGCTAAATTTTCAACACTATTTGTTGACTATCACCTGTGTTTTTACAATGCATCTTTTATCATATTTTAGATCTTCATTTAAACTCCTCAAGCTTCAGTGTTTTTTTAATCAGTTTACCAAAAAAAGAGTCTATTGTGATGTTAATTATTGATTTTCGAAAGTATTTCAAGTAATGGGAATATCTAATTTTTTTTCCAGCTGCACCTTTGATTTATTTTTATTAAATTCCAAAAATAATTCTGCTAGTATCTGATATGTCACATACTGTTTCATTTAATCTCCAAAAATCTTTGAAAGTAGATTTTTTATAATTTTCCATGTATAGTTGGAGAAACTTAAAGTTAGTAAAACATGAAAATATGCCAACATTGCTAATACATTTTAACAGACCAAACTGGTAAACTAGCATTTCTACCTGTTTCTGTCTGATAGTAAATCTCCAGAACTCCAGATCCCAAAGAGATGCTCCAGGACATTAATGATTATATTTAAACTGAAATTCCAAAATTATTCCTATAAAAGTACTTTTGTTGTTAAGAATCAACTAAAAAAATGCTTCATCAAAGAGAAAAGGAGAAACAAGAAGAAGAAAAGGAAGGAAATGGTGTTTCAGATTTGCCTGTATTTGTGCTCACATTGTCTGTGTTAACAAAAAAACTCAAACTCTGTAAAATATTTAAAGAGATTTATTCTGAGTCAATATGAGTGACCATGGCCCGGGAAACAATCTCAAGAGAGTCTAAGAAAGTGTGCCAGAAGCAGTCAAGCTACAGTTCAGTTTTATACATTTTAATAGGAGATAAGATTTACAAGCAAAGGTATAAATTGATACACAGAAGGTAAACATTGGTTTAACTTAAAGGGGCAAGACATCTTGAAGCAGAGGGCTAACAGGTCGTAGGTGGATTCAAAGATTTTCTGATTGGCGACTGTTTGGAAGAGTGAAGCTTTGTTGAAAGACTTAGAAGTCAGCCAGGCTCGGTGGCTCAGCCTGTAATGCCGCGCCTTTGGGAGGCTGAGGTGAGTGGATTGCCTGAGCCCGCGGATTCAAGACCCCCCTGGACAGCGAGACCTCATCTCTACAATAAATCAAAAAATCAGCTGGGCGTGGTAGCACATGCCTGTAATTCCGGCTACTTGGAAGGCTGAGGCGGAAGGATCACCGGAGCCCAGCAGGTCGAGGCTGCGGTGGCCGGGAGCGGCCACTGCACTCCAGTCTGGGCGACAGAGTGAGACTCCAACTCAAAAAAAAAGAAAGAAAGAAAGACTTAAGAAGTCAATACAAAGGAATGCTGGAGCTAAGATAAGGGAGTTGTGGAAGGTGAGGACCCCTTGATGTGGATGAAGTCTCAGGTGGCAGCCCTGAGAGAACTTGTGATGCTATACCAGAGTCATCTGGAAATTTGGTATCTTATTGCCACAAAGAGGGTGCCGTCAGTCTTATGACCTTTAGCTCAGTGTTAATGATGGTCAGTTGTGTCTAAACTCAAAAAAATAGAGAATAAAAGAAGACATGCCCAACCTCCCTTCCTATCATGGCCTGAAGTTGAGTTATTCAGGTTTCTCTGGAGTCCCCTTGGCCAAGAGAGGTGTCTGCTCAGTCAGCTGGGGAGTTTGGGTGGGATGGGAGGGGTGGAGGTGGGAGAGTTAGGATTTTAGTTTTGTTTTGCAACTGCTGGTCTCAGCATCCAGTTCCAGGAGGCAGGAGGGCAGCAGTTCACCCTCCAAACTGCCCCATGAATGACACAACCCCCTCCACTCTGGCCTCTTCTATTCCATTTAAATGGCGTGTAAAGTCTCCCTGGAGCCAGAGATACAGTTATTAAGAATCAGAATAATTTCTATTGTCTCCCAGTAAAATGTGGATTTGTTGTTTACCAAGTATGGAGAAGAAACGAATTCATAGTGATTTTAGGCGTAGCTGCTAAAACTACGATAACAGGTAAATTGTGAGCTCATTTTGTCTCCTGAAATTTAAATTGAGGTGTCTAACTTAGGGACAATGCTCTGGGTATCCTAGCTATTATCTTCCTATAGAAAAAAAAAATGATACCTCACTAGCTTCAATAGTTTTACAATTTGAGCAATCTGCAATGTTCAAAGAAAAACAGTTCCAATCTGTTTGAAGGAGAATATAGCTAATGTTGGGATGGTGGCAAAAACTGAATTTCCTTACTGCCAACTAATGTAATTCTGTATTCTCAGGCCAACTTGATCAAAGGAAGCAAGAGTTAAGTTTTATCAGAAAGGTAAGTTCTTATATAAGAAGTTAATGGCCAATGGTAAAATTTATTTTATTAGTATTCCTTTCAAGATTCCTTGCACTATGTGACTATGATAAAACAAATAGAAAAGTGCACCTATGTAGATTTTCTTCCACATGAATGCTTATGCTCTCAAAATTGTAAAAGAATCCCTTTCACTGGGAATTTGCATGTTTGCATCTTCTTATATAGACTGCGTGATCATTCACTCATTCTGTAAACGCTAGAAAGGGCAGCTCCAGTTCATTGTTCTGCTGAATGCAGTTGTCACAGAAACCTAAAGGATTTTTTTTTCTTGGAAGGAGGAGTTATCATATTCTCAAGTAACCAAATACACTTAAAGTATCTAACGGAAATAAATGGTGCATTTTCTCTCAAACCTTAAAATGCTTTCAATTAAAAAACATTTCCAGAGAGAGAGGAAAATTGCCAATGCTGAGATTTATGCAGTAATTGTATTCATTTTGAAATGTGATAGATATTAGGTATTGTGGCAGTTTGTGAGATAATATTCATCTCTCTTGTAAAACATATATTCCCATGAGGTATATAGAAAGTATTACATGTTTCGGACAGAATAAAGTGTCTTTTATTTCCAGGATACTTTTCCCATCGGGTTTGAAGCAGACCTTGAAAATAAGTATATGCATCCTCCTCCAAACTTTTGAATTGCTCATGTAATAATTCTGGGGAACTGAGTCACCCCATGCCAGGAACCAAGACACATTTCCACACAATTGGGCTACTGAGGGGGATGTCCCACCCAGTTCAGAACTGGGTGTTCACTTTCATTCCACAAAAAAAAAAAAAAAAATTCAAAAGTTCCCCTACTTGGCCTTCTGGAATATCTAAATCTGATTTTCCATATGGGGCTTGTTGTGCTACCAGAAAAAAACCCATTACTTTTTTTTTAGGAAAATCTCAGCATCTATTCCCAAGTGGTAAATTTTGGCATGAATGATCATTTTTTTAAAGTGAGCATACAGGAAAATTTAGACTGTTCCCACATTTCCAAGGATATTCCAAAGTTTGCCTTACGGCTGGGCACAGCTCAGAATGAATGTCCTGCATGTCATTCCTCAGTTACCAGCTCACCAGAATCGTGGAAGGACCAAAGACAAGAGATGGGTTGGAGCAGCTCTCATCATTGTGACAGGGGAGGGAACAGCATGCCTGCTGCTCCTGGTTGAACCCACAGTCTCATCCTGAGAGTGTTGGCACAGCCTCAGGAGAGCTGCCTCCTCTTCAGTAGCCAGAGTACCCACCGAACTGTCCCTTCCTGGAGGCTGTCAAAGCCAGATGTGAGCACACAACCACAGCCAGCCAACTCTGAGAAAGCGAGTCACCTAAACTGTGTTACACTGTGTGCTGTGTGCATCCCGTTTCCAACTGGTGTGGGAAAGTCTTTGATCAGCAGCACCTCTCCAATAGGTCTTCTCTTGAAGTTTCAAGTGGAAAAGAACAAGGCATCCAGATGCAGGTGCTTGACACACGTCTTGTCTGTGCCCATATTCTCAGGCTAGTGTGGGCCTCTGCTTAAGAACTTGGGCCAATTCAGAGGATGTGTTTCTAACAGTGCATGAAAGTCATGATGACTTCTTGCGTGAACTGTCCACAGAGTGCCACAGGCTTGCACATACTGACATGGCTCGGTCATAGCATTGGACCAGGAGCCCTCTATAGTCAACCATTTTGTGTTTCCCTAAAGGAATGCCTGAGACTGGGTAATTTATAAAGCAAAGAGGTTTATCTGGCTCATGGTTCTGCATGGTCCTGGAATCTGCTTCTGGTGAGGTCTCATGGCAGAAGGGGAAGAGGAAGTAGCCTGTCACATGGCGAGAGAGGAGGCAAGAAGAGAAGGAGGTGCCAGGCTCTCTTACAACCAGCTCTCACTTGAGCTAATGAAGTGAGAACTCACTCATTACCACAAGAGGGCACCAAGCCATCCATGAGGGATCCACCCCCATGACACAATCACCTCCTACTGGCCCCACTGCAAACATTAGGGATCACATTTCAACATGAGAGTTGGAGGGGACAGACATACAAACTGTATCACCCTCTTTTGGGAACACAGGTCGATAGTGGATTGCATCCCTAAAGCTAAGTGTTGCTGTCCTTTTATGGCTACAAAGATGAGCATGTCACCAATGTTTCCTAATAAAAATGTATTCTCTGCTGGGAAAAAAGTAGATATTTAAATCTCTTTTCCAGATCGTCTGGTCTTATTTCTTTTCACACACCCTAAAAAGAAAGCCATATTTTTTTCTTCATTCTGAGCACTTTTTGCAATTAGATCTTTGATATTTAGCACATCAGCAAGCTCTGTGGACTTTACAATGAACACACCTTTTAAATCCATCTACTGTCTCCAACATCCATCCACCTCATCTTCCTTTGTAATAGAACTCAGGATTTTAGCTGGTGGACATGAAGATTACATTTCCCGGCATCCCTCACAGTCCCCCATGGCCAATAGGATATAAGCAAACATAGGAAGTATTAAAGGTGAACGTTTAACAGATGCCCTTAGA
Source organism: Cephalopachus bancanus (assembly GCA_027257055.1). NCBI lineage: Eukaryota > Metazoa > Chordata > Mammalia > Primates > Tarsiidae > Cephalopachus > Cephalopachus bancanus. Next base: position 155,431 of record JAPVLO010000525.1, read on the forward strand.
GGAAGGGAGCACACCTTTCTCCTCTTTATTCTTTGTTTCCATCTGGAATGCAAACCTGATGACTGGAGCTGAAGCAGCCACCTTGGACAGTAAGGAAAGCTTCAAGATGAAGGCCATGCATGGTGTGGCAACACAGAAGCTCATGGATCTGTAAACAATGGAACACCATATCAGCTCTGGAAAGCACACCTAAAGCTCTGTGGGAGAAATAAATGTCTGTCTCCTTTAAGACACTTCTTTTTCTTGGGTTTTTGAGTCACTCATAGTCAATCATAATTCTGACGAATACAATCCACTGCTGTATCCACCAACACCTCTTATTTGATCAACTACAATAAGCCTTCTTGTTGTCCTCTCCTCCCACTTCCCCTCTACACAAAGTAGTCACTGAGATCTTTACAAAAACAAATCAGACCATGCTACTTTCCTAGCCTAAAGTCCTCCAATGGCTCCCTATTGTATTTAGAATAAATTCCAAACACCTTAAGATGGTCTCCTCGGTCCCTGGATCCTTATATGTTATGTCCAGACACACCAGCTCCTGCCTCTTCCTCTAGGCAGTGTAGGCCATTCCATCTCAGGGCCCTCGCACTTTCTGTTCCCTCTTCTTCAAGCACTCTCTTCCCTAGACTATGTGGCCAGTCCTTCTCACACTTTGGATTTCAGAGTAAATGTCCCTGTCTCCAAAAGATACTTTCCTCAGTAGCCTGATTTAAAGTGTGCCTGTCCCCTGTCATGGGCCTTATTTTTATTTCATAGCATCAGTCACTGCCTGATTATATGTCACTACTGCCTAAATTTGTGTCTTCTCCCTCAAGAAGGTAGACTCAATGAGGAGAACCTTTAAATTCTTGCTAAGTCTTGCATTCTAAACACCTAGAAAGTGTATGTCACTCAGTAGGCATTCAACAGAAACTTTTAAAAACAAATAAATGAGACTGTCTTCCACTTTATGAGAGTTTTAAAGGAGAAACTTCTCTTTTATATTTTTATTTTTATTTGAGTCAGAGTCTCACTCTGTTGCCCGAACTGGATTACAGTGGCACACTCACAGCCACCACAGCCTTGACCCATTGGGCTCATGCAATCCCTCCACCTCAACCTTCCAAGGAACCACAGTTGTGCACAGATAATTTTTTTTTCTATAGAGACAAGGTCTGGCCAAGTTGCCCAAGCTGGTCTCAGACCCCTGGGCTCAGGCAATCCTCTCACCTCAACCTCTCAAAGTGCTGGGATTACAGGCACGAACCACTGCGCCCAGCAGAGAGAAGCTTCTCTTAAACCTTTGTTCCATCCAAAATTCTACACTGGCTTCACTCTTTCTCATTCACTCCAAGACTCTTCTAGGAATTCATCCCCTGCCCAAACAACACTATAAGTATCTCTGAAGTTGGCCTAAAAACAATTAAATCTAGTGTTTCTAGGTCTCCACTCTCCTCCATGTAAGAGGTTTTAAAGGGCAGGGACTTTGTCTTACCTAACTTGGCATTCCGGGGTCAGGCACCCTGCTTGGCCCTTAAGGGCCATCTATGTTAAGTTTCATAGATGGGTTCCATTTTTAATGACCACCCAATGCTGTCTTGTATAATAGATTATCTCAGTCACCACCCAGGTTATCTATCTCTGTAACCTCCACAGAATGGCTGAGAGGAGGAAAGATGAATAGAGAAGTTTTCGAGTTGCCCCACTGCCCTGGTTGATCTTGCTGTGCCCTGTGATAAAGCTTCAGATCAGCCAGATGCGGGTGAAAAGCACTCTGCTTGCTTTATCCTCATGGCGGTTATGTGTGAACCCAGGCTATAGTGATGCACTGTCTAGAGGGACTGTATGGTGATGGACTGCATTTCTGGGAAGTGTGGCCCAGAAGAGACTAGAAGAACAAAAAAAGACAAAGAGGGAAACCCCTGGAGGTAGAAAAACAGAAGTGAGCGTGTGATGACCATGGATGCCATAGATTTGGTTGTCATCCGTGGTCAATTCGGGGAGTCAAGACAAAGCAGGACTGTCAGCAGCACCCTCCACCGGGCTCATGGCTTTTGAAGGATGGGCAGCAGAAAAATGGCCCAGGGTTTTTCATTCTTGGTGCAATTGAAAATTGAGGTTGGATACTTTCTTGTTGTAGGGACACTATCTCTTGCATTGTAAGATGTTGGGTAGCAACTCTGGCCTCTACCCAATAGATACCAACAGCACCCCCACTTCCAAAGTTTTGTGACAATCACAAATGTCTCCAGATATTGCTAAATGTCCCCCAGGTGGCAAAATCATTTCCTTCAGTTCACTGCTGCACCAATTCACTGGTATGAATTGAAGAGATTTGTTTCTGGATGCTTCCAACACTTGGTGCATGCTGTCTGTGAACAGACTTACTTCTGTGGGAGAGGCAGGGGTAATTTTCCCACTGAATAAGGGCTCAATATGGTCTTGCAGGGAATGAAGATGGCCCATGGTACCTAGAGTCCTGGGAAAGCTGAGAGTCCAGAGGCTCACATGCGAACCTGGAAAGCAAAGCTCACTGGCCCAAGACATGTGGGTTGAGTAGGTGCAGTGATTTAAATGCTTTTGTTCTGATCCCTTTAGGCAGGGCATCCATCACTCTCCAGTTTACCTTAGGCCCTCCTATTCCCTATTGCTCACCCCATCACTCCTTTCTGTAATGTTTCTGGCCCTTGAAGGTATTCCAGTTTGTGGTCCTTGGAACAAAGCATCAACAGTTTGCCGGTGAAATAAATTACCTTGACAGGCCGAGATGCCTCAGGAAGTCCTGGAGTCACTATTTAGTGCACATCCTCAGTATTTACAATGTGGAATATCTCCTCCTCCATATGATTTCATGGTAAGACTAACTGACCCACATCTCACATTGTCCCAAGATTATTAGAGATACTACATACCCAAGGGCACCCCACAGAATTCCTGGGAAGATTTGTGAACATCAGCCCAGTGGAGCTTTCTGTTTCTGAGGGTTGCTCTTCCTCCTTGTGAATCACTCCTCTCTGGAGTAGGCCGTTCCGAGACCTCAGGGCTCGACCACAACTGCCTGTTCTGGCTCTGAGGCCTCGGCCTGCTGGTCAGCAGAAGACCAAGCTCACCATCACCTCAGCACTCCCAAGTCCCCATCTTGCAGGAAGTCAGTCTTCACTTCTCATCCCCACTTGGGGACTCCAGGGTTGCTGTTTTGTTTTGTTTTGTTTTTTGAGTTGCAGTCTCACTCTGTCACCCAGGCTGGAGTGCAGTGGCACGATCACAGTCACCCCGGCCTTGACTTGCTGGGCTCAGGTGATCCTTCCACCTCAGTCTTCCAAGTAACTGGAACTACAGGCATGTGCCACCATGCTCCGCTAGTTTTTTGGTTTGTTGTAGAGATGAGGTCTCACCAAGTTGCCTGGGCTGTTCCCAAACCCGTGGGCTCAGGCAATCCCCTGTCCCCTCACTTCGGCTTCCCAAAGTGCTAGGCGGGATTGTTGATGGAAATACATTCAGTACAGCAGCTATATCAAACATGGCCATCCCCGCTAGGTCATTGATTCTGTCACCCGTAGAAAAAGCCCGGACTGTCATTCCTCTAAGAAAATTGAGTGAACCAGCTCCAAATTCTCCCACCATCCTGCCTTCCCTTCCTTCAAATGCCTGTGTTTGTACCTCTCCTTCCTCTTAGGGGAAGCACTACCCCTCTCCTATTCAAAGCCAACCCCGCCACTGTCTGTGGCTTCACTCTCTTCATTTCCATCTTAGATATTGCCCTATGAGGTATTTCTTATGCCTTTAACCTTTTTCCTCTCTGTGACTTTTTAAAACTTGCCTTCCACCCTTGTCATCAGCCCCAGTCCCATCACATCCTTTCCTGTCATAGAGTCAAAACATTCAGAGATCATTTCTTCTCTATTTACCGCTGTTATTTCTTTTCCAAAATAATACTTTTAATTGCTTTCCTTTTGCTAAAGAAAAAAAATTGGCGGGGTATATAATCCCAGCACTTTGGGAGGCTGAGGCAGGAGGATCACTTGAGCCCAGGAGTTTGAGACCAGCCTGGGCAACATAGCAAGATCTCATCTCTACAACAACAACAGCAGCAGCAAAATCCTAAAAATTAGCCAGACATACATCTGTAGTCTCAGCTTCTCAGGAGACTGAGGTGGAAAGATCGTCTGAGTCCAGGAGACTGAGACTGCTATGAACCATGATTGAGCCACTGCACTCCAGTCTGGGTAAGAGAGGGAGACCCCTTACTCAATAAAATACAATAATTTACATTTATTATTACATATTTGGAACATATAGCAAAGGTATAAAGAAGGAACTAAAATCACATGTAATCTTACCACTTGGAGGTAACTAGTAATTCTAATTCATAAAAGCACTTCTTTTTTTGCACACTTAAAAAAAAAAGTAGGATGGCATGCTTATCTTCTGTTGTTTTTACTTAATCCTATTCCTGTGTCAAAATAGGATTTTTTTAATGGCTTTTCAGTACCCCATTTTATGTTTATGCCAAAATTTACGTGGCTATCTTCTCAGTGTTGTGCACAACAGGTGTTTAGATTTTTGTAGTTCTACGTAATAATGTGATGAACTTCACAGACCACCAGTCCTGTGTACATCCTAATCACCTCCTTGGCATCAATGCTGACAAAAGCCACCAAATGAGACATGCAGTTCTCAAGGATCTGGGAGTGTATTGCTGAATTATTTTCCAAAGATGGTTGAATCAACATATACAACAAAGAGCAATGTGTGATATTATTCATTTCACCATGTCCTTGCTAAATTATAACCAGGTCACTGATTTTTTTTGTATTTCATTTGAAGCCGAATATGCTACTTTATTTTTATTTGTCGTTGGCCTTTCTTTCTTTATAAACAAGTGTGCCAATAGCTGTCTTCTCACTTTTCTTTCTAACTGGCTATCTTTTTCTGTTTGTTCTTTTAAAACACCTAATTCTTTATGCCTCAGTGATATTCATTCTTTCCTACTTTATTTGTTAGGAAGACCTTTTATAATTTGTCTTTTGCTTTTCCTTTTTTTATTTGTGGGAGTGACTTTTTGCAATTTGCATGGGATCTAATCTAGCAACTTTCTCTTCATTCTTTACTTTTCCTTTCCATGGGCCATTTTTCCATGCTCAGCCTCAAGCTAATCTCCCAGGGAGGGGCCAGCCCATCTCCACCAAGGACACAGCACCCCTGAACAAGGGTTGTCCGCAGTCCTTGCAGTTGCCTACTCTTACCTGAAGGCTTCTTCCCCTCGGTTTTCCTCCTCCATCTCAGGTATTTTCCTGCTGATCCTTCCTTGCCCATGCTTCTCATGCTGCTATCCCCAGGGTCCTTTTCTCTCCCCACCCACCCCTTCTTCTCCCAAGGCACTGGCCACTGAGTGAGCAGGCGGCTGACCCTATCTCAATGCCTTCAGTTCAGCCCTCTCTCTTATTTTCAGCTTGTTCACTATATGAGGACACTCTACCCCACCACCCCCGCAAAAAAAGAATTCATTTATTAAAAACTGTGTTTTCATTCTTACAGATTTGAACTTCAATCACCTTCAAAGTACTGTCTATTTGATGCAATACACATATCAAGACACTTTTTCCTCTGCTCAAAAGTTTTTGAACTCATCCATTTTGATGCTTTTAAGTGCTTCTGCCGTTTTTTGTTTCACCTCTTCCACATTGACAAAACATTTCTCTTTGAGAACGTTTTTCATCCCAGGAAGCAAAGAAAGTTACTCAGGGTGAGATCCAGTGAATGGGGGGGCATGGGAGTCATGACATTTTTGGTCAGAAACAGCTGAACACTCAGCACAGTGTGGAAAGGTGATGGGTTTTTTTGTTGTTGTTTTGTTTTTTTTGAGTTGGAGTCTCACTTTGTGGCCCAGACTGGAGTGCAGTGGCCGCTCCCGGCCACCGCAGCCTCGACCTGCTGGGCTCCAGCGATCCTTCCGCCTCAGCCTCCCAAGTAGCCGGAATTACAGGCATGCGCTACCACGCCCGGCTGATTTTTTTATTTATTGTAGAGATGAGGTCTCGCTGCCCAGGCGAGTCTCGAACCCGCGAGCTCAGGCAATCCACTCACCTCAGCCTCCCAAAGGCGCGGGATTACAGGCTGAGCCACCGATCCCGGCTGAAAGGTGATGTTATAAGTCCCTATCATTAAATGGGCAAGCATGTTAAAAGAATCTTCAAAACAAAATTCACTGAAGTCAAACGCAGCCTCTCACAACAACACTAGCTGGTACACTGATGCTGATGGATTCCTAGAACACTTACCTAGCCATGAAAGTCAGTACTACAAGGGACCTGCCCTCCAAAAGAAAATTCCAATTTCTTTTGCATCCCCCACTTTGTGTGTCTTCAAAAAATTGCCCCATGGGCACTTTCATATGCCCTATTACCCTCACTTTGTTGTCTTCTCCTGTTACCTGGCCCAGACACTCAAGTCTTCCAGACAAGGCTCCACCTCTCAGATCCCATATGCACTCAGTGGGTATCTCCTGTTAATTCTTCCTTTTTATTACTTCTCAGCCAAACGCCTCCTCCTCGACCTCCTGCTTTATCTTTATTCAGAACTGCTTTTAAGTTAACTTTGCCATAGCACATTGGGTTCACAGTTAAGAGTATTGATCATGTATGGTGGCGTGCATCTATAATTCCAGCATTTGAGGAGGCCAAGGAGGGAGGATCGCCTTAGCCCAGGGGTTTATGACCAGCCTGCCAACATAGTGAGACCTCATCTCTACAAAAAAATCAAAAAATTACCCAGGTGTGGTGGTACATACCTATAGTCCCAGTTACTCAGGAGGCTGAAGCAGAAGGATCACCTGAGCCCAGGAGGTCAAGGGTGCAGTGAGCTGTGATTGTGCCACTGCACTCCAGCCTTGGTGGTAGAGTGAAACCTCAACTAAAAAAAAAAAAAGTTCAGGGTATTTAGCAAATAGACTTCCTTTTAAGCCTAAGTGACATCAACTGTAAAATAAAAATGATTTGACCACTTACTTTGCTTGGTTGTTTTGAGGATTACATAAGATAAAATTGGTAAACCACTTCACATAGTTCCTGGCACATCATAAGTATTCAATAGACATCAGCTGTTACAATTATTTCTCACACTGCTTCCAGCTTCACACATCCAGTAGGTCGATGGTCCCGCTGTTACCATGATTCTTTTCCTAAAACATGAATCAGATCATTGTTTGTCCTCCTGAATGTATCAGTGCTCTCTTTTACTAAAGAATGGCATCTGCACATTTTAATATAAGACAAGGCTATGTATGACATAACCCTTGCTCACACCTCTAGCGCATGCCTCACTGCCCCAACCCACGTTTGTTGAATGCAATAGTCAGCTACTGACTCAGCAGTACCACGTAACAACCATCCCTGTGTTTATAGGTCTGCAACTTGAGTCTGGTTTGACACCAATGGGTTAGGATAGGCTAGCTGATCTCTGGGCTAAGCTAATTTGTTCCATATGTGTTTGTTCTGGGGCCCAAGCTCTGGAATGCAGTATCACAATCAAAGTTCACTGCAGCCTTGACCTCCTGGACTCCAGTAATCCCTTCACTCTAGCCTCCCAAATAGCTGAGACTACAGGTGTATGCTAAAATAGCTCTCTCTTTATTATTTTTTTTATAGAGACAAACTTTCACTATATTTACCAAGCTGGTCTCATACTTCTAGGCTCAAGTGATCCTCCTGCCTTGGCCTCCCAAAGTGCTGGAATTACAGGCATGAGTCATCGCACTCGACCAAACTAGATCTCCTTTGGACAGAGAAGTCTCAGGTAAGCATCTGATCCTCTCTAATTGCTTGAATTGAGGCTGCCAGGCCACAGGCTACATAAGAAGCAGTTTTGTAATGAATGACTTTAAACCTGGGTATAAAAGATGAACTGTACTCACGCTCATGGGGCCACCAGCTCCTCTTCCAGCCTTGCACCCTAGTATTTGCCCGATGGTGGGCACTCTGTTCTGTTTGTTCTTGGGGGCCATGCCCACTCGCCGCAGTCCTGCATGCCACGGCAGGTTCTGTCAACTTACAGTTACAGCCTAGAGCTCTCCTAGGAGTGCCTGGCTGGCTCTTCCACACCCCGATTTGGTATATGGAAAACTTCTCAAACCCAGGAGAGGACAGGGTCACTCCATGGGTAGACACTGTTTCACAGAAACTCATACAGGTTTTGACTCAAAGCATGAGACTTTCTCAGTGGAAATATTTTGAAGCCAAAATAAATAAAAAAGAAAAAGTAGAAAAGAGTCAAACAGGCAATTATTTGTAATAGAAAAAACTATTGATTTTCCTTTTTTGATACATAGTCTAAATTATCCCTCAAGAAAAGTAGTAATGCATCTTTAAACAGATTTATTGGTTCTAGGAGGGAAAAAATGTATTATTTAACTTCCATGCTATTGGATTTTTCTTTTATGTTAGATACAGAGCTAGGACAGACAAACAGAATAGGAAGGGGAAATTCCTTCAAGGATTGCAGCTGTTTGGGATCCCTGGGTAAGATACTCTGGCATTTCTCTCAAAGCAGTAAGAGTTCATAAATAAAAGAATATTTTTCTGCCTAAATATAAATCACATCACATATTTCCAATAATTACATTTTTCGCAAGATTTCAGGTTCCTGTGGGTGGAACAAATAGACCAACTGGGGAATCCAGAACTTGAGGCTCAACTTCTTTGTCATCAAGGATTTTGCCGCAGGCATAATCCTGTGACTTCTCTGTTTTCGAAGCCGCAATCCCTTTCTCTGAACCGATTCTCCACATGTCTCTCACTCACTTGCTCCTGAGACCAGAATGCACAAACACAGGACACACAGGGAAGTCTTCCATTGACCATAAATGGGAGTGTGTCGTCAGTGGAAAAGCCATCACGGGGTTTTCCTAGCCTGTTATCCAGAGCCCTCTCAGAAGCGAGAACTCGGGCTCCGTGGGGCACACGTGGGGGGGTCCCAGAGACTATGGACCCATCCCCAAATTCCTCTAGACACCTGTCACATGACCTTGCAAATCCCCTCCCCTGGAGTCGTCATCTATCAGACAGAGGCAATCCCAGGTGACCTTGCAGGACTGTCACAAAGAAAAACTACTCAGAATGATTGGAAAGCATTCCTCAAATATAAAGTCCTCTAAAAGCCATGAATATGAATTTCAAACCACTGCTACAAGCCAAGCCCCTCGTCATGTTTATTCTTCCTAGTTCAGCAATTTGGAAAGCGGGTTTTGTGTTGTTCAATAACTAGCCTTTCTCAATTACCCAGGGACATATTCACCACGATTCAATATAGAATAACCCATAAAATCCAGCGATCAGAAGTCATCAGACCCTAATGGTAACAAAGGGGGCTCCTGGCCTGGCTTCCTTCTCCTCCTCCCTCAACTACACATCTCCCCACAATGCCTCTGTGCATCTGCCTAAGCATTTCATCCCTGTGCCTGCAGGAGATGCAGATCCAGGTGTGGATGCCAGCACTGTTCTCTGCATTCTCCGTGGCAGTCCTCTCCCCTCTCTGGGATGATTTTGGTGTTCTGGCTCTTTACATGTAGATGGATGTGCCAGATCTGAAACTGTTCTACGATCCAGCTTGGGAACTAGGAATTGCAAGTCCGCAAATTCAGCACGCTTGTGTCTAAGTGTGGCATTTCATGGCAATGCCGTGGACTAGAAACTCTCTTTTCCTGTGATGGCAGGAAGATGAAGCAAGAATGGTTCTGGTCACCTGACAGCACAGGGCATGATGGACCTTTCTGTGTTGTCACCTGCTGTCACCTGGTGTGCCCTCTTTCCAAACCACTTTCCCATAGGTGTGCATATGGTCCTAGATATCATCCTGCTGCCAGCAGGACCCAAGAGTCGTCTGTCTGGAGACCAATGGCAGATCCCATTCTGTGTGCCCACACATGCGTCTGAGGAGTCGCTACTTGACAAGGGGCTTCCACCATCTTCCTGCCAAACGATGAGATGGAACCTCCCTGCATGTTTCTCAATTAAAAGCCAAGTCAACCGCGGGTTCGAGACCCGCCTGGGCAGCGAGACCTCATCTCTACAATAAATCAAAAAATCAGCCGGGCATGGTAGCACATGCTTGTAATTCCGGCTACTTGGAAGGCTGAGGCAGAAGGATTGCCGGAGCCCAGCAGGTCAAGGATGCGGTGGCCGGGAGCGGCCACTGCACTCCAGTCTGGGCGATAGAGTGACACTCCAACTCAAAAAAAAAAGCCAAGTCAAGAAGGATGTGGTGAATCACACCTGTAATTACAGTACTTTGGAAGGCCAAGGCAGGAGGTTGCCTGAGCCCAGGATTTCAAGACCAGCCTGGATGACATAGCGAGATCTTGTCTCTACAAGAAATTTAAAAAATTAACCAGGCATGGTGACGCACGACTGTAGTCCCAGTTACTTAGGAAGCAAAGGCAGGAGGATCCCCTGAGCCAAGAGGTTGAGGCTATGACAAGTCATGATTGTGCATCAGCCCGGGCAACAGTGTGAGACCTCAACTCAAAAATTAAAATTAGCCGGGCACGGTGGCTCACACCCACAGGTTCGACACCTGCCTGGGCAACTTGATGAGACCTCATCTCTACAATAAACCAAAAAAATTAGCCGGGTGTGGTGGCACATGCCTATAGTTTCAGATCATTGGAAGGATGAGGCGAAAAGATCGCTTGAGTCCTGCAGGTCGAGGCTGCAGTGGCCGTGAGCGTGCCACTACACTCCAGTCTGAGTGACAGAGTGAGACTCCAACTCAAAAAAATTTTAAATTAAAGTTTAAAATACTAAATAATGAAAACCAAGTCAATGACAGCCTAGACAGAGTTAAGAAAAGCTGGCTACAGGTAAGAGGATTATCCATAAACACCAGCTGTATACCTTTGTTTAATCTGAATAAGGAACGCCTGCATTCAAGGAGGCCACAGAGTTCATGATCAAACCTACTGGTAGAGAATAGAGCACAGAGAAACCTATACTCCCCTATTCCCATCGTGCGAAAAACGACATTGTGAATGCGGGCCCTTCGTTAAAACTTCAGTTAATTCAGGTTGCAGGATGAAGTGTGCCATGTCATAATTAATCCCTCATGTATTGTAAGCAATCTAATGTCAAAATAATCAACAGGAGCTTTTTTTATCCTTTTGTGAGTACATAATAAATACTGTCATTTAGCCGCAGCAAACATCGGATTTCTTTCCTGGTCTTTGAATAACGCTATGCGTGAGGTAAATAGCAGACCTCCTTCCCCATCTGCCCCTCCCTGAGCCCTGCACACTACACATATATACGCTCTTCAGGAAAATAAATCATGGGTTTCAAAAGAAAAGTAGTGTGCTAATTTCTAGTTAGTAACTTGCATTGTGATTGTTCTAACTTAGAGTCCAAACACCAGATGGGGGCAAATGCAACTGAGGGAGAAGGGAGGAAGAAATCAGAAATTATTCTATTTGTCATTTAATTTTTTGTGTGGATTACTGCCAGTGGCATTATTTCTTTTTCCAAGATTTAGTCCTTGCTATTAGATGATCAGTGACTTCTTTGGGTTAAATCTAGATCATTTCTTTTCTTTCCTTTTTTTTTCTGTTTTGCTTTTAGTCAGTCTCCCTCCATTACCAAGGCTGCAGTACACTGGCAGGATCACGACTCTCTGCAGCCTTGACTTCCTGGGCTCAGGTGATCCTTCTGCCTCAGCCTCCCCAGTAACTGGAACTACGGGCATGTGCCACCACACCGGGCTGATTTTTTTATTTGTAGAGATGAGGTCTTGCTGTATAGCCCAGGCTGATCTCGAACTCCAGGGCTCAAGAGCTCCTGCTGCCTCAGCCTTCTAAAGTACTGGGATTACAGGCTTGAGTCACTGCACCCAGCCTAAACCCACCTCATTTTTTAAACAAATTGTGTCAGAAGAAGAATGGCCAAGTGCTACCCTCTCTCTTCATGGTTGGGTAGGTTGTGGAGGGTACCAGGTCTATGACTTCTTCTGCAGGCCATGCTTCCTTCCTAGAGGTCACATATCACTGTGTTCACCACATCCTCCACTAGTGCTCCTTTCGTTTTAGATAGAAGCTCTTCTGCTAAATTAATACAGTGATCAAAAAAGGGAGCCCCGGGAGCAAGCTCCATGTAGATAATTAATCTCCAGTTGCTTTAGTTGAGAAATGACTGAGCTAAAATCTAGGCTTTGAGGCGACACTTCACAACAAGTTAGAAAGACCAAGCATTACTACTTCACTTGAACAGATCTTATGTGAAAATTATTTTAAAATATTACAGTGGAAGACAAGATCCCAAGAAGAGCTCCTTTTGGTGGTGAGTTTTTAATGATCGGGGGCCTGAGTTTTCCTTGAAATCGCATTATGTTTTACTCATCAGTATCTATTCAGTTTTTATTGTATAAGAACAGGAGTTCCCCTTTAAGTACTTATGTGTGTCTTGTGAGTATGCGAGAAGTTTACAACTACTGAAGTTTCACAGTTATTATAGTTTTCTCTACAATAGTATTAGTTTTTATTTAACTCATGTAGAGTAGGTACTTTGCCAAAAGCTTTGGATAGAGGCTCCTGAATATAGCAACAAAACACAATTCAAGCCAAAACACACACACACACACACACACACAGGCATACACATGCACAAACCCACACATACATTAACCAATAATTGCAATAACATGCAATGGCCTTCCGGATGTCAGTTCCTGAGGGACAAACACTGTTCCTCATTTCTCCTTGAATTTGCAGTTCCTGGAACAATTCTTTGCACACTGTGGAGTCACACTGTCTTGGGATGATCATGTTCACCTGGACAGGAAGGGAGGAATTTTAGGCACAGATGAGGCAGTATCCCATCTACTTAACACATGAGGATTTGGGGGTATTCAAGAAGGTTGTACAATAGTTTTGCTTTCCTACATCTTACCACAGATCCAAGGACACCACACCGGCAAGCAGTTGAAAAGCATGTGACATCTTTGAATGGCAGAACATTGAGTCCTTACCTATAGTTAATACTAATTTGGCATCACTCCATTAGATTCGATAACCAGTGACTTAAATACAAACTGCACACAGTATGGTGAGTCGGGCCAGAAAGCACCGTAGAAATCTGGGGACTGCCTGAGATGCTGAAAGTGGGGCGGGGTCTGCCTGAAGGCAAAGAGCCAATTAAGACAAAGCTTGCCAACCGACAACTTTCCGTGGGCTGACTGTTGGCAGTGTATCTTTATTACCGGGAAGGCTACCTCTGTCCATACAATTCTCTAGTCCCCTATAAAGTGGCTTCAGATGTTCAGGGGCAAAAACACAGCTCAAAGAGGTTTGCAGAAGCAGCATTTAAAACCACCAAATCAATCTCCCTTGTAGACTTTTCTTTTAAAATAAACTTATCTCTGAAAACTGCCTCTCGAAGCTCTAGCTTTAACAGTGGAGTTTCCCTGTTTTATGAGCTGGTGGTAAAATCCTAAAGGCAGCAGCTCCTCTAGGAGATACTAACACACCATTTACAGAAGCTCTGCCATGAAAATAATACGTGGCAATGAAGTCACTATAAATTCACAGGCACTCACACACACACACAATACATCGTACGTGTACCAGAAACGAAAGAAAGAAAAAAAAAAACTTTTTTTTAAACACTGTTTTCTCTTTAGGAGGATATATAACAGCTCAGACACAGTCCTCACTGTCTCCCTTCTCACTGTTCTTAGCAAATCCACTCCGGACAGAAGCCTTCAAAAAGCCAAAGTGGCAGGTCCCCAAATGTTCCTCTTTGGCACCACTGGGCTGTCTGCAAGATAACAGTAGATGCAAGAATATTTCACCAGTGTCATTGTTTAACAATGTAATATGACAGCCTCCATGAAACTGATTAGCATAAATCAACATAATACCCACTTTGCAGCATTAGTATTGAAAACCTTCATCTTGAAATAGTGAGAGGAAAAAGACAATACATGATGAATTGTAATGATTTTGCCGGAATGCTACCAGATGACTATGTAAGGTGTACATGCAGATGAAGCCACACACCAACATGCATATGTCAACAAAATCATCTCAAGTGGTTTTATTTTCATTCCACAAGATTCAAACAAATATATGCATGGTTTCCTAAGTGTGGCTAATAAATACAGAACTAAAAATTATCTTCACAATTCAAAACAGTTCTTTGATCAGGTAATAGAACATAAGAGTTTTCTGATTTACCAACAACCATCTTGGGTGTTGCAAATATGATTCCTGAAGTTCACACTACAGATAATTACACCTCACGGGGTCACCATCTAAAATAAAGAAGAAGGCAGAACTGTATTACTGAGTGACATTTTCAATGGTTGGTAGTTGAGTTCCACATTTCAGGGTGATAGAACAAAGGGCACGTGTTCTTCCAACAATAGTAACTGCATTTTCCTTCTTTTCCTTCTTTTCCCTCAAACTTTCTTGCATTAAAAAAAAAAGAAATCATCCAAATATTCCTTTTGTAATTTTTCTTCATTTTAGGCAATCGAGAAAACCAAAGAACTTGGACATTTGCCAGAATAGTTTTCCTTAATGTGTTAGAACTGAATTTTGGAACAGAGATTTGGCACATTTTTAAGGTTTTTGAATACCCGGCTTGCTTTCAATGGCACTATCTACTCTCTGTATGCACATATTTGAATCAGCATAGTATGCACATATTTGAATCGGCATAGTATGCACATATTCAAATCGGCATAGTATCGACTTGTAATAGTATGTATTTATGGGGTACAGTTTGATGTTTTATACACATATATATTGTATAATGACCTAATCAGGGTAGTTAATGTATCTATCAGCTCATGAATTCATCTTTACTTTGTGGTAACAACATTCCAAAACCTCTCTTCTAGCTATTTTGTAACTTACAAAATAGCTTACTGTTAGCCATCATTGACCTACTGTACAATAGAACATCAGAACTTATTTCTTCTATCTGATTATAACTCTGTACCCATTTACCAACTTCTCCCTCCTCCCTTCCCCAGTTTCTAGTAACCGCTATCTACTCTCTATGCCTATGATGTCAACTTTTGGGGGTAGATTTTACAAATGAGTAAGATCATGTGGTATTTATCTTTCTTTGACTATTCTTGTTTCATTTAACATGATAAAAAATGGACAAATTACCCATTTCCCAGAAGAAAACATACATATGGCCAACAAGTATCAAGGAAATGTTCAAAAACACTAAGCATCACAGAAATGCAAATAATCAGAGAAATGCAAAAAACACAATGAAATAACCCCTAACTCCAGTTACAATGTCTATTATCAAAAAAAAAAAAACAGGAAAAAAATAAGTGTTGGTGAGGATGCAGAGAAAAGAGAACTCTAGCACACTGCTGGTCGAAACGTAAGTTTGCACAGTCATTATGGCAAAAATATGGAGTTTCCTCAAAAAAAAAGAAAAGAAAATAGAACAACCATATATTCCCACAATCCCACTGCTGGGGACATGCCCAGAGGAAATGAAATCAGTGTGTCAAAGAAACATCTGCACCCCCATTTCATTGCGGCAGTATTCACAACAGCCAAGGTACGGAATCAGAGTGTCCATCAACAGACAAATGGATCTTCCTTATGATGTGGCACATACACAATGGAATACTAGTCAGTCTTTAAAAAGAAGGAAATCCTATCCTTTGCAGCAACACAGATGAACCTGAAGGACACTCTTTACTCTTAATGTGTCTGTAGGATACCAGGATTTAGCTATTGAAAATAAACCTTTTTTAGGGAGGTGGTACACAATATGGCTCCTTGGGTTGCCAAGAAACAGCCACAGATTCACATGCAGTTTCCCTTACTGATCCATGCATGCTGGATACATGCGAGTAAATAATAAAGGCAAGGTCTGACGCAACGATGATGATGCATTCACCTGGGAAGGCATCGTCTCATCTCCATCATTTTTCTTTCCAACTCCTATCCCCTCAAGTACTGGAAAGGGAAAGACAACTTTGGCTGTTTTCCTTTACATACCTCTGCAATAATAAAATGACTGCTATATATTGAATCCTTCTGCATCCTGGACATAGTATTGTACTTTCATATTTTTTCAATTCTCTTTAATTTTTTTTATTTGTATTACAGATTCAGGTGGCACAAGTGCATACTTGTTACATGGTTATATTGCTTACTGTTAGAGACTGGGTGTCAGATGACCCATTCCCTCGACAGTGAATGCTGTACCGAATAGGTAACCTTTGAATCCTAACCCCTGTCTCCGCCTCCTCACTGTTGGTGTCCCCAGTGTCTGTCTATGATTTCCATCTGTGCGACCATTTAACTTCCATATGTAAGTGAGAACATGTGGTGTATAACCCTCCAACATAGGTGTAAACCCATTTTGTAGATGAGAAACAAAAAAATGGCTTTCAGAATTTAAGTAGCTATCCTCCGTTCCCACAGCTCATATGCCAGCTTTCAGACTCAAGTAAGGGAGCAACCTATACAATTAGGCATTAAGTTATGTTACCTTCCCTGACCCGTGGACTTCTGTGAGTTATTAGCAACCATGAGAATTAAGGCTAAGAGGTGTAATCCAATTAATAAGTAACTGTAGAATGCCAGCTATGTGCTCAATACTAGAAAATAAAATACGACAATTAAATGTTGTTCATCTTTTATCCACCTGCTCTTACCATCTTAGCTTCCTTAAGAGCCTGCTTTTGAGAAACAGAAAAAAATAAATCTGTGTCCAATAACTTATTTTTTCTCCACTTTGCCAGAAATTATTCCAAATTATTCTGGTACTACATCAGTTAAATTTAGCAAAGATAAAGAAATATATACAAACAGTTTACATATTTTCATTGGATTGTCATTTTTTATATTATTTTGGCTTAAGTCAAAACAGAAAATAAAAATAAAAATCTGGCAATCTCAGAAAATCTGGCAATTCCAAGAGACAATTGACCATGAAAGAAAGAAAGACATGTTAGCAACCGTTGGTGCTCTTGCATGTATGAGGAAAGACAAGGACTGTTGTAAGCATTCAGTCATCATATTTAACTTAAGTGGATCCTTACAGCTTTGAATTTCTGATCCTTGAATTCAGTTTATACTTTATCTCAAGTCATACATCAGTAGGAATTTGAGGTAGTCTTGAAATACAGCAAATATCTTTTCCTTGTACTTAAACAGTTTTTAAGCTGCCTAATGTATCCTCTTCAACAACAATGTGCTTACATTTCCCCCACTGAATTGTTCATCTTCTTGGCTAGGTCTCTGCTATCACTGATCTCATCAAATCACCTTTAGTCATACAAATTGCTGTGCTACACAACACACACAGAAATCAGGACTTATTGTCAATAGTTGAAATAATCCTGTGAATAGTACAAGTTCTGATTTGGTGTTGGTGTGCAGACAAACAGGCATGATTTTCTTAACAATTATAGGTAAAAGCTGACTAATGACAATCCAAGGGCCGGAAATAAATAATTGTTATAAAAGATTAAGATAATCATTTCAATCATCCAAAAAGTTTATTATGCCCAATTTTAGGATTTTCAAAAGTTGTGATGACAGGGTTAATAGTTTATGGGTTATTGGCTATCATGCAAGGATAATGAAAATAAATGCATTGATTTGAGACTGTGTATGCCAACTTTATGCATATAAATAGACTTTAAAAACCCTGTTGTGTTTTATGGCTCCAAATAAACAACAAAAAACCTCATGGCTTGGAAATAGAGCATGTGCATCTTAAACACTCCAATAAGATAGTTTGGTTTCTCCATTAAACTCTCCTCATTAATGGCCATCTACATAAGACTATCCCTGCTTGAGAAGATACAGAAGAAAGTGAAATCAGCACTTCTCAAATCCTGATGTGTTCATGAGTCACCCAGGAGCCCTGTTAAAAAACATTTTCTGACTCTGTAGAGCTGGAATGGACCTGACAGTCTGTTTTTAACAAGCTCCCGGGTGATACCCAGGAGGTTCAAGGACCTCACTTTGAGTAGAAAACACTGGACTTCTCAATGCTCCCAAAGGTCTCACCTGTAATACATCCTTGATGTAAGGCTCCAGGTATAGAAGAAAAGTTACTATAGCTATGATAAAGAATATGATATCCAGAGACATCTGCAGAATATATTTTTTAAGTATGGTTTTAATAAAGCATTATAGGCAGCTTTTTTAATTGCATAGTTCAGCAATGTTTGTTAAATTCTGGTACCTCGATTGGTGAAGTTTATTCAGTCCTTCACATCCTGACGTACTGGCACTCTCCATCTGACTAAAACCTGCATGCAAGCAATGCTACTTTTACTCACTGAGAAAAATTAACATACAATCTATACCACTGAAAACCAAGTAGAATGTTTTACAAATCATTCACAAGGGTTTTCATGTACTTCCTCCTCCTCCCCATCTTTACTTCCTTCTCTCCCTCTTCCTACATCTTCTTCTCCTTCCCACTTTGCCTCTTCCTCCTCCTCTCCCTCCTGCTCTTCCTCTTCTTGTATTTCTTAGATACAGTATTTTGGACTTAAAACGTCTTGAAAGGAATTTTTCTGGATTAATCAGTATGTAAATTACCAAATGTGATTTGCAGCTGAGCATACTGGTTTGAGCACTTGAGCACCCGAGTATCTCACGGCCCCTGGACAGGAACGTGAAGGGAGCCTCCACTCAAGTCGTGGACCTTCTTATGGAAAATGGCAGCAATAGCATCGATTCACAAAACATCCAAAAGACACATCTGAAATCTAGAAACTAGTCATATCTGTAAATTTATTTAATCGAAAGTCATTTTGAGAATAAAGATATGTGGCATTTATGAATGTTATGCCAGCATCTTCTCATTTAATTTTAACTCTTTTTTTCCGCACTTTGTTTCAAAATGACTTACATTGAATTTTTCATAAAGAAATGTAAATGTTAACTTTTTTTTCTATTCCCTTAACTGAAAGCAACTTAATATTAACACTAAATTTTTGAGAGTTGGTTACTCAAAGGCAGGCAAATAATTCGATTAAAAATGTATTCACTGGTCTTATTAATTCAAACCTTCAGACCAATATTTTATGACATTCTACAGCTGCAAATACTCAAATATAACATTGTATACCTTCTTTCCTGACTGACTATAACCCTACTTAGAAAGCCTTTTCCAAAGTAAGAGACTGTACTAAACAAGGCAGATTTACATTCAATTTAAAAGTGGCAACTACTTTATAAATCTCAAAATTCCAAAACCACGAAATGAATCACATTAGTTCAACTTTGGCAATAGCGTATTTCTCCCACAAAACACACACACACACTCACCAATGAATTTAAAATAGAATATAATTTATTATTAGACTTATGCAAATGAATATTGATATAAAATGTGGTTAGTGTTTGAAAGACCTAAAAAAGTGAATAATGTCGCCTTCAACATTCTTAATCTTAGTTTAACAAAATTTATTTTATTGATAGCCCTAAAATTTCCCAGCTCACTGGTAAAGCTTCATTTTTTCAATATTCCCAAATATATTTATTCCATAAAGCTCTTATTTCTAAAAGTCTTCTCTTTTCATCGTAAAATGCGTGAATGCCAGGAAGTTCCAATTTTATCTCAGTATTGACTTTTATGTTGATGAATATGCCTTTCTTCCTTTGCTTTTTTTATTTGTATAGAAATCACATGATATTGTTTTCCTTTCTTTCTGATTAAAATGTTATATTTGATTTTCCAGGAATAAAGTAGTTCACACAAACCAAAGTAAAGATAAAACTTTAAATCTGAAAAATAACCAGATGGACCACCCTAGCAGCATGGAAAAGCTCTAAATCAGCAATATCATAAATCAGTCATGTCATTCAAATTCACATTTGTAATTAAATTTATTTTTGAGAGAATTTACAACTACTCAAGCTTCACTATTTATTAGGTAAGGTGGGGGGATCTGAGTGAAGTATTCATGTCTTATTAATTCTTTTTATAACACATTAATTCAGACAACTTGGAACATATCAACAATCTCAGTTGCATTACCTAAACTTGGCAAATTGCTCTGTGGATGCAGATGCCGAAATGTGTTGACGGATGGCTTTTTTAGTTCCTTGAACCCTGAGACTCTCTGATTTGATTGGAAAGATGCTCTAAGTAGGTACCAGAGGGCACACCAGCAGCCTGAGTGAGTCAAATACAAAGTCCAGACTGGTCCTCATTTCAGAGAACACTTTATGCTTGGAGAAACCAGAAAAATTCCAGGACATTTTTATGATGTCGTTTTGTATTACAGTTGGATTACAAGACCAAGCCATAGTCACCTTACTTCTTATTTGAAAATAGACATGTGTTCATTTTCCTAAGCTCTGATCCTCCAAAACAATCCCACTGCTCTTTATCCAAGGGCTATCCTGTCAAGATTATTGTACATTAAAATGCACTCCCAAACATGTTAAGGGGTATTTTTTGCTTGGACAAAGAGAAACACCAGTTTGGAAAGAAAACCTTCCTGGATTGCAATAATACGACCCAGATGATTTTTGGAAATGGCTCCTGGTTTTATTTTTTTTCACCCAAGTTGTATTTTATATTTTGTATACATTATATATAAAGTTTTCTTGGAGGCATAGCATATGATGGTGCATGATATTTTTCTGGGGTTTCTAACAAACTGAATCTACATGGTGCTGTTTTGTTCCATCAGTGATGTGAAAAAAAGAAATGTTTGTTTTTTAATTATATACATGTGATATTCCACAGGAAGTGATCTTTTAAACTCCCTCAGCTTTGTTTCAAGGTTTTAGTGTATTAATTCCTATACAAATCATTCTGTGGCAGAGTTCACTGTCCTACTGATGCTGGGGGAAAATAAAACTTCCATATATTCGCTGAATGTGAGAGGAGAAATAATTCTGGGAGGGTATATGAAGATCAGGGGAGCAAATTAAGATAAGTTCTTCTTGCACCCCACATTTTTAAATGCCAAATTGCATGAAACAGACTCATTGTGTAAGGCTAGAGATGACTAATGTCAGATAAGAAACATACAACCTGGGCCAAATTCTTTGAATCCTAGAAGACGGCTGATGGCGGTCTACCACACTAAGAGGCTAAACTATTTAAGGATGCTTCACACGAGACCAGCCACACCATCTAGCTGAGTTGGGCTGTTCTTTTTTCTACCAGATAAGTTTATGGAAAGATGAAAGTAAGTATTTTATTTTGAAAAATCACATACAGGAGTGCCCCCCAAAATGCCATAATTTATTTATTAAAAAACTGTGTGTTTATTCTTACATGTTTAAACTTCAGCTATCTTCAAAGAACTCTGATGCAATACACCTATTTTTTTTCTTTTAAAGATGTGGGGTACAATTCAGGATTCGGTACATAGGTTGCCATCATACAGGCAAAGTTTGGGCCTCCTCTTGGTCCCCACTTCCCCTGGTTTGAGATTGGGTACCCTTATTGAAGCTATGTGCACCCCTTCTCCATCCACTGATAGTGTCTCTCTACTGCCAATCCCTTTCTTACAGTGTTATGATAAATGCTCAGGATTCGCTTAGGAGTGAGTACATGTAGTACTCAGATCTTTGTTTCTGTGATAAATCACTGAGTATTATAGACTCTAAATCCATCCATGTTGCTGTGAAGTCCATAATTTTGTTTTTTGTCTTTTTTTTATGGCTGCATAATACAAGATGGAATATTACACAATACACCTATCGAGACGCGTTTTCTACTGATGAAAACAGTTTTTGAACCCATCAATGTTGATGCCTTTTAGTGCTTCTGCTGGGTTTTTTGTTTCATTTCTCCCACATTGACAAAAAGTTTCCCTTTGAGGACTTTTTTCATTCATGGAAACAAAAAAAGTCGGTCAGGGTGAGATCTAGTGAATAGGGAGGGGGGGCATGAGGGTCATGCTGCTTTTGGTCAAAGGCTGCTGAACACTCAGCGAAGTGTGGGCAGGTGCACAGGTAAATCACCCATCATGAAATGGGCAAACACATTGAAAGAATCTCCAAAAAGTTTTTCACTGAAGTTGAACGCACGCTAGCTGCTACACTGATGCTGATGGGTTCCCAGAACACTTGCCTAGCGAGAAAAGCCTGTACTACAAGGGGAGAGGTCCTCCAAAAATAATTGATTTTTTGAGAGATCCCCCCTCATATACTTACATGGTTAGAGATCTGAGTATATCAAGGGACTTTGAGTGCCCTGGGGTTTAGAGATGTTGCTCATTCACCTATTGATTTTAATCCAAACTCACAGACTCAATGCAGAATCAGTGATCAAATAATTCTTTCAAGACTTAGCGTTATAGCCAGAGTTAAAGTTTTAGTGAAGATTCAAGAAGTGTCAAAACAGACAAACTCAGATGTAAAATTGGGTGGGAGGTGACAGGTAGAAGGCGTGGAGAGAAAAGAAAATCATGAAGGAGGGGGAAGCTCAGCCCCTTCACCCCAGCTTCCTGCTTCTGGGAGCCTTTTCTGCTCAATTCCCTCCTGTAATCGCGGTTGAAAGGAACTGAGGTCATCTGGTATACCATCTTCCTGCTTCTTAGGCTGTAAATCATCTGGAAAATTACGGTTTTCGCGGTGCTTAGCCCCACTTCTCCAACGTGACTCCTCAGCTATCTAATCAATTAATTCCCCATTAGTGGCATCTACATTTTCTTAAAACACTTTAAGCTTCCAGGAAACTATTCACCAAAATTTTTTACTGAATCACCAAAGTTAAAAATATTCACATTACCTTGGCTTCTACAATGAGTAAAAGTATTTGGAGACCAAACTTGTGATCAATCCTGTTTTTCTTCTCTTCAGAGACCCTCCAGGAGAATATAAACAGCTCACTTGTGTGAGCTACGGTTCTTTTAATGTGTGGCTGAGCAAATGAAGCTGCCATAAACTCAGCCATTGTGTGTTTCAGGAGTGTCACTTGATTTACGGCCATGGTGGTTTACATGACGGTGTTTTAAAAAATAGTAATTATATTGGTAAAAATCAAATGATTCACTCTCTTGTGAAAATTCATATTTGACTGTAACGATCAAAAAAAAAGTTTAATTTTATTTTTCTTTTTCAAATGAAATCTATGACTTTTATGCATTGTCAGAATAAGAAGGAACTTTTCAGGGGAAAAAAATAAGTATATATACATATTTTTTAAAGTCATTGGTATTTCCAGGAAACAGTTTGGAAACTGGGATGTGGTTGATATCTAACATCTATTTCCCAACTTCTTAATTTTATTATAAAAATTACACTGAAGAAACCACATTTTCCATTTTAAAAGGGTTACTGGCACTTGGTGACATTTCCTCCAGTCAGAAGGTAATTTTCTTGTGTGTTTTTCCAGTACCTTCTTTCCCTGCCTCAGTATCCACTGCTTGCTGGGTCAGTACCTGGAAAAGTCAGCATGAAAGGCAATGCTAAAATGAAGTTGGCTAGAAAGGAATCTCTGTATTTAAGAAAACAAAGCAAGCCTTTTCTGACCACCTGGGGACCTACTCATTGTAGACAGACATACAAGTGCTATTCATGAGGTCACCTTAAGTCATGTGATATAAGAAGACAGTGGTTCTAAAAGAAAGCCAGTAAGGTCACAATTCCTCCACTACCACTGATTGATTTTAAAATTTCAAACCTAGAGACAGATGAGGAGAGATGAGAGTTTTTAAAACATTACTATTTACCACTCACATTCCATATTCACACTTGATAGAGAAGAATTTTGCGTAAAAAATGACTAAATGTCAATATAGTAAGAATCCATTTACTCAGATAAATTTCATCATAGAAAGACCTGAGAAAACAGAAGCTGAAAAAGTCAAATAAATTAATCAACTATGATATCAGTAAAACAGAACAGAACCCACAGAATGAGTAGCACAGAAATGTCTGTTTACAAGCTTGCCAGTTTATTTGCTCTCTAAGCACTCATTTTTTTCAAGTATTATTATGCTTTAATACAAAATAATAAAATATATATTAAAGAAGAAAATTCCAAATTGTTATGCTTAGAAATAATACACTAAAAATATGTGGTCCTTCAACATTAACTTTTGATTTCAAAATAATCAAAACTATATTATTGGGCAATCCTTTCAGGTCCCTCCCACTGTAGGAGCTTTTCCATTCTCTCAATAAAAAAAGAAAAAATTATACTATTAAATAAAATCAGTGCAGTAAAACTTTCCAGCTATCTTCCATAATAACCCTTTAGAATCATTCAGAATTTGCTAATTGATTGTGGACCAATTGATTTGCATATTTTCCTCTAAGAGCATGCAACTAAAATCCAACATTGCTGTAGGCTTCATTGTTCAATTAAAATTTTTAGCTGTAGTATAGGTAGAGCATGACAGTATTATAAATACTGTGATAAAAATTTGCTGTTCAAATAGGGCCTCCTTTTTCACTCATCAGAAACTTATGACTTGAGTTTTGTTTTATCCCAAATTGATGGTGGTGTAATATGGGAAAGTATGAATTATTAGTAGTTCTCCCCTGTTACCTCCAAGTGCAAACAAACCATCATTTACATCCAGATGAACTATCTACACCAAGATTGAAGACTCGTGTAAAGACTCCCCAGTTCTGAGTTGCAGGTCTTATGCACAATGCTCGCATAAATTTGCAAACATACATGGGACACATGCACATATACAAGGTCGGAAATTTTAATTCATTTTCTAAATTTGTTCAGGATAATCCAAATGTTAATAGAATATCTCATTATAATAGACAATGTTTACTACAGTTTAGTCTCAAAGGAATTGAAACAAACCATAGATTGGCATCAAATGCCAGGTGAGCCCTGTGGAATTATATCTTGCCACATCTAACCTGGTACTTTCTAAAACTTTCAGTATGCTAAACTCAGCAACCCAGGTAGCCAAGGGCCCCACCTTGGCTGGCGAGCCCTTGCTGTGAGCTTAGAGGAGGTGTAGTGGGAGGTAAGGTTGGTATAGATAAGGTTCTTGAATGTTCTCTGCTGCTCAGGTTTGCCCAGCTGAATTCGGCAAGGAAAAGCTGGGAAGAGTTAATGGTGCATTTTGGAGGGAATTTCTCCCACTGTCATTTATCTACTCCTGGCTTTGTCTAGGCAACGCCTGTGCATTCACATTGCATCAGCAAATTCTCATGGATTTGAAAAAGAAGTCACTTTGCCGGGATACAGAGATAACTCTTTACTCTGAACCCTGGGAGCTGATGTGCTTGTGTCTCTCTGTGTGCCCAGGTGCATGGAAAATGCATGTACGTCTGGTGAAAGTGTGACAGTCAAACAATGCCACCTTGAACTTTCCCACCATGATATGCTACCTGTCCCCCAAAACCTAGAAACCTGGGTTCTGGCCAGAAGTAAATGATCAGAACAAATGAAAGAAAGAAACGATGTCTTCGTAGTATTTATGGTTCATGGTCTAAGTAGGAGCAGGAAATACCAGAAATTTCCAAGAGAGGGGCTGTTTCCAGGAGATTTTTCAGACCAATTTTGCATAACTACATTTGCTTATCCAAGAGACTTAGACAGTTTGAATTAAGCATTTGAACTTCCGGGTGCTCATTTGAACCAAAGCCAAACTCTGAACTTTTCAGGTTTCCCTGTCATTAATCAAAATTTCGAAGATCAATGGCATGTAATGAATCAAGTATAATAGCCACCATCAATTGGGATCACTTGGAGCCGCACCAGGGGAGCGCCAGAACGCTGCATTGGATAACAATCAGGCTGGCTTTGAATACCAAGTGAATCGGCCCTGTGATCAGAAAAGCTGACACAGTGTTGTGTGGGAGGCATACCACCATGGAGAAAAAAGGAGAGGTGTGCTGCCCCTGCCACCTCCAGAACACACCCAGCACAGACTAGGAGACACCCAAGGGGAAATGGCCCTGGAGGGCTTAGGAATGCCATGAGCTGCCTTGACATCTCTGAACCTCACAGAGCCCTAGAAACTGAACCATGAGGCCCTTTGCTCTAGTCAGAATGACCTCCATGTGGTGAGAAAGGCTCCACCCAGCTGCTTCTCCTATCAGCCCAACCAGTCTCATCCTACCAGGTCCTCAACTAATGGCTTTCACTTCCCTGCCAGGGCACAGGATTCTTCACACAGGCCAATCATATCTTCCCACGGGAGCCAAGGGTCACTCCACCTCTTGTACTTTAAAGCCGTCCCCCCACAGCCTTACTGGTTCTGTGAGAGTCTGCTGTTCAGTGCAATCCCATGTGGACTTGCGTGTATGTTATGTCCTTTCCTAGGACCGGGAGTATGTTTAATTAAGAAACATCTGCTTGATTCTATCTGTCAGGTCTCCAGTGACATGTGTCCTGCCATCTCCTACTGTTGAGGATGGGAGATCCTTTCTTCCCCCACAGGGTGAAGAGGAGGCAAACAGGGTAAGTGTGTCTGTAGAGGACAATCTTGCAAATTTCAGAACATTCATACCATGGTTTCAGAAAGAAGCGCTAGAGACACTGATTGACTAGGAAGTGTTTAAAATAGGACTCAAACTCCTTCTAATGTGAGGTATGTCCATATTTATATATGCTGTACACACATGGGGAAACCACACATCATCAAGAATGGAATCTGAGTCGGACACATGTCTGCACATACCTGCACTCTACCACATTGCTCCCTGGAGCTCTGAATCCCTGGAATATTAACAGATGATGTATTGAAAAAAGATGGTCTCTGGTCAAAGAGGTTTGAGAAATGCTGACCTTAAAAAGTGGATTTATTACTAATGTGCATTTTTAATCCATCAAATTTATTTTCAGGATTAATATTCCAGAACAACAAATGCCAGTCTATGAAAGGAACTTTGTACATAAAACAAACAAAAAAGTGAGTAATTGAACATATTCTTGACCCTGTCCCCATTTCCCCATTTTTCCCCATAAATAATGGACTTATTTATTTGTCACAAAAAAGAAAAAGGAAGTTCAAAAAAGTCACTTTAAGATGCCTTTAACAACCATTGTTCATTCCATTTGTTGTTGCTCTCACCAGCATCCTCCCTCTACCATCAGCTACAAAAAATTCCCAACATAGTAAATACTTCTTCCTCTCTCAGTGAATTTTTTCCCATTAATAAGCATGTGAACACCTTTGGACTCATACTGAGCCCTCTAAAAATAAAGAAGAATCAAACAAGCACTTAGAGTCATGTCTAGTGAAAACACAATTGTATCTGATTTAGAGACAAACAAAAATTCAAGCTAATTAATGTTTTAATATTTGGTGTGGAAATTTCAGTCTGCTGTTACAATATGTAATTCATCATATTACTTTTATTGACAGAATTTCAGTATTTTATGACTCTAAAAGTTTTTAGGACAATATTCTGGAGGATTTCCCCTAAAAATAATATTGAAGTTATAGATGTTTTAGAGAGTGAGATGGAAATAGAGATAGAAAGAGAGAGAGAAAATACAGATGCAATGATAAGCAAAGTAGCAAAGAATTATAGCCATTTAAGGTGGAGAAGGTAGACCACAAATGAGATCTACTCATTGTCAAGACATAGACTATCAAGGATAATTTATTTTTAAAAGATCTAAGGACCATTTTGTACAGGAATGCTTAAATTTAATTGTAGATGAATGTATATTTTTAATGATTAAATTCCAAATTGACTATTTTACCTATTTATTCTTATGACCATTGATTAATAGAGAAAAAAATGCATGCACCAACACTATCCAATTCATAGCATTATTACAGGTAAAATATTTTAATCATTCAGGAATTATTAAACAAAGACTATTAAACATGTTTTGTACTAGACACTAGGGACAAATACATGTTTCCTTGTCCTCAAAGAATTTATAATCTATTCATACATTATCAAAAATAGGTCCATTTGGGCTTTAAGTACATCACATTTGATATTGATTCAAAGAAAACATCTTCCTTAGAAAATGTAAGCAACCTACACCATTGAAATTATTTTAAGTAATTGTTAAAGTGTTTTATTTTAATCAACTGGTTTATACAAAACTGTTTCAAATATATTTTTACCTGAACAAAAAAGCAAGATGTCAATTGCAAAATGCGATACTACTATATTTTTATGATCACTGGTTTGTTTCCTGAATCTTTACTACAGAAGTAACATGCAATTAAAACATTCCTTGCCCAAAGTCCAAGTTGGGATTTCATAAATAGTATCTTACTAGCAATGAGTGGCTGTATTTCTAAAGCCAGATATTTGCCAAATCAATGGGGAGTAGATAATTTATTCAAAATATTTTCTTCAGGCAGCAAGTAATCATAAAGGGAAAAATTTAAATGTCTTGCAACTTCAAGGAAAATAAGTTTCAGTTGAATTTTTAAAAAAATATTCACATGAAAATGAAATCACAAAATAATAAGAGATCATGGAATAAATAATTTATAAATGTTTGGGGTGAGGACAAAGCCTTTTTAATCATAACATCAAAGCCAGAAACTATAAAGGTAAAGATTGGTAGATTAGATACATCCCACCTAAAATCAGGGGATATCATTAACACAATAATTGTCAGACAGAATGCATTAGTTTTTTACTGCTAGGTAAAAATTACTACAAATGTGATACCTTAATACAACACAAACTTATTATCTCACAGTTTTTGTAGGTCATAAATTCAACACATTCCACTTGGGTCCTCCACTCAGAATCTCCCCAAGCTGAAATCCAGGTGTTGGCTGGCTACATCCTCATCTTAAAAATGGCCTGGCAAAAAATTGCCTTCAAGTGTCCTCAGAGGGTTGGCAGAATTCCCTTGTGCTGTGTGGTTGAGGTCCCCATTTTCTCACTAGCTGTTGTCTAGAAACCCTTACTTCCTAGGAGCAGGCATCTCCTTATGATCAATTCAAACCCGGATTTTTGCTTCTTCAAGGCCAGCAAGAATAAGTCAACAGTTTAGGAACCTTAAATACATCTGCAAAAGTCCTTCACCTTACCATAAAACATAACCTATTTATGGGAATGAAATCCCACAATAGTTGCAAGTTTCACCCACACTCTGGGGGAGAGGATTGTTCGGGATATGTCTCAAGAGTGGGAATCTCGGGGGGGGCATCTCAGCCTTCTGCTTACCTTTCAGAAGGAGATTGATAAGTACTTCTAAATAAATGAACGATAAAATAATACATCAAAAGAAATTGTAAAACAAGCTTCAAACTCAGAAACACATTTTAGAACAATCAAAATTTTATTTTCATCCGGCAATGTCATAATTTGTTAAATGTGCAAAAAGTACAATAAGAGAATTTGTAAATGATTTTAAAATGTGAAACATGATCAGTTTCACGAATAGTGAAATACATGCAGATAATAATGGGATAGTATTTGTATAACAGTTTGGTGAAAACACTTTTTTAAAGAACACACAGTGTAGACTCAACGCTATAAAAAAATTCATAACTCACACACTGGAAGAAAATAAATTGATGTAACCTTTATGGAGAGCATTTTAGCAATATGTATCAAACACCTTTAGAAAGCTCATCCCTTTGGCCTAGCAATCCCATTTTTAGTAATTGATCCTAAGGGGGAAAAATGGATAAGAATGCAAAGATGAATGTGCTCCTTCTGGATCAAAATAGCAGAGTAAGTTTGTCCCTTCTCACCCAATATCACTTTCACTTCACAACTAGATGGAGAACAGACGATAT
The DNA here is from genome assembly GCA_027257055.1 of Cephalopachus bancanus. Taxonomy (NCBI): domain Eukaryota; kingdom Metazoa; phylum Chordata; class Mammalia; order Primates; family Tarsiidae; genus Cephalopachus; species Cephalopachus bancanus. The sequence continues at coordinate 185,068 of JAPVLO010000525.1, forward strand.
CACCAGCAACCAAGAAATTCTGACACATTTCCTAGAGACTGCATCAAACTCACACTAAAAAAATTTTGTCACAAAATCAACAACAGAAAGAGGGGAACAGGCAGGGACAAAGGAAGTTACAGCACATGTGACACTGAAGAAAAGTCTTCAGAAAAGAGATAAGTACTTTTATCTGGCCCCAAACACAGAAGCAGTCGTTGAAGGAGCAGGCTGTAAAGAAATGTAGGGCTTCCATATCGCTATTGTCACCAACTGTTTCTTTTTTTTTTTTTGAGTTGGAGTCTCACTCTGTCGCCCAGACTGGAGTGCAGTGGCCGCTCCCAGCCACCTCAGCCTCGACCTGCTGGGGCTCCGGCAATCCTCCCGCTTCAGCCTTCCAAGTAGCCGGAACTACAGGCGTGCGCTACCACACCCGGCTAATTTTTTGATTTTATTGTAGAGATGAGGTCTCACCAAGTTGCCCAGGCGGATCTCAAACCCGCCAACTCAGGCAATCCACTCACCTCAGCATCCCAAGGCGCGGGATTACAGGCTGAGCCACCGAGCCCAGCTATTAACTGTTTCTTATGCATTTGTTTACATATTGGTCACTCCATGATGATTCCAAGTGTTAAAATATCAAATGGTGGTGATGAAACCCAATAGTGACACACAGAAAAAGCTGAGAAAAAGAATGTGAGAGTTAATCAAACTTAAGATCAATAACTAAGATTCTACCAAAGTAACAGTTATCCAGCCCCCAAGGTCTATTATTGTGTGAAGCCCTGCTCCTGGCAGGAGAAGAAGTCTTAGTTCTGATATGTATACAACCCTGGCAGGAACACACCCTATCACGTACACAGCCTCACAATATACACAACCAGTGCCTATCAGCTCTCCGCCTCCTGTGCTGACTCCTATTGTCTTTCCTCCCTCAGTTATGGCTTCCATTCCTAATTCCTAAAATTTCAAACCTTGGAAATTTTAGTATTCTTATGACCACAGTAAGTCCCTGAACATCTGCCTGTCAGCAGTAGTATGATGAAGCTTCGGACACAGAAAGACCTAGATCCTCACCTTGACTCATTTAATAGCTGCATGACTTTGGTCACCCAGTTACTACATTTACCTTCCATTTATTTATCAGTAAAATGTGGTCCGTATGTTTCTAAAAAAGATTGGAGAATTACATAAAGTATCACAGGAAAAGAACTGTCGGGCCCTGGTTGTAAATTTTTTTGAGTTAGCATTCATTACTGTTAGGTTGTTTTTGTAGGTATTTCAACCTAGTTCTATACTTCAAATATATGTAAACCAAGTAAGTGTCCCTTGACATTATCCAAGTTGGCCTCTTACCTATTCTCCAACTATCCCATGTCAGAAGAGAGCAAGTTTGGAATCCCAGTTCTGTTAGCTATCAATGCTAGTGGGCACTTCTGATACTCTTATTAGCTACTTAGAGGTTGTTATCAGTTTAGGGAATATTATGCAACATATTTATAATATCACTCTTCACATATGATGGGAACAAAAGTAAATAAATAAATTTCTATGGTGCTATTCAACATAAATTTTATCAACAAACCCTACCCAAACTCTGTCACAGGGTACTTATTAATGTAAATTAATTTTTGATAGTTTAGTCCACCACTGAATAGGTAACGGGTTTAATTATCCCCAGACCAAAAGAGAAAAATAACTTACAAAAACATGAACTCATACAAATGGCTAAAATATATTGTCATTAGTTCTGATAGGCATGCTTTCCAGTAGGCTGAACCCAGGGAAATGGTTGATTAAATAGAAGAGATGGGGAAAAAAAGTCTAAGTTGACATATTACAAGAAAGGACGTGTTAGAGAAATAAAGGAAGAATAGATTTGTTGCTATAAAATCCAACTTTTCAACTTAGTGCTTGCTCAAACTCTCTCTGTCCAGGGTTATGGGGAAAATGGACTCTCAGCAGGAGTAGCATCAGCTTCCAACTTCATCAGAATTCAGAGGAAAGACTCACATAATAACAACAATTGCCAACATATATTGGGTTCTCACCATGTACTACTCCAGTTGTAAGCACTTTACATGCAGAATCACATTTTTTCAACCAGTTTTTCTTTCATTCTTTTTAATAGACTTTGTTCAATAGAGCTGATGTAGGTGCACAGAAAAATTGAGTAAAGTGTCCAGAGATATCCCCCCCACCCCATGTATGCAAAGCTTTCCCCACTGTAGTAACAACCCACACCTGACTATGACAAACTTACCTTGACACATTATTATTATGTTAGAGTTAGCTCTGATGTGATGCATTCTATAAGTTTGGACAAATGACATGTATTCACCACTGTAGTATATCATATGGAAGAGTTTCTCTGCCCTAAAAGTTCTTTCTCCCCCACCGCAATGACAATTACTATGTTGTTTCCATAGTTTTGCCTTTTCCAGAATGTCATATAGTTGGAATTATATAATATGTAACCTTTTCTGATTGACTCTTTTTACTTATTAATATGCACTCAAAGTTCCTTCATGTCTTTTCACAACTTGATAGCTCATTTCATTTTAGTACTGAATAATATTCCACAGTCTGTGTGTACCACAATTTATCCATTCACCTAAGACATCTTGGTTGCTTCCAAGTTTTGGTGATAATGCATAAGGCTGCTATAAACTTTCGTGTGCAGGCTTTTGTGTGGGCAAAAACTCTCATCTCCTTTGGGTAAATACCAAAAAGGGCAATTGCTAGGTCACATAGTATTAGTATGGTTAGTTTTATAGGAAAATGCTAGATCATCTTCTAAAATGGCTATAATATTTTGCATTTCCACCAATGGTGAATAAGAGTTCCTGTTGCTCCACATTCTCACCAGGATTTGGTGTTATTAGTGTTACGGATTTTGGGTATTCTAATAGATGTGTAGTAGTATCTCATTGTTGAATTATAAACTGTATTTTTTACTTGGTTTTGTTTTTTCCCTTATGGCCACAAGGTCATGTACTCTTTAAAGTTTTATTTTAACTGACAAATAATAATTTATATATTTATGAGGTACAATGTGATGTTTTTGCACATTTATATATTTTGGAATGATCAAATCAGGCTGTCTCAAAACAGCCTGGTATTGATACAAGAACAGGCATATAGAACAATGGAACAAGATAGTGATTCCAGAAGTAAAGCCTCAATTTTTCGACCAACTCATCCTCGACAAAGTTTCCACCACCAACCACTAGGGAGAGGAGAATCTATTCAGGTTCTTGTATCTATTTTTATATACATATTTATCTTTACATACATAATAAATAAATACATATTTATTTACATACAATATTTATCTAAATAAATGGTGCGAGGAAAACTGACTGACCACATGTAGAAGATTAAAACAAGATCCCTACCTATCACCATACACAAAAGTCAACTCTAAATGGATCAAAGACCTAAATATAAAACTTCAAACTATAAGAACCTTAGAAAATGCAAGAGACACTCTTATGGAAATTGGAACTGGCAACCAACTTATGCCCATGCCATAAGAGACAAGACAGACAAATGGGACTTCATCAAACTGGCAAGCTTCTACAAAGCCAAAGAAACCATCAAGACAGTGGGGAGATAGCCCACGGACTGGGAAAAAATATTTGTCAACTGTACATCTGACAAAGGCCTAACATCCAAGGTCTACAAGGAACTCAAACATGCCAAAAAGAAAAAACAAACAGCCTCATCACAAAGTTTGCAAAAGATATGAATAGGCACATCTCAAAAGAAGACATACGAGCAGCCAACAGATACATGAAAAATTGCTCAGCCTCACTAGTCATCAAAGAAATGCAAATTAAAATCACACTGAGATATCACCTAACTCCAGTCAGGATGACCATCATCAATAACTCAAAAAACCACAGATACTGGAGAGGACACTGTTGGTGGGAGCGTAAACTAGCACAACCTCTGTGAAAACAGTTTGGCAATTCCTAAAAGTTCTAAAATTCAACCTTCTATATGATTGGCAATTCCCCTACTGAGAATATACCTGAAGGAACTCAAATCACTCTATGAAAAAGATACTTGCGCACACATGTTTATTGCAGCATTGTTCACAATAGCAAAAGCATGGAACCAACTGTGGTGCCCATCAAGAGAGGACTGGATTTTAAAAATGTGGTACATATGCACGATGAAATATTAGGCTGCCATAAAGAAGGACAAAGTTATGAGCTTCACAGCAACTTGAATGGACTTAGAGGCTATAATGCTGAGTGATCTGTCACAGAAACAAAGAACTGAGTATCACATGTTCTCACTCTTAAGTGGATCTTGAACAATTATCGTAATACTATAAGAATTGTCAGCCAGGCTCCGTGGCTCAGCCTGTAATTCCGCGCCTTTGGGAGGCTGAGGTGAGTGGATTGACTGAGCTCGCTGGTTCAAGACCCACCTGGGCAACTTGGCGAGACCTCATCTCTACAATAAATCAAAAATTAGCTGGGCGTGGTAGCGCACGCCTGTAGTTCCAGCTACTTGGAAGGCTGAGGCAGAAGGATCGCCGGAGCCCAGCAGGTGGAGGCGGCGGTGGCCGGGAGCGGCCACTGCACTCCAGTGAGACTCCAACTCAAAAAAAAAAAAAAAAAAAAAAGATAAGAATTGTCAGTAGTGGGAAATTGCTGAGAAGTGTCAGGATTAATTCCTTTAGATATATATACTCAGAAGTGAGGCTGCAAAATTATATCATAATTCTATGTTTAGTTTTTTGAGTAGTTTTTATATTATTTTTCATAATAGCTGTACTAATATACATTCCCACCAATAGTATACAAGGATTCTCTTTCCTCTACATCCTCCACCACACTGTTATCTTTCAACTTTTTGGTAACAGTCACTCTAACAGGTATAAAGTGATATCTCATAGTGGTTTTAATTGGCATATTTCTGATGATTAGAGATTTTGAACATTTTTTTCACATATCCATTGGTCATTTTTATGTCTTCCTTTGAAAAATGTTTAAAATCCTTTGCCCATTTTTCAATAGGATTGTTTGTTTTCTTATAACCGATTAGTTTGAGTTCCTTGTATATTTTGGATATTAATCCCTGCTCTGATGTATGACTTGCAAATATTTTAGTCAGTCTGTGGGTTTGTCTCTTCATTCTGTTGTTTCCTTTGCTATGCAGAAGTTTTCTGGCTGGATGCATTCCACTTGTCTGTTTCATTTTAATTGCTTGTGCTTTGGGGTCATATCCAAAACATCACTAGCAAGACAAATGTTATAGAGATTTCCCCCATGTTGTCTTCTAGCAGTTTTACAGTTTCATGGCTTACGTTTAATTATTTAATCCATTCTGAGTTAATTATTGTATAAGGGATGAGATAAGGGTTCATTTTCATTCTTTGCATGTAGATATTCAGTTTTCTCATCACCATTTATTGAAAATACTCTTTTTTCCCATTTTGTGTTCTTTGCAACTTTGTCAAACATCTACTAACAATAAATGTTTGGATTTATTTCTCGGCTCTCTATCCTATTTCAGATGTAATTTATCTGTTTTTATGCCAGCCTCATGCTGTTTTGATTGCTATAGCTTTGTGATATATTTTGAAATCTAATAACATAATACCTCCAACTTTGTTATTTTTGATCAAGATTGCTTTGGATATTTGGGCTCTTTTGTGGTTCCATGTGATCATCTCAATAGATAAAGAAAATGCATTTGACAATGCTCAATATCCTTTCATGATAAAAACTCTTCAAATCAGATAGAGAAAGAATTTTTCTCAATACAACAAAGGTCATATAGAACAAGTCCACTGTTAACATCATACTCAATGGTGAAAAGTTGAAGGCTTTTCCTCTGAGATCTGTAACAAGACAAGGTTGCCCACTCTCATCGCTTCTGTTCAACATCATACTAGAAGTCCTAAACAGAGCAATTGGGTAAGATAAATAAATTAAAGGCATCCAAATAGGGAAGGAAGATGTTGAATTGTCTCTGTTTTCCAATATTATTATTTTATATCTAGAAAATCCTAAAGCTTCTATCAAAAAACCTGTTAGTACTGATCAAGGAATTCAGCAAAGTTGCAGGATACAAAATCAACTATCAAAAATCAGTAGCACTTTATACACTAATAAAAAACTATCTTTAAAAATTAAGAAAACAATTCTATTTACAACTGCGTCAAAATAAAATATTTATTAGTGAATTTAACCAAGAAAATATTATTGAAAAATATAAAAACATTGATTTAAAAATTGAAAAAATAAATAAATAAAAATTGAAGAGAATGCAAGTAAATGGAAATATATTCAGTGTTAATGTGTTCGAAAAATTAATGTTATTAAAATACCCATACTACTCAAAATAATCTAAGATTCAATGCAATACTATTCAAAACTCCAAGGTCATTATTCCTAGGAATAGAAAAAAACAATCCTAAAACTCATTCAGAACCACAAAAGACCTTGAATTATTAAAATGGCAATAAGATTTCCTAATGATTTATAATGTTGAGCATATTTTCATAAGCTTATTTGCCATCTGTGAATTTTCTTGGGTGAGGTGTCTAGTCAAGTATTTTGCCCATGTTTTAATTGGTTTATTCATTTTCTTATTATTGAGTTTTAGGAGTGCTTTTTATATTTTCTACAAGAGTCCTTTATCAGATATGCCATTTGCAAATATTTTCTCAAAGTATGTAACTTGTCTTCTCATTCTTTTAATATTGTCTTTCTCAGAGCAGAAGTTTTTCATTTTAATGAAATTCAGTCTATCAATTGTTTCTTTCATGGACTGTGTCTTTGGTGTTGTATCTAAAAAGTCACCATTATACCTAAGATCATTAAGGTTTTCTCCTAGGTTATCTTCTAGGAGTTTTACAGATCTACATTTTAAATGTAAGTCTATGACCCATTTAGAGTCCATGTTTGTAGGGGTTGTAAGGTCCTTGTCTAGATTTAGTTTTTTGCATGTGCATGTCCAGTTGTTTCTGCACCATTTGATGAAAAGACTATCTTTTTCCTGTTGTATTGTTTTTTCTTTCTTGTTAAAGATCAGTTGACTATGTTTCTGTGGGTCTATTTCTGGGCTCACTGTTCTGTTCTATCAATCATGTTTTCTGTTCTGTCATCAATATCACACTGTGCTGATTACTATAGTTTTATACTAAGTCTTGAAGTTAGGTAGTGTCAGTTCCCCAACTATGTCCCTTGATATCGTGTTGGCTATTCTGTTTCTTTGGCCTTGCCATATAAATTATAGAATAAGTTTGCTGACATTCACAAAGTTACTTGCAGGATTTTTATTGAGATTACATTGAATCTATACATCACCTTGATAATATTAAGCCTTCCTATCCATGAACATGAAATATCTGTCCGTTTAGTTCTTTGATTTCTCTCATCAGAGGTTTTTTAATCTCCTCATGGAGATCTTGTACATATTTTGTTAGATTTTGCCCAAAGCATTTTATTTTGGGTAAGCTAAAGTAAATGGTATGTGTTTTTCATTTCAAATTCCACTTGTCCATTGTTGATATACAGGAAAAGGACCAACTTTTAAAGTGAATCTTGCTTCCTGCAAACTTGCTATAATTGCTTATTAGTTTCAGGAGAGGAAGTGTTCTACAGTCCCATAATTAGGTCTCAGTGTTTTAGTGACACTATGCCACTGTACTGTAAATTTCCCAAGTGTTTCTCAGTGGTATCCCCTACCCCAGAAGAGACAAGATGGGCCAATGTAAGTTAGCTGGTTATTTTCCTTCCCCCACATTGAAGGCTAAAGGGAGCTAGAACTGGGTATTATCTTTCCCAAGATTGGTTAGGTGCTGGAAAAAAAATAGGTTAGGCTTTTGTAAAATTGTTTCTCTCAGAGGCAGGCCTTATTAAGAAAAAAAGAATGCTCTGATATTTTCAGAATGGTTACTTTTCTCCTCTGCTGCGGATCTCGAGAATGTGTTTTGTTTTGTTTTGTTTTGTTTTGTTTTGTTTTTGTTTTGTTTTTTTCCTGATATTTACTGTGAAAACCTGGTGGGAGCTCCTAGAGGTAAAACTCAAAAATGTGAGAGGAAGCAATACCTTATATTGGGTACCCTGGGATTTTTGACCCCCAGACTTGTCCACACTGAACCTTTACCAGTTCCTTAATTACAGTTTAGGTTTCACTATCTTGGGGGAAAACCTGGTCCCCAAGGAAGTTTCTGCTCATGATTTCTGCTCCAGTAATGTGAGTCTCTGTGTTTGCCTGTCTCTTCAGTTTGGAGGCAGCTTGTTGCCCTGTGACCTCACTTCCCTAACAGATCTAAAGAGTCTTTGATTGTCCAGTTTGCTCAGCTTTTCATTTATTGTTAAGATGGAGTGATGATTTCCAAGATCCTTACATGCGGAACGAGATGCCAGAAGTTCCAGAACCACTTTTCGTTCTCAGAATCACTCCATGATGGAAGTATTATCATCATTATATTATACATTAGGAAATTGAGGCTCAAAAGGTCAAATAATTTTACAAGGTCACACAACATAGTCAGAAGTATTTTAACCCTCTTGTCCTCCACATACCAGACACTCCCTACTACATAAGTACAGTGGGTAAAGCTAGCAGCAGACAGAGATGAAAAAATGGCACAGAACTCTGAAAGGTACACAAAAACCCTAAAGAGAGAATGCCAATAAAACGTGCCACTTTCATATGCAGAAATTGACAGGCTGACCTTAAAATTTCAATAGAAATGCAAAGCACCAAGAATAGCTAAACCAGTGCTTTAAAAAAAAGTTGGAGGATTTACACTTTCTGATTACAAAGTTATGGTAACGAAGACAGTATGGTACTGGCACAAGGATAGCCATGGAGATCAGCGGAATAGAATTGAAGATCAAGAAATGAAATCTTATACTTACAGTCAATTTTCCATAAAGATGCCAATGGGGAATAAGAACAGTCTCTTCAAAAATATTGCTAGGACAGTTGAATATCCACATGCAAAAGGATTAATCTGGACCCCTACCTCATACCATACACAAAAGTAAACTAAGAATGGATCATAGACCTGACTGTAAAAACAAATGAATAAAACTCTTATAAGAAGACATAGAGGTAAACCTTTGTGACCTATTGGAACTTGGAGTTAGGCAATGATTGCTTAAATATGATACCAATAGTACAAGTACTAAAAGGAAGAATTGATGAATTGAACTTCATTAAAATTAAAAACCCTTGTGAGTCAAACAATACCATCAAGTAATTGAAAAGTCTACTCACCGAATTGGAGAAAATATTTGCAAATTATATATCCAATAAAGGACTTGTATTCAGAGTGTACAAAAACAAATTCTTAAAACACATTAAAGATAAGAAGAACCCAGTTATAATATGGACAAATAATTTAAACCGACATTTCTCCAAAAGAAGATACACAAATGGTGAAAAATCACACAAAAGGATATTTAGTGTCATAACTCATTAGGAAAATGCAAATCAAAACTATAAGAAGATACTATTGCACATTCATTAGGAGGGCTATAATAGAAAAGATAGCCAATAATCAATGTTGGTAAGGATGTGGAGAAAATGGAACCCTCCTTGCTGATGGGAATGTAAAAGGGTGCAGATACATTGGACGACATTTTGGCAGCTCCTCAAAGCGTTAAATATGTCTCAGAAACTCCCCTTCTAGGTAATGAAGGAAAATGAAAACATATGTGAATACAAAGACTCATGTGTGAATATCTACAGCAGTTATTATTCATAGTAGCCCAAAAAAGTGGAAACAACCCAATTGTCCTTCAACTTGATGAATGAATGACAAAATGTGGTATGCCCATACAATGGAATACTATTCAACAATACAAAAAAAGGAAGTACTTATAAATGTTGTAATAGGAATAGACCTCAGACATTATGTCATGAAAAAAGTCAGTCACAAAAAAATCAAGTATTATTAACCCATTTACATGAAATGTTCACAATAGATAGATCTATGGAAACAAAAATAAATTAGTGGCTTTCTAGGGCTGGAGTTAAAGATTGAAGGGGTGTAAGAGACAGTAACTTATAATAGGCATGGGATTTATTTTGAGGGTGATAAAAAAAGTTCTAAAATTAGATTGTTACACAACTCTGTAAATACACTAAAAGAATTGAAGTATATACTTTAAAAGGGATAATTTTATGATATGTAAATTATATCTCAATAAAGTCTTTTTTAATGTTCAGATACAAAAAGGAGGCTGCTAAAAATGATTCTTATTCCCATAGGTCAGGCATTTTTTTAAATCAAGCTTACTACATCATATGCTTCTCCAGATGCTTGGTTTGGTTTTCTCTACTTGGGGGTTCTTAAAATAAAACCCATTTTTCTGCAGTCTCTACAATTTTGTATAGATTGTATATAATATTCCAAAATAATAAAGAGTATTTATATCTGTATAATTTGGGTAGAGCTTCCTCATAACCCTACAAAGATAAAATTTTAAATGTTTCTACAGAAAGTTTGATGAGACAATAAGATTTCAATAGTTAACTCATTTGTTTTGTCCCTTCAGGACAACAACTTTAATAGTTACAGGAATGTTCTCTGCTGTATTTTTTTTCCTCCCCAAAATATGCAGTCAAAATGGCTTGTGAAATGTATGTTAAATAAATCTTTTTCACTATGTTGAAAGTTTAAGCGATTTAATAAAAATAGAATCTAACATTTTACAACTTGAACAAGCTTTCAAACGTCGCATTACTAAACTCCATTCTTTCCATGACGGAATCATCTGACAGTTCAGCATGAGACAGGCTCGCCTCCTACATAACTCCAGAGGAACTGTGTGGGATGTGAACCCAGCCCTGTAACCCCGCAAGGCCACAGAAGCTTAATTAATTTTCAGAAAACAAAGTGACTTGCATGGTCTAATTAGCCCACGTTTCTTAAGCAAACCCCAAACAAAGCTAGGTGATAGAGTTCTATGCAAACAAACAATAAAACCTAATCACTCCCCACATTTAGACACCACCATTATTATAGTTGCTCAACCTTTTTTAACTCTCCATTGCTTGGAATAATAATAACCTGTTAGAACTTTGAAATGAAAATCTTTCCACTTGACAAATGCTGATGTTTTTAAGCATTTCAAAAGCCAGTGTCAAACAGGCTGTCTTTTGATTTTCATCTTGGTCTGTGCAAGAGCATTAGTGCAAGAGCTGAGATTAGCCCCTCCTCCACAATTCCCCCATGTCAATCAGTAGGGGGAGCTCTCCTATTATTTAAGTGACCACAAACAAAGCGCAGAAGCATTTTTATTGACTCTCCTGGGGACAATGGCAAGGATTTCTTCAAGTGGATGTTAAAGCCTGAAGAACATGAGCACAAAGATTTGATCAAAGTTGGACATGTACCTCATTCAGCCTGGAGAACATATTTCCTAAAGCAGGCTTGCAAATTAAGGAGAGTGTAAAAGTTTCCGGCCTGTAGAACATTAACCCATTCCAGAAAGAAATCAAGTACCAATCATTTACAGTGGAATAAAACTTAATTGCATCAGGATTTTAATGACCATAATGAGCTCCATCATCTCCTTGACCTAACAGAATGTTTGGAGAGGTTAGAGAAAAGAAAAAAAAAGTGTGGACTAACAGATTTTTAGACTTCCAGAAAGGTGGCTTCAAGCTATCATTTATAATGCGGAGGTACACAAAATGAAAAAAGCTTCAAAAAGGATTAGACTCTAGAAAACACTTTGAGATTTTGTAGTTAAGTTAAATAAAATGTCATGGTGAGGAAATAAATAGCATATGTGGTAAACTTTTCATGTAATTCACTAAAATAGTACTTTCACAATTAAACAGATTTGCATGATACTTAACTAGGACTTCAACTTTAAAGTAACAATTTTCTTACATATGTGTATAGTATATATTGCAAGAGGATAAACTGAAGAATACAAAATACAAAGTGGCATTACCAAGAGGCAACAACAACAAGAATTGTATATCTCTGTATGAATACATCATGTCATAAAGGGTGACAGAAACTGTTGATGGCCCTAAATTTGCTCCTACTCTCTTTTAATAATATAATTAACCATTGTTAGCTGTGTGCACGGCTTCTCAGAGGAAAAATTACAATTCCCAGGCCTCTTTGCAGCTAGTGGAAGCTAGGTGACTGTGTTCTCGTTAATGGGATATGAACGGAAGGGATATGAAGAGTGGTATTGCCCAAAGGAATGGAAAATGCTGTTACCTACCCCTTTCTCCTTCCTGCTGTGGATGGTGAATATGATAGTGAGTCATCTTGGGCCATATGGAAAGGACAACAGGTTAGAAGAGTGTAGCAAAAAAGTCGAAAGAGCTTGAACCCCTCATAACTTTGCAGAGCAGACCCACCAGACCAGCATAGACCTTGCTGTAAGAGAGGAGTGTGACTCTAAGTTGTTTAGGTCACTCTTATTTTGCATTTCGGTCTCCATAGTTTAATCTGTATCCTGTACTAATAATATTATAGGATACCTAAAATAATACCTAAAACCCTATTTCATTCTACTGTGGAATTATCTAAGAGTTTGGAAAGTGAGCCCAGCAGTAGATTGTTCTGGCATCGAAAATTTGCAATGAGAGTTTCTGACTAGTAATTTAGCATTTACATTGAGGAGATAGATAATCTATCTACCTACCTACCTATTCGTTCATCTATTATCTATCTCCCAAATGTAAATGTTAAATTACTAGTCAGCAACTCTCACTGTAAATTTTCTATGCCAGAACAATCTAACGCTGGGCTCACATTCTAAACTCTTAGATAATTCCATAGTAGAATGAAATAGGGTTTTAGGTATTATTTTAGGTATCCTATAATATTATTAGTACAGGAGTAGGTAGGTAGATAGATAGATGATAGATAGTATGCTTTTTCCTATGAACAGAAGGTAACAAAAGAAAAAGGAGAAGGAAGATGGGAAGGAGGAAGAAGAAGGAGGATGAGGAGAAGAAGAGAGAAAAGAAAGAACTGCTTCAGTTCTTGGCCAGGACTGTCCCAGTTACATCTATGGAATGACAGAGTTAACAATGTCTCTTTTCATTCTCAATGGTGCCCTGATTTGATCAATAAATCAGATGGTTGCTCTACTCCTTGGTGTCCTTTCAATAAAACCAATTTACCTCAGATAGCTTGAGCTTGACTTTGTGCCGTGAAACCTGAAAGTGCCTAAGCCATTGTAGAATGTGAACACACTGTGAAGAGAACAGGGCTTTGGTATAAGAAACATCAGCATAGGCACCAAAACAAAAAAAAAAATACAAAATACCAATCACTTAAGAAAAGACCAATTAAAATAATAAAGCTTGAGAAAGCTGTAGTGGAAATGACTTCAATAAGCTGGAAGGAGAAGAGAAAATTAATAGAGGAGAATGCAATTCAAGAAGACAGAATTACTCTGGCCAAGGGAGGAGGTACAGGGGACACAAATGCAGATTTTGGCAGCAGGAGCCAATCAGGGCCATCTTCTGCTTAAATGTTTGCTTGTATATTATCATTTTTTTCAATATAACCAGTAACAATAAGGGTATAAAAGATGTTCAGAAAGCCTATATCATTCCCATCCATGATCCTGTAGTAACATACCCAAATCACTGTAGCCCAGCATGGAACAATGGAGAGACACTGGAAGACCATGAAGTGGAGAGGCAGCCTTTCAGAGACATTTATCAATGTTTGTTTTTTGTTTGTTTGTTTGTTTTCTTAAAGAGATATATCCTGAGGCTAACAGTACTTCTCTTCATTTCTTACAAGTTCACAAAATGAAAGGGCTTCTACTGAAAATTAACATTTGCCCAGTAGATCCGCGATTGACCTGCTTCATCAGACTCCAAATATATGGAGGTGCACTAACCTGGGTTCTTCCTGCCAGTGACTGCCCTACAACAGGATGAATGACTGATGCCAACAACCAACTGCCATTGTGTGTTCCTGATCAAGAGGGACCAAGAAAGAACACAGGCTAGAAATGAGAAAGTGGGCCAAACCCAAACATAACATACTCATGTACAAAGCTTGTCAAAATTGCAAGAGATGCAACAAGTCATTTACTAATGTACCCTTCCTCTCATGTATCATGATAATTTTACACTTTTAAGTTGGTACCTTAAGTTGCTATGATTTCTCCTAAAATACTGGAATATCCTTGTGTCTACATAGTCGGGCATTATCCTCACAGATTTGATGGCAAATATAAAATTTATAAACTTTGAAGACATAATTTACAGGAAAAAATGTATTCATGTGGTAGATGGCAGTGGTTTCTTTCCTTTTTGTTTGTTTTTGTCTTTTGATTTTTGTGTTTGCTCATTTATCCTGTATTTGGAAGCACCAGGAAGCTAGACAAGGTAAGGGCAGAGCTAGGGAGAGGAAAGATGTTTATTCTGAGTTATTTGTCCTTGCTAGAAACAGTTTCAAGGGAACACAAAAAAGTGGTTTCCTAATGGGAAACATTTTCCTCGACACAGACTGGACTCAGATGATGAAATCAGCTCACCATGACATAGTTACATGTGAATCCACAACTGTAGTCTTCATTGTGATTTAAAGCAATAACCCAAAAGGCCAGTGTATTTACTGGCCAAGACGGAAGTGAGTTGGAAGCAGGTAGTTTATGATGCCAGGAAAAAAATAAACTGACTTAATAATTGGAAGCAAGCAGAACAGAACCACAATAGGTCACCATGTTAAAGGACGTTAATTTTTGCTATTGGTAAAGGCCTTAAAGTCTTAAAGACTCCCGTCCCAGGAGACAACGCACATTCAGTGGGAACTTGGATAGTGGTATGTGACTCCCCAGCCCAATGTTCTAACATGTCAAGTCTTCCAAAAGCCACCCACTCTGTTCTATAAACAGATGAATCCTGGCTAAAGAAAGCGTCACTAACTTTGAAGATTTGAAAGGCATACAAAATTTAGGGGGAAAATCGTGACCAATAAAAGTTGAACAGGATCTGTAAGACTATATTACAAAGCTGGCTGACTTTCATGATTGGAGGATAGTATTAAGAAAGTGACTGAGCAAGATTCTTAAAATAAAGGAAGCTGAGTCATTGGATCAAAACATCATCAGCTCATTTTGAAGCATCACAGATATTTGGAAAATAAGACCAAAACCCTATCATCATGATAAAGCAGACTGAGGATGAAATCACAGAGCTGGATACAAATTTAATCAGTTTAATAGTTTCTTCTCACCTTAATTGCTCTTAAGAAGTGACCAATAAAAAATTAGAAATTTTCAGGAAACAATAAACACGGAGCTATGTGGTAGGAAGAATAATAGTAGATTTATTTATTTTTTGTTTTAGACACATAGAGTAAAGCATCATCATAAGTACACATTTCTTACACCATGTTCATATAGTTACATTATTTTTCAGTTGGTGTCTCACTCCGTCGCCCAAGCTTGAGTGCAGTGGCATGCTCACGGCCACCCCAGCAGCCACCTGCTGGGCTCCAGCGATTCTTCTGCCTCAGCCTTCCAAGTATCCAGAACTACAGGCGTGCACTACCATGTCTGGCTAATTTTTTATTTATTGTAGAGATGAGATCTCGCCAAGTTGCCCAAGCTGGTCTTGAACCTGCGGGCTCAGGCAATCCACTCTCCTCGGCCTCCCAAGTTGCTGAGATTACAGGCTGAGCCACCAGGCCCAACCAAGAAGTAGCATTAGCACTCCATTCTAGAATTTAAACAGAAAAGTGACACATCTGGTTGACCCCACCCACAGGATCTTTATGTCTTTGGCAATCCTTTTCTGATGTGATAGCCAAGCCAATTCACGGGGTGAGTTAAATAAAACAACATTCAAGTGCTGAGCACAGTGTTTAACCCAAAAGTTCTCCATAAACCTATTGGGCCACTATCATTGTTGTGTTGCTACTGCTGTTATTGTTGTGGTCAGAATGTGTCTTTTAAAAAGGTTCTGGTTGGGCCAGGCTCAGTGGCTCAAGCCTGTATTCCCAGAGCTTTGGGAGGCCGAGGCCAGTGGATTGCCTGGGTCCGCGGGTTCGAGACCAGCTGGGCAAACTGGCAAGACCTCATCTCTACGCTAAATCAAAAATTAGCCAGGCGTGGTAGTGCGCACCTGTAGTTCTAGCTACCTGGAAGACTGATGTAGAAGGATCTCTGGAGCCCAACAGGTTGGCCTTGGGGTGACTGTGAGCGTGCCGCTGCACTCCAGCCTGGGAGACGGAGAGAGACTCCAACTCAAAAAAAAATTCTGGTTGTTCTGGGATGACGAGCATCTCTATTAACTTCATTCATAGGATATAACGTAAATTATTTTACTGTTACATTAAGATATAAGTAACTCTCACCTAATTCATTCATTTTTCTTCACTTATTCTATTACTAAGCATATTTTGTCAACAATTCATTGAAAAACACATAATATTTTATAATGTTTTTAAATAACCACCTACATGTTTGGTCCCACTCTTTTCTGATACAGTTCTTGGTCCTCAAATGAGCTTGCAAAGGGAATCAAAAGTCTTTCAGACTAGCATTTCCTAATACCAAAGAGCTTCTTATAAGCACCTGGTGAAAATTAGTTTTTGATATAAAGGTAGAAATAATACTAAGAGAGTAGAGGGCGTGAGATTGAATGTATTTTTGCTGTTGTTTACATTAATAAAATATAAATAAAGTACCAATCTCGGAATTTGCCCCTTAAAGTGAGATGTTACATGATATGCTCCCCTTGTGACAACCACGGGTACTTCTTTATGATTTGACTATTCCCACTAAGCAGGCATCATTCTTCTCTTACAAATTCACTATTTTTTCTTTCTTTCTTTTTCCCTTCAATATTTCACAAGACCCTTTCTGAATTTTATCTAAAACAGGAAAAGTTTTAACAGTTAATTTTTTCACTTAACCATAATATATCTTAATTGTTTATAGAGTTTTAAAAGTTTAGGTTTTTAAGCATAATAATGGTAAACAGAATTGTTTTGAGATTTCCCAAAAATAAAGTTTCAGGAGAAGATGGAAAAATATGGAAAAATTTTATACTAAAAATTTCTTTATTTTTTTTTACTTCTTGTTTTTAGAAACCATGAAAGAGAAGCAAAATTTTATAATTTCTCACTGCCAGAAAATCTATCAAACAAAATAGGAAGGAAAATAGCCACCCCAATATTAAATTCTACTTATATGTTGAATATGTTTGTCTGTTAGGTAGATAGGACTCTCAGTCTTCTAGAGAATTCTAGAACTGTCAGAAATGGCTACAGTGAAAAACTTTTTTTTTTCTGGGAAGCAAAAAATATGCTAATGCAAAATCAATTTCATTCCTTTCAATTCCATTCAAGCAGGGAAGGAAATCCTTATCTGAAATTCAGACCCACTCTTACCACATCTCATTCTTAATTACCAAGACAAATATGGCAACTTCCAGCTCACTTTTGCTGAGGATATCTAACTTTAGCCTAACTTTCAAAAGCAGCTAACCTTAACAAGGACATGGCAGCTGTTGGACAACTCACAGGCACATTCCACTGTAATTAGAGCCAAGAAACACTGGAGAACCATGTCCAATTGAATCTGAAAAGAGAATGTTAGTCAGCCAGAACATCTTCGCTCGAAATAGAATATAACAACAACAAAATTATTCAGTAAACTTTAAGATTTTATTTTTTTTAAATGCCTCCAAAAACAATTGCCTACACTGGAGAGAAAAATTGCCCATTAACTTTGAGTGACATCTTCTAATGATTATATCAAGTTTTCATGTATGTTAAATCATCTCTAGTGTTTGAAACCACCAGGCATCTAAGCTCCTGTTTAGAAGGAAATGCAAAGGCAGCTTGTAAAAGACCATGTCAAGCTCAGCTACTTGAGTTCCGAGTAGACCTATGGGAAAAAGGAATCCAAAGCACATCTCCTCCAAGCTTTGGGCAAGGTTGGTTTTCCTGTGTGGATATCCTGGGCACCTGCCCAAAGGAGATGTCCAGTACAAGGGAAAGAAACATGGCTCAGATCCAGGATACAGAGTTAGAATTTGGGGAGGCAGAAAGAGAGCAGAATTGTGTGCTAAATTTTGGACTGCGTGGTTCAAAGTGGCCAAAGGAACAGGAAGGAGATACATGTTTGTGGCATCCTTGTGTTGAAGACCAGAGGGGCACCATGGACAAGATGAGGAGGAGACTGCATGGTGAATGTGTGTCTCCTTGTGCCACTAGCCCAATACCTGGCACCTGGAAGTGACTTTCACCAATAGGAATATGCTTTTCCTCTTCACAATCTACATGGTGCTCTCCCATATTCTTCTAGAGACAGATTTTTTGTTGATTTATGGAAAGATGGATCATATCTTTTGCCATCCTTGACATATTTCCATGCAGATATGAATACTTCATTGTAAAGCCACAGTTCAGCCAGAAGAGCCAATGGCTGTGCTGGAACAATGAAGAAGTAGAGGAAGAACAGATAGACACCCATAGCCACCAAGGGAGAGCTGTTGACTATAGGATGCTGGTGACAGCAGCCGGACCTTGGGCAGATCATTTCACCTCTGTGGACCTGTGTCCTCCACAGCAAAATAAGGTCATTGAGTTAATGTCTCTCTGACCTTTGAAAAGGTCATCATCACCTGTTATTTCTATTGGATTTAATGTCAGGAATCCCGAAAGCCAGCGGCTCCATTTCCACTCCTCCAATTCACGCTTTGAGCCCTTGCACATCATGTCCTTTCTTCTGGTAGCACACATTTCACTAACTTTTGCACATCAGAAAACCTTTCCCTAGCACCAGTAAAAGAGCTTGCTCTATAGAAAGACAACAATGACTCCCAACATTCTTCTCGCTCTATAGAGGTGGGAGCCTTTAGAAAAGAGACGAAAAGAAAGATTCTCACATGAATGGAAAAAAGGGGTGAGTGGCGTGCCAAGCAGCTGTCGAGATCTTCCCTTAGGGCCTCCAGAGAGAGTCCACTCCAGGTGTTTTCTGTCTGCGCTGGGTTAGCTCAGGACCCCTTAGCTGGGTGGCTATGTTCCTTAGCATCCACTCCATCCTTTGTGTGGGTCTCTGCCTGCCAAAGGAGTTCAAGAGAAGCCTGTTACCACATAAGCACCCCACACTATGCTTCACAACATGGTAGACGCTTAGAGGCAAATGGGAGTTTCATGAATATAATATCAATAAAATTTGATTTTGAAATTTGATTCTACCTACATGGTAGATAAATAAACCACCTGAGTGATAAATGCTTGCTTTTTCCAGTCACAATTGACCAAATACTCTTTTACTTAAGCACCTATGTTTACTGTGGCCAAAATAATAGTCCATAGATCAATTAGCAGATGCTGGGTAAAACTTGGGGATTTCACATTTATGGGGACTAGAGGCCAAAATGCTCTCCACCTCATCAATAAGTTATTGGGTCTTCCTCCTGCATCCTTGCCCCGCTTCCCACATCCTGAGGAAGGGCTGAGATCCAAACAGTTATCACACGATGGATGGCATTCCTTCTTCATGACCCACCACACTCGTATGATTTAAGCCATGGTTTGGGATGTTGTTGATGATTTATTGAACAAAAAATGTAAATGATCTGGATGGCAGATGTTTTATATTTTCTGACCATTCATTTTCAGTGGGAATGTAATTAAAATTTATGAAGTGTATCTGCTGAATTGCATTGGCAATTGATGATCTCCTCCAGGGCTGTCTATCTACAGATGATGAGTAATTGTGGACAGAGACATGTGGTGACAAGGGCGGAATGTGATGTTTCTGCCAGAGTCAAGTGACCTGCGCTAAGGATGGAATTCCTGTGCCTTAAACTGCAACCTCCAGCCCCACCAACCCACACCATTGAGAAAGGTGGAACAGTGTCTGTCCTTTTTTATTTATATTTATTTATATTTTTGTGGAGTTTAAAACTCTATGCCAGCTCCTGAGTCTTCCTATTTTCCTTAAGGACCTTCTTCTGAAAGGTATGTTATATATGTCCAACCGAGGGATCCAGGAATCACATCATCTGATGTGATCCTTCAGATAAAACCCATAGAACCAACTTTGGAAAATTCCAAATATCCTAAGGGAGCTATAATTTTTTGACTTTGCATATGACTTTTCAGGGGTCAAAGTTACCATGAAAAGATCAAGTCAAAAGAGTAGCTAAACCCTTCATATGTGCCTCCACTGTATATAAGGTAGCAATGCACTGATCAGTTCACATGTCTACCTTTCTACTAAACAGAGAGCTTCTTGAAGACAAGCACCTTGTCCTTGGTTCTCCACATCTTTAGAAGCCAGCCCACATCCTACAATATTATATGTCTCATAAATATTCTTGAACTTGACTGACCTGTGTTGAGGAAGCTACATCTATCTGTAGCAAGAAAGAGAAATGCCAAAGAGCCAGAAAATTCTGTATCATAGTATTAAAAGTATGGTTCTCCAGCAGCTTATTACCTCTTAGGAGACCTTTTCTTTTACAAAGATACCACACTTTTTTCATTGATAACATCACCATCATGCAAAATCCTCATAGCTATCCTTTAAATGTTCAGGTTCTCAATCCAAGCAGAACAAAAATAGGATGGCCTAAGTCAAGGAAGTATCAAGATTCACAAACTCTGTCATAGGTGAAAACTTTATTTTTGCTCTTTCTATTGCACTCAAATTTTTACTTTAAATTCCATAAGCCAGTTGTTTGTGGTTTTGATAAGAGTATGAGCTAAGATGCTAATACTAGTACTAATATTTGCTAATACTGGGGTTCATACAAAGATTGAGACCTTTGCAAGCAACAGAAGAGTCTGTGTTGGTCAATCTGTTTTATCACCTCACCTTTTTCCGTGGAACACCTTTTTTTGAGTCAGGGTTTCATTCTGTCTTCCAGGCTGGAGTACAGTGACACAATCATGGGTCACTGCAACCTCGACCACTTGAACTCAGGTGATCTTCCTACCTCATTCAAGTAGCTGGAACTATAGGTGTGCACCATCATGCCCAACTAACTGGTTTTAATTTTTGTAGAAGTGAGGCATCTCTATGTTGTCCAGGCTGACTGAACTCCTGGACTCAAACAATCCTCTCACCTCAGCCTCCCAAAGTGCTGGGATTACAGAAGTGAGCCACTGCGCCCAGCATCTATTACAATTATTATTAAGATGGTCTCCTTGATAGCTAGGGCTTCTCACTAAAACCAAAAAAAGGTTAAAATACTGAATGAAATAACTTGTTTTTATTTCATCAAACCCAGATGATCACTGTGTTGCTGAGTGACTGGACACCCAGGAGGACCTTTTCGCTGAACAGGAACAATTGCTCTGAAAGCTGAAAAGTGGCAGCCCTGGGACTGAGATTCAAAACCCTTAGCTCTACACGTCACAAGTCCGATTTTGTTTTGCACATAGTCTGATTTTGTTGAGACTTCAGCTCTGTTCTTTCATTTATTCTCTTAGCACTTCAAAATCAAAGTGAAACAGCACCTTAGCACTGTGCACCCAGGAGCTCTGATTGCAGCTGTATGGGTGAAAACCTGGACACAGATTTTACTGGGAACACACTGTGTGCCAGATCCTGTGTCTCAACAGCAACTCTACAATATAAGTTCTACTGTTATTCCCATTCTACTGATGAACATGCTGAAAATTTCCATTCTAGCCTTTAATTTAGTCATCTTCCCTGGCCCTATAATATCCCCTTCAAGAAAAGCATCCTAATAATTTATAATCTGTATCAAAATTTGGTCCCAGGATATTCATTACGATGTATTAAATGTCAGAAGATGAAAAGACGTTTAGATAAATTGTGGTAGAACCAGCTGATAGAATATCTACTGAGCATAACAAAACTATGTTTTTATCCATTGACCATAAAATTCTGCTTCTGTTATTTCAGAAAAAAATAATTAGGACTATCTGTAAATATTTAGCTAAAAGATGTATTTATAGGTTTATTTTAAATCACAGATTAATAACTACATAGATATCTGATAAGAGTTCATTTATTAAGTAAACCAAGTACATCTACATAGTAGAATGCTATGCAACTAATAAAAGTTATATAGAATATTGTTCACAACATGTATATACTATTTATTCCAAAAATAAATCATTATGTTACAAAACAATAGAGAGTGAGGAATTATACTGTTCAAATTATACATAAATAGAAAAAAATGAAAAAGATAACAATAGTAATCTCTAAGTGAGGGATCTATCACTGATTTTTATTTTCTCATCTTTCTTTTCTGTATTTTTATTTTTCTTATAAAGGATACATATACTTATGTAAAAAAGAAAAAAGAAAGTAACAAAAGTCTTTCCTTGAAAATTATAAAATTAATAGAAGAAATTCCCTATTTAAAGTGTCATCCAAGTTTTGTTTTCAAATATTTGGATTGTAATACATATGATTTAAAATATACATGTATATTTTAATATTTAATTTTAATTTTAATATTTTAATCATCTTAAATTCCAAACCATAAGAATAATTGTATATGTACAAATATACATATATACACATATAAAATATATGTGTATATATACAATTATTCTTATGGTTTGGAATTTAAGATGACTGACATTTTATTCTTCATACTTTTGTATTTTCTAAATTTTCTACTGAAAACATGCATTTCATAATCAGAGAAAACAATAAATAACAATTAATAATCATAGGATGCCTACGGATAGATTTTGAGTTTTTTAATTTTAGTTAAACACTAAACAACAAAGCAGAATATTAAATGAATCTGAGAAAATTAGAAGAATATTGAACACTTCTCTTTCTTTTCTGTAAACTTTATTTTCAAGCTGCCTCTCTCCTGCCATAATGTTTACCAAACTCGGTGCTAAGATTTTCATTGACAACCACAGGCATGCGAGAGCTCACTTTCCTGTGGAACTGTCATAATAAAAAGACATTAACATTTTAGTATTTGGGCAAAATGTTTAACACGCAAACATTTGTATTTTTCCTTCAGTTTTCAAAACAACTTTACATCTCTCTTTTCAAAACAGTGTTAAATGGTGTCACTCATTAGCTAGCAGGTGGCTCGAAGTGGAGAACCGTGTTTAATGCATGTATTTCCCACATAACCAGGAGCACAGACCAGGTGAGAGTGCAGTGTGTGGGCTCAGCTAAGGGTCTGTGCACCTGGCCAAGGACCTGCGCACCTGACCCTGGGTAAGTTGGGGCAGCATCCCTGAGTGGGCTTTGAGGCCTAGACAAGGAGTATCTTGTAAGAAGTCCAGTTTTAGCTGTCTGGATGGGGATAGAGCTGGGGAAACCAACACTATCAGTGAAGGCACCTGTGCAACCCAGAGTAGAGGAGCAGTGCATCCACAGATAACACACCGTCAGATTCACAGCCTCATTTTAGGGCAGACTGAAAAGGAGACACAAAGTATCAGGGAAATCATGGGGAGGGGGACCCTGACCTAAGCATCGTAACAGTAGAGATAAAGGATGTGGCATAGGTAACACATTTCATATGGTGCTGGTTGTGTTTGGCTAAAACAGCTGAGATGGCAATGGTGACAAAATGCCATAGGAAGGACACATAGGATGAAATAATCTCGAGTCCTTCCTGAACCAGCCAGACAAGTCTAAACCCAGATAGAGTTTGGGGGTGGCTCTGTGTCTGGAGACCCAGTCTCTGGGTTGAAGAAGAGCACTGTGCAGCTGTCATTGGAGTCTTGAGTCCAAATGGCTGGGTGGGATTGAAAGCCCCTTCTTGTCAAATGTCATATGTGTTGGAGCAAGCAGCATACAGGATTTCATTAAGAATGTGATCTCTTTAAGGAACACAAAACACTCAACGCTTGATGAGGTCTTGTTTATGTCAACCACCAAGTCTGCAGCCAGTTGTTCCCTTCAATCCTGTCCTTAGTCATTGCCCCTGAGCTGCTCAGAAGGGACCTTAGGTGGTGACATAAGCCAGCTGTTGAGCAAGCCCAAGGGACTGGATTAAGACTTCTGTAACCCAGTACTTGGGAGTGTGGACTGCCGGACATTGTGGTATAAATGCCACAAGTAATGATCAACATTTGTGATGTGAAAGGCCACTGAAAAAAATTGGGGTGATAAGTGTGCCCATTTCATAGGATTGTTGTGCAGATTAAGTGTGAGGATATAGATGCCATGTGAACAGTGACCAGCATGGAGCAAATGCCCGGGTGTGAGTAACTAGAGTGTTATTATTCTAAGTGCTTCACATTGGCTTAGCATTGCTTAACTTTCAAAGCATTTTATTTAGCGTTGTTGTATTTGCAATGGCAGAATGAGAGAAAGAGAGAATTATGAGGAAAGGTTCCCCTAAAACCGGAATTATATTTTGGAGGATGGGTCCCTTGTAGTACAGGCTTCCTCCCAATAGGTAAGTGTTCTAGGAAGACATTGGCATCAGTGTACCAGCTAGCGTTGTTCTGAGAAACTACATTTGGCTTCAGTAAATTTTTTTTTTTGAGATTCTTTCAATGTGTTTGCCCATTTCATGATGAGTGATTTGCAAATACACCTGCCCACACTGCACTGAGTGTTCAGTAGTTTTGTTTTTTTTTAACCAAAAACAGCATAACCTCCATGCCCCACCCTCTCTATTCACCCATCTTGCCCTGAGCAACTTTTTCATTTCCTGGATTAGAAAAGTCCTCAAAGGGAAATGTTTTGCCAAGGTGGAAGAGATGAAACCATAAAATAGCAGAAGCACTAAAAGGTGTCAAAATTGATGAGTTCAAAAACTGTTTTGAGTAGTGGAAAAGGTGTCTTGATAGATATATTGCATCAAACAGAGAGTACTTTGAAGGTGACTAAAGTTTAAACATGCAAGAATAAATGCACACTTTTTAATAAATACAGTCTGAGTTTTTTGGGGGTACCTTCTTGTATAATTATGCCCATTTTCCAGATGTAGATCTAAGTTTGATGTTATGCCCAAGGACAGTACTGGGTAGCAATGGGCCAGGATTTCAAGGTCCAAAGCCTCTGTTGTCCAGTGCTCCACAAGCACTCCAGGCTGCCTTTCTATAGTCATCAATACCTGTGCTACGATGTTGTTATTTTGCGGCATTTTTCCCATTATAAAATCTAATGATTATAAATCCATTGAATGATGTCACCGAAGCATTCCTAGTCAGGATTCTTTTCTTCGATGGTGACATCCCAGCAAGAGCAAGAAGGAAATTCTCAAGGCTCTTGCTCCTGAAATGATCTCTCAATCACTAAAACTGTCCTTTTCTACATTATTTTGTAAGCTCCAATATTTCCTCTCAGATGCGTCTACTTTTCTGATTGTGACCTCCAGCCCATCCTGTATTCAAGAGTCTTTCTGGAAAACCAGGGGAGGCAGGCACAATATTAATAAGAGATGGTGAAGGCTGTTCGCCATTGAATACTTGCTATGTTTCAGGCAGTGATATGAGATCTTTGACGATTTTCCTTAATGTAATCAACACAGCAACCAGTTGACAGGTAAGGACAGCCAGTAAGCTGACAAAGGCCCAATTTGGATTAAGGTGTATCTGACTGCAGAAGCCAAGCTCCCACCCACGGTGCTAGCCCACTTCCCTCATGGGGGACACCAGAGTTGACAGGGCCCTCTGTTCCCCGCCCCCTTTAACCTCTTCCCATACTTCCCACAGCCTTCTACAAAACCAAGTTGCACAAAAGTTGCCTTTCACCTGCCAGGTTTCATCTCATGCCCCACTTTCTTAGTGATCATCACCACAGTTGAAATGAAACACAGATGCAGAAAGTTGGGTTAGTTGGCCTGTGATCCTATCCCTGGAGAGAAACCTCAGCTGTGGTCTCCAGGGAGCGTCAACTCTCACCATGGGCTTCATTTCTGCCCTGAAACTTTGCCACCTTGACCAAATGCTGCTACCTCTTATCCCTCCAAATTTCCATAAGCCCCCTTCTCTCAGCACACACCAGCAGGTGAGTATGTGCCAGTCACTCTGCCAGGCCACCAGGAGATGGAGATGGTGACTATCACAGTGCCTGATGTCTCAGGGGAAAACCCGGACATTCAATTAGAAATCTCAGTAATATGTGAAGATATTTTAGATCTGACATGTACAAGCAACACATAAAGAAAAATAATTCTGCTCTAGGAGCCTGTGGCCTTATTTTCTGTATCAGAAACGACTCTCTCCATGATTCTCTCTTGTCTTTTGAACTGACTGCTCTATACATGCTATCCTTTTTTTTTTTTAGTTGGAGTCTCACTGTGTCGCCCAGACTGGAGTGCAGTGGCCGCTCCCGGCCACTGCAGCCTCGACCAGTTGGGCTCCGGCAATTCTTCCGCCTCAGCCTTCCAAGTAGCCGGAATTACAGGCGCACACTACCATGCCCGGCTGACTTTTTTATTTATTGTAGAGATGAGGTCTTGCTGCCCAGGCGGGTCTCGAACATGCTATTCTTAATGGAACCACAGTTTGCTAAGCTCTCTGCACACCCCAGTGTGCCCAGCATGGAGTTGTGCACTGTATAGATATGCAACTCAACACCTCTGAGTTAAAAAGCCTCAAGTGTTGGGGAGCTGCTGCTGCATCTCAAACCACCCCCAAACTCAGAGGCTTACCATTTAAGATTTTAATGATGACATAGGTTTATGAGTCAGCTGCAGGATTCTAGTGACTCCGGTGGGGCCTACTCACACATCTTAGGGCAGTTGAGGTCTCTGCAGGATGGTCTGATATAGCGTGGACTGGCTGGGTTGACTCAGTTCTCCCCTGCACATCTGTCCCTCCCTCCAGGAGGCCAGCGTGGCTCCTGTGGTGGGGGTGGACATCCCAGAGAGAAAGTGGAAACATAAAAGAACATTTTAAAAACTCCACTTGTAGCCAGGCTCGGTGGCTCAGCCTGTAATCCCGCGTCTTTGGGAGGCTGAGGGGAGTGGATTGCCTGAGCGCGCGGGTTCGAGACCCGCCTGGGCAGTAAGACCTCATCTCTACAATAAATCAAAAAATCAGCTGGGCGTGGTAGCACATGCCTGTAATTCCGGCTACTCGGAAGGCCGAAGCGGAAGGATCGCCGGAGCCCAGCAGGTCGAGGCTGCGGTGGCCGGGAGCGGCCACTGCACTCCAGTCTGGGCGACAGAGTGAGACTCCAACTCAAAAAAAAACTCCACTTGTGTGGAGCTGGCTACTGTCCCCTTGGCCAGAACAGGTCACTTGGCCAAGTCCAGCACCTACATGGACAGGCACAGGCAAGATGTGTAGACACAGGCACAAAACCTGCGGGCTGTTAATGCCCTCACTCTACTGCACCCCACTACTGGGGTGACGTTTTCTTCCAGCCAACCCAAATCCAATGTGCTTCCGTCTTAACCAATTTTATACTGAAATACATCCCTTTTCCTCAAAGAGTCGTTACACCCAGTTCTGCCGATGCAGAATCCTCAGCTCCTTGGGCCATCTTGGCAGTTCTGCGAGGCACCGGGTAGACAAAAGATGGGCCTTGTGAAGTGGGTCCCACGTGAGGATGATGAGAGGTGGAAAGCATGAAACACAGATCCCACTTGGAACTTCATCTTCTCCAAAGAATGTCACATTTTGAGTGGAAAGGGGAAAAAAGGGGGGTGCCCCAAACGTAAGACTCTGAAGTCAGTTATTTTTCTCTCTTGACTAATTAAGCTTAACCAGAATGGTGGGCCTGTCAAACTTGGGGAACCTTTCCTGAGAGAAAAAAGGAGCTGCTCTCCAGGTGGGTTTTCCCGACTCTGGCTGGCTCCCACCACAATATACATTTGGCATCCATGACAGCACCGTCAAAAATAATAGCTGGAAAACTCACTGTCTGTCACGATGAAATAATTATGTATGGGGCTTCCTTACACTCAAGATGGATTATATATTTCATTGAGGAAAATATATGTGGCTTTTAAAAAGAATGTAATGCATTGAGGGCACTGCTGAGATTAATAGCCAAATAAAGAATTTTTTTAAAAGAAAGTTCTGTGTGTGTGTGCATTTGGGTGTGCACGTGCATGTGTGTGCATGTACTTGTGAGCATGTCACTCATGAGGAGATGGGACATGTCATTCCTAAGCTGGCTAATTACAAAATGCATTAATGTTTTATTATACCCTTATCAGTAATTAATCACCCACTTTGATGTAAAGTTCAGCATCAGAAAAGTATCATGAAATTGTCCTTCAGGTATAAATGAGGTTTTTTTCAGGGTGAACGAAGACCAGGACAAAGATAGAAGTTTATTTCCCTCGGAAACAGGAAAAGGATTAGCATTGTGTGTATCTTACACTGTGTATGTTACCCTTGGGGTGATTATAAGGCCAAAACCAAAGGAAGCAAGAGAGAACGAGAAAGAAACAGAGAAAGAGAGTAGAGAGAGAGAGACAGAGCAACAGAGAAGAGAAAGAAAGAAGAGACTTTTCATGACAGGGGGGCAGGGAGAGCTCCTCAGTGGTGTTCTTCAGGTGCAGAGTTTGAATAAAAATGCAAAACAGGATGCTCTCATTCAGTAAATATTATCATTTTTATTCACTCATTAATTAAGTTGCTTAATTGCTGCTGTCAAAAGACTCTTGAGTCTGTGACTGGGGCTGCTGCACTGTTTTGATAGTAGCTGAAGGAGAGAAAGGCAACATCGCTGGCTTGGCTTTCCCTTAAGAAGGAAGACTCCTCAGTGAGGGAGATCAGAAAGGGTCCGAGAGGTTGATGCTGGGAGAGAAAAAAATGCTTCTGCGGGAACATGGCACATTGCATGAAACTACAGGATGGTATTTCATTACCGCGATGATGCCCATTGACAGCATATCATCATTTCAGTCATTACTCTGCGAAAATTATTTTTATGCAAAATATTTCTCCTCTTTTAGTCTAACTTTCCCAAGAGGGGCAAGAACGGAAATAGACTCCGGCCCTGTCAGTCAACAGTCATACATCCCTTTGTATCTGCTTCAGAGGGATGACTTTAGGCTATTTCCAAGCACATCTTGTCCACTGTATTCCATCTTATATCCCCAGTGCTTCTGAGGCCTCCCATGCTTAATTCTCTACATGTTTCTTCACACTGGGGCAATCACATGTCCCACAGAGCCTAAGCCAGACTGCCGTTCAGCAAACACATACAAGAAATAGCCTACAAAGTGTCTTGGTGCTGACATTTGATTAGTGTTCCCTGGCCTTTCCTTGCTCAAATATGCTTTATTTGAAATATTTGAATAACCTTTGAGCACACCCTTCCTAATTTGTCACCCTATGCACACCCAAAAATCATAGGCTGATCCAGCGGGCGCAGAGCCCTCTTGCCCAGGGAAAAAAATGGCTTACACCATTTCTAAGTACGCTGGGCTTCCTAAGAGTGCATCTCCAGCCCTTCTACCAAACAACACCAAAGGCAACATCAGCAACACTCACAGTGGGAAAAGTGACGGGTCTGCGAAGTGAATGTGGATATGTACATCTGACCCTCCCCAGATTCTCAGGTAGAGGGGGGCTCTGCCTTAATTCACTCTGCTTCTCCAACTGAGGAGGACTAAATGTTTTTCTCTGGCCTTCCACAGTGTAGTTGCTCCACCATTCAGTGAAGCCGTGTGTGTGTGTGTGTGTGTGTGTGTGTGTGTGTGTGTGTGTGTGTGTGTATGCATGTGTAGGTTATTTATTGTGTATGTATTATGTGTTGTGTGTGCATGTAAGTATTGTTGCATATGTGAACATTGTGCATGCACATGTGTTTTGTGCATGTACATTTTCCTCATATTTTCTCACTGACCTCTACTGTATGCTTATTGGGTGGCTTGTTGACAGTTTATTTGAGAAGTGATGCCATGTGGTGAGCTTCACAAGCAGGCCAGCGAGCCAAGCCCCAAGGTGAACACAATGAAGGGCTAGGAGGACAGGTCAGTTCTCTGATGAGTTACTTGAATCATTATTTCCCTGTTAGAATACAGTTAGATATGTTGGTGTGCTGATGGCTAAATCCTCATGCATTTTGGAACAAAAACCCTCGTTTTCAGGAAGCTTAGCTGCTGTGGGCTTTACCTGTAGATGCTGGGAAATTACTCCTTTGCCATGAGGACTATCTCAATGAAGAAGAAAAAGATGAAGAAAAAGAGATAGATATTAAGAAGCATCTCAGTTCACAGCATCACTCTCACCCCTTTCAATTTTCTGAGAAACTTGTTTGCATTAGGACAGAGTAACTTGCTTTTTTTTCTATTATCTTCATGAAGGAAGGTAGGGAATCGTCTTTCAACACTTATCTTAAAAATCTAATAGTCTTATCTCACCGTCACACTCAACTCTGTGCAATATAGTTAAATGATTTGTTGATTTGCATTTAGGAGTACTGTCTAAGTAGTTCCTAACCATGGGGACTATCAAATTCTGATAAAGTGACTGTTATGATCTGAATGTGTCCCTCTCAATTTCTTACGTTGAAATCCTAATCCCCAGTATAATGGTATTAGACGGGTATAAGCTTTATAAATGAAATTGGTGACCTTATAAAAAGACACCAGAGAGCTCCCTCATCCCTTTCACCACCTGAGGACACAATGTGACAAGGAAGCAACCCTTACTAGGCACTGTATCTACCAGTGCCTTGATCCTGGATGTCCCAGCCTCCAGAACTGTGAGAAATAAATTTCTGTTGGTTATAAGCCATCTAGTCCATGGTATTTTGTCATAGCAGCCCAAATGGACTAAAACAGTAGTCATTATGAAACTTGTGTGTCCTACAATTGGTAGACAGAGATATCAAAGTTCACACAGAGCAGGAAATCTGGGAGCTCAGATAATAAGGGACTCAGAGAAGAGGGAGGAGAGGGTGGCAAAAGGAAACTACTAGAGCAAGTGCTCCAACATGATAATACAGGAACTCCATGATAAATTAGAAGTAACTGACATCATGTTTTCATCACTACACTTCCAATCACTTTAAATGATTCAAATGATCTCAAGCTTCTAAAAATAGCACCATGAACACAATGTTGATCTAAAGTAGGAAAATTATAAACCTATTGCTAATATATAATCTTCTCGAAGAAAAGGAAAAAAATACCAGGAGAAATAGTTTTACACGTTATTATTCTTATCATGTTGCAAACTATGTACATAGTATTTTCTTGAGTATGAAATGAGAGAAATTCATGCAACATAGATATTCTGGAGCAATATTCTAAAAAAATTATAATTCAAGCATTCCACATCAAATATTTGCCATCATCAAATGTTCTAAAAAATCAAGAACTGTTTGACATAAAGTGCTTACATTAGCTTTCTATTGTCAATATAACTTTTTACACAAACCTAGAGGCTTGAAACAACACAAATTTACCATCTTACTGTAATGAGGGTCAGAAATCAAACACGAGTTTCACTGGGTAAGATCAAGATATAGGGAGAGTGTGTTCCATTCTGGATGCTGAAGAAGAGAATTATTCCTTCCTTTTCTAGCTTCTAGAATCTACACAAAATCCTTGGCTTACAGCCCCTTCCTACATCTTCAGTCCTGTCTTCTGACTTATGTACCCTCTTAGTCTCTTAAGCACCCTCTTCTACTTTCAATAACTCTTGTGATTACATTGAGCCCACCTAGATAGCCTCCCTGGTTTAAAGTCTACTGATCAGCAACCTTATTCCATCTGCTCCCTTAATTCCCTTTGCCATGTATCCTACATATTCCCAGGCCCCAGGGCTAGGATGTGGACATCTTTGGGGGCCATCATTCTGCACACCACATTGCCCTGAAGGTATGCAAGAATAAGCTGAAGAGTTGAAGTAAAAGCCATTCAAGCAGGCAGGGATTACCATGCTGGCTTGACCAAACACTCATGAAATGCCATGGAAAATGGAGAAGATTATATGATCAAATCAGTCTGGGAAAAGAGAGACCATCATATCTCTTTCTTTAGAGGATAGTATGGTTTCCTGTGCCTGACATAGCAAAGTATCACAAACTGAGTAGCTTAGAACAACAGGAATTTATTCTTTCACAGTTTCTGAAGGTGAGAAGTCTATGATTAAGATGTCAGCAGGGTCAGCTCCATCTGAAACCTACAGAAGGATCCTTCCTTGTCTTTTCTAGCTGCTGGTGTTTCTAGCACTACTTAGCCTTCCTGGGCTTATTGATGTATCATTTCAATCTCTGCCTCTGTCTTCACATGGCCATCCTCTAGCTGGTGTTTCTCTCTCTTCTTCTTATAAGAAAACAGTCATACAGGGTTAAAGGCCCACTTTAAATACAGTATGACCTCATCCTAACTAATTATATCTGCAAAAGCCCTATTTCCAAATGAAGTCATGTTGACAGATAATGAACCCATAACAAGGTCTATACAAAAGATTAGCATTTTAAAGGTTTGAGAAATCCCAGAGAAGGAATCCTATTTAACTTGGTTTAACTTGATTTCCCAGATTTATGACCTTGGAAATATTTTGCACAGATTAACTTTCAATACCCTAATGAACATATTTTGGGGAATGTAACTCTAAACAATGATTGATATTGCAATTTTACCACTCAACAAATTCTTTGATTTTGAGATTTTTCCCTTTATCTGCCTCCTCTTCTTTCAAAATTCACTCCAGTTACTCTTTATCCATTTTCTGAAGTATCGTATTCCACAAGAGCTTCAGAATTCCTCCTTCATTATATTAGTTTTTATATGAATATCTCTCTTTTTCATATTTCTTATTGAGGAATAGCTTACATATAATGCAGTGTACAACATTAAGCATGCAGTTTAGTGATTTTTAGCAAATGCTAAATCGCAATTCTATCAAGATATAGAAAGATACTTCATGCCCCCTCCCACAAAATCTGCCCATCAGAAGCACTCACAATTCTGACTTGTTTCCATAGGTTAGTTTTTCCTGTTCTAGAAACTCAGAAAAAAGAAATTGTTTTGTACAATACTCTTTTATGTCTGGCTTCTTTCATTAGGCATAATATTATTTAGATCCATTCATTCATGTGTTGTATCAGGGTTCATTTATTTATGTCTCTGTATCCATTGCATGAATATACAAAATTTGATTATCCTTCCTTCTGTTTTGGGATACCTGATGTGATTCCATTTCTAGATATAATGAATAAAGCTATTGTGAACATTTTGTATGTATAACGCTTTTTGTTTGTTTGAGTTGGAGTCTCACTCTGTCACCCAGGCTGGAGTGCAGTGGCACACTCACGGCAACCACAGCCTCGACCTACTGGGTTCAGGCAATCCTTCTGCCTCAGCCTTCCAAGTAGTTGGAATTACAGGGACATGCTACCATGCCTGGCTTATTTTTGAGGTCTCACCATGTTTCCCAGGCTGGTCTCAAACCCCTGAGCTCAGGCAATCCTCTCGCCTCAGCCTCCTGAAGTGCTGGAACTATATGCTTGAGCCACCACACCCATCCTATAATGCTTTTTATGGACATACATTTTTTTCTCCTGAATAAATGCTTACAAGTGGAAGTATTGGGCCATAAAGTATCAAGGTGATGCAAGTAAAGTTAACTTGTTAAGAAATTGTAAGCAGTTTTCTAAAGTTAATGTACAATTTTATACTCTTATCAGTTATGTCTGAGAGTTCCAGTTGCTCCATATTCTCACCAACATTTAGTGTTGTCAGTCTTTTTCACTTCAGCCTTTATAATTATTTACTTACCTTTTAATAAATCATTTTATGACTAAGACATAACAACAAGTAAAATTCTAAAGTAGGATATTGCCTGCATTATCATTTTAAAGCACAAATAGTTTTAGCTTAAGGAAGATCGTGCTCGTTTTGGACTTAGATCCAGGAAGAAAGTGAAATTCTATCTATTCTAGGAAAATTGTAAAATTCAAATATGTTTAAGTATTTCAAAACATTATATTGATAACCACCAATAACTCAAAATAAATGATTATTTTAAAAACAACAGTAATCTAATTAATAAAGTTTATAATTGCTCTTTCATAAATTTGAACTGGTATGTAACATATGAATAGAAAACTATGAAGCCATAATTTGGACCTATGTCAAATTATTCAATTATAAGTCTTGAGATAGAAAGTGCAATTATACCATGACTTTTATTCATGCTAAGGACTAATTATGTCCCCAATGTACCTACATTCACAATGATTACAATACAGCAAATAGAGAACAACATAACTTGAAATACCATCATAACTTGAGGCCTTAAGAAGACTGAAATATGCTCACATTTACAGAAACTAAATCATCAAATGGCTGTAGAATCCACATGTTGGTGGTTTAAGGCCATTTTTCAGTGATTAATATATATCTATATGGATATATATTAATAAAGTTCCACTAGTAGCTTTGAAGTAATGGTGTTACTTTTATCCAGAAATTTCATTTCCTAGAAGTTGTATGCAACTGGACACTGAATTCTGCCATGAAGTCCTTGTGTTTGTTGGAGAGTGTTGGAGAGTTTTGATTTTGTAGAGACGATGTCTCACCAAGTTGCCCAAGCTGGTCTCAAACCCCTGAGCTCAGGCCATCCTCTCACCTCAGCCTCCTGAAGTGCTGGGACTATATGCTTAAGCTACCACGCCCAGCCTATAATGCTTTTTGTGGACATATATATATATTTTTTCTCTTGAATAAATGCTTACAAGTGGAAGTATTGGGCCTAAGGGCTCTGCCCTGGGACCTCCACCCCAGCATACAGTGGTTGTCTGGACATATTCTTGGGTGGGTTCTCTGCCCACAAGACTCTCAGGGCAGCCTCAGTCCTGACCACAGCACGCCTGAAGGTCTCTTTCCAACCTCCCCCTGAGATTGTTTTTTTGGGACGTTGAGGGGACCTCAGGCTCCACAGCCATCAAGGAGTACCTCCCCTATTTAAATCTCTCCATCTGGGTATTTCGACCTTAAATAGCTTCTCTCTCTAACTGAAGAAAAAGCGCTTCTCACAACGAACTTTACTTACCTTCAATGTTTCATAGTCAGAGAAAGCGACACAAAAGAACGCGTTCAAGTAGTTCCTTCCCTAGAGTCCATAGACTCCTAAAATCGCCCTAAGGAAATGCCTCCGGTGAGGAATTAAATGATATCTCTGAAAACGCTCGGGTATATTATATTTTACAAGTTGAGGGGTGAGACAATGACGTGGCCAGAGTCGTGGGGCTTTCTAGCTCAGGGAGGGAAGGACAAAGGGGAGGCAGCTAGGAAGGAGAGTGGAGACCCCTACTTCACTCTGGAGAGACCTGGAAGAGTCAGACCATCTTCCAAGAATTAGTTTTCTTTTTAGCATCCATTCTTTGGAAACACAGTACAGGTAAAAGAAGTCCTTTAGTTTTTCCACACACCCTCATTCAGCCTTTTCAAAGTGGGGCAATGCCAACAATCATGTGTCAATCTGAGGTCCACTTGGACAGCTGGCTCCTCATCAGGGAGGCTGAGGAGCCGCCTCTGCGCTGCGCTATGAGGCTGGTGGGAGAAGCAATCCTGAGGGCCTTTTAGACTTAAGAAAGAGGAATGCTTTGGGCAGATTTCCTTTCCCAGAAATTGGCAGGTGGCAAGATGGTTTTGTCTTCCTTGGTCCTCACTGCGGCCTCGCCTTGGGGCCCGGCTGGGGGAGTGGACCTGCGACGACCCCGGGCTGCTCTGCAGCGGGGCGAGCGCACGTGCACGTGCAGGGACACCCGGCGGCGTCAGGGGTCACCGTGCGCGCGTTTGATGTGGGTTGGGGCCAGGGCTGGGCAGGAGAGAGGCCCCGGACCCTGGGAGGCCGCTTCACACTTCCCTGTGTGTCCGGGTTGAGCGCGAGGTCGGGAGGTGAAGTGGAGTTCACCCGGCGGTGACTGATAGCGCCGGGGCGGGAGGGGCGTCTAGACCCGCGGAGTCACGGCAGGTTCACCCTGCCCAGGGTCTCCTCACCGCGGGAGATCGAGTGATGGATGGCCCGAGACCTGTGCCCGGCCCGGGTCTGCGCTCGCCTCCGAGGCCGGGGGCGCGCGGCAGATGCGGGCGCAGGACCTGCGCTCCCGGGGACCCCGCCTGGGAGCCCACCAGACTGGGAGCTCGGCTCCGGGAGCCGCGCTCGGGGGTCCCCCCGACTTCAGCGTGGATGGGCCGAGGCGGGAGGTAAAATGACTCAGTAATGCACCGCCTGCCTCGGAAAAGATCGTTTGCTTTTGTGGAAGCAATAGGCAACTTTCTGCCCCCGCCGCTGGAGTGTTGCTAAGTGAACGGTAATGACCACGCTAGAAATTTCATAGGGAGAGGCTAATGGCAAGCTGACTTTAAAAGTCCTTTTATGTGCAACTTCAGTCTAATCCCTGGAGGAAAAAAAAAATCGGTGACTGAGAAAGTTCAAGTTGTACAGGGCCCGGATTTTTAGGTCTGGGGTCACTTCTGCTCTGCATGACTTTGAAGAGAAGGACTTGCAATTTTTTCCAGTGGCCTCTCACACGTGTTTTAAAGAGAACTCCTGGCTCTTGAAATGAAAGGCCCGCCTGTGGGGTTTTGCTTCCCCTTGGCCCATTCCCCGCCCCCACAGGCTGGATCAAAGCTGCAGACAAATAATTCAGGAGTAACAGGGTTCTGAAATTTTTTTAACTGTGGCCATTTTGGGGGATGTAGCAAGTATGTTTTTTCATTTGTTTGTTTGTTTGTTTGTTTGTTTGTTTGTTTGTTTTTTCCCTTCAGACCAAAAATGTGACTCCAGGTAAGAACTGCAGGGGTGAATTTGGTTTATATGCAATGCTGACCCTGCATTTCCAAGTCTGCGGAATCAGACTTAACCTCCCAACGCAATCAGCTTTGCAGACAGGCATTCTGTCCACGGAAATGGAGGCAGAGCAAAAGGGATAGTGCTTAATATCTCCAAATAGGGGGTAACATTCACCAGCATACACTTTGTCAAGATGTTTCAGTTGGGAGCCTGGAATTAGTATAAGGGCATAGAACATGGCTCTCTTCCCTTGTTCCTGGGCAGGTGGGATGTTTGGAGGCTTTTCCCTCTCCTCACCCTCCTACCTCCTCTACCTCCCTCTCAAAGCCCCCCATGCCTGCCCAGGCACAACTGCAGATACTGCTTTTCCAGAGGAGTTCTAGAGTCTGAAAAGGGGAACTGAGAAGTATGAAGTTACTCAATAATAGACGATGAAGTTTTCACTTGGCAAAGAAACAAGCAAGGCACTGCCTTTGCACAGCTTCATTGCATCCTCCCGCCCCATTCCATCTCCAATGTGCCTTGCAGAGGGCAGAGTATTTAGTGTCTTTTTAAATTCCAAAGTCCTTGGGAGTTTCTCCAAAAGTCTGAATGTTTTTCAAGTCACCCTACTTATAAATGATGAGTTGATTATTTTTCAAAACAAGGGCAATTTAAGTAGCCAAAGAGAAGCAACATTTGATATTTAGATGGTAAAAATAGACTCTACTCTGCAAAAGGAAAGATTTTAATGTTTATGAAAAGTTTAGCTATGGAAGTAACTTAGAAACTGAGAAATGTCTGAGAAATATAAGATTGCTTATACATCTCTTTTTCTGCTTCTCTGCTTCTACTGCTTTCTCCATTTTGAAAAACATGCTTTCTGAAGATTCTATAACCTCCAAGGAAACTGTGGTTTGATTCCCTTTATTCATTCAACAAACTTATTTTGAGCAAGTTTTATATGCTAAAATGTAGAGATATAAAGACTTAAAGATTAATAAGCACCAGAAATTAATGGAAAGCAAAATAGAAGTTCTTTGGACAATAAACTAAATTAAGAGAGATAAAGAATATAAACATACCACTTAACCTACAGATGGGAAAAGTGGATAACAAGCAAATAAACATGAAAATGTTATAATCTTAAAAAATAATATATGCATATTATGCCTATCATAAAACAAATAAAAAAGATTATTTTTTAGGAAAACATGTTACTAAAATTATCTTCAAAAACAGGAAAAGTGTAAGAAAAACCCCTATCATACCAATATTTTAAAAGAAATTTAAAAGTGTATCAAATATCTATCACAAAAGGTTTTCAGGCATAGATTATTTATCAACTTTTAAGAAATATATAATTCTTTATGTCATTTAAACTGTCTTGTAACATAGAAAAATATGGAGAACTTTCAAAATAAATGTATGGAGCTAACATAGTATGAAAAAACAAAGCCAGATAAATATAGGAAAAACTGAACAGTACAATTTCACCTTACTTATTAATATAGGTTAAAGAAATTCTAAGTATTAACATATTGAATCAGAGAAAGTAAAAAAGAATAGTACTTTGAAGAAGTGGCTTTCTTCCACACTATAATTCAAATCTAGGATGTCTGCTAACATGATTTATTATATTAATTGTCAAAAAGAAATTTCACATAAGCATTTCATCAGATGCAAAAAAAATAAGTATTATTCAACAGCTGTTTCTGTTTTTTGAATAATATGTAGCAAGCTAGGATAGTAAGAAATTTCCTAAACAATCTGGGGAATATCTTCCAAAACTCACAGCAAATAGTTTATGCTAAATAGTGACATGCCAGAGGTATTCCAGTAAAATCAAGAATAAGATAGGAATTCATCTGTCTTATTTTTTCTAATATTACTTTGAAAGTCCAAATCAATGCAATAAGATAACAATATATGCAGAATACAGTTATTGGAAAGGAATATATGAAATTATCACTAGTTGAAGATCATTTTTACTCTATATGAAAAAAAGTACAATACAGCGAGTAAAAATGGTTCAGTAAAGTGATCAAATAAAAGTTGAAATAATATTTAAATAAGTGTCTTTTTTATGCCAGGACAAGAAATTAGAAAATTAAGCAGAAGTGACAATCGTATTTAAAAATCAATGAAGGCAACCCAGTTGGGAAAAGATAGACTTTTCAACAAATTGTGTTGCAACAAGCAATATCTACATGGAAAGACTGATTTAGAGAGACCCTTACCTCACACCACACACAAAAATTAATTCAAAGTGGATTCTTACCCTAGATATAAGACCAAATGCTATAAAATTCCTCAAAGAAACATAACAGCAAATTTTGTGACCTCAGTTAGGCAAAGATGTATTAGATAAATAAGCAAAGCACAAGTGATAAAATAAAAAGTTGATAAATTAAACTGAATCAAAATTAAAATCTTTTTATTTCCAAATATGCCATTAAAAGGTAAGCCAAGTCACAGATTGGAAGAAAATATTTGCAAATCATATATCCTAAAAGATTTAAGAAATTGTTATAACTAAATATTGAGAAGATAGATAGTCCAATAAAAAATAGATAAGAGTCAAATTGAAAGTTACTCAAAGAAGATATTTTTAAATGGCCAATAAACACATGAAGAGCGGCTCAATATTATTAATTACCTGGCAACTATGAATTAAAGCTACAGTAAGGTACAGCTTCATGTCCACTAATATCACCATAATCAAAAAGTCAGATAATATCAAGTTTTGATGATGATATGGAGAAATGTTGTTGTTTTTTTTTCCTTTGAGTTGGAGTTTCATTCTGTCGCCCAGACTGGAGTGCAGTGGCCGCTCCCGGCCACCGCAGCCTCAACCTGCTGGGCTCCGGCGATCCTTCCGCCTCAGCCTTACAAGTAGCTGGAACTACAGGCGTGCACTACCATACCCAGCTAATTTTTTGATTTATTGTAGAGATGAGGTCTCACCAAGTTGCCCAGGTGGGTCTTGAACCCGCGATCTCAGGCTATCCACTCACCTCAGCCTCCCAAGGCACGGGATTACAGGCTGAGCCACCGAACCTGGCTTCGAAATCAGTATTTTTATACATCACTGGTGAGAATGTAAAATGCTGCAGCCACTTTGAAAAAGTTTAGCATTTTCTGAAAAAGTTAAATATAAATTTACCTTATGATCCTGCAATTTCACTCCTGGGTATCTACTCAAGGGATAAAAGCATGTGTTCACACAAATATTTGTACACAAATGTTCATGACAGCATTATTTGTAACCCAAATGTATATCAACTAATGAATGCATAAACAAAATACTGTACATCCATACAATAAACACTATTTGGGAACAAAAAGAAGGTACTGATGGATACTACAAAATAGATGGACCTCAAAAGCATGATGTGATAGAAGCTAGTCACAAAAACCACATATTGTATGATTGCATTTATATGAGAAGTCTAGAAAGGGTAAGTCTATAGAGACAGAAAGTAAATTAGTGATTGAGACTGGGGTAGAAATGAAAATTAACAGTAAAAGAGCATAAGAAATGCATTGGGTTGAAGAAAATGTTCTAAATCTGGATTATAGTTATATATTATAGTACATCATTCAGTGAATGTACTAAAAATTACTGAATCGTATACTTGAACAAGTGGATTTTGTTATGTAAATTATACCTCACTAAAGCTGCTAAATCAAATGGCAAAGGGAAGTTTCTGCTTTCAGCCATGATTGAGTAGCTTGTGGAAAACCAATAGTCCCACTGGGAACAAATAGGAAATCTAAATTAAATTTGTTTTAAAAATGCTTGTAGGATTTGCCAATGCTACCAGGATTGAGGAGCCATATCCCTGGGGAGAACAGGAACTCAGTGGAAGAAGTGAAGTCTGCATTTGCTTGATCTTGCGTTCTCTCTCTCTCTCTCTCTCTCTCTCTCTCTCTCTCTCTCTCTCTCTCAACTTTCTTTGAGTTTCACTCTTGCCCAGGCCGGAGTACAGTGGCACTATCATGGCTACTACAATCTTGAACTACTGGGCTCAGGACAATACTTCTGCCTCAACCTTCCAAGTAGCTAAGACTACAGGCGCACACCACCACTCCTGGCTAATTATTTGATTTATTGTCGAAACAAGCTCTCACCATGTTGCCCAGGCTGGCCTTGAACTCCTGAGCTCAGGCAATCCTCTTGCCTTGGCCTCCCTAAGTGCTGGGATTACAACACCCAGCCTTTGTATTTGCCAGTTCTTGATACCAGGCAAGAAGCTGAGAATCCAAGCAGAAAGTGACAGCTAAAACTAAGGACTCAGCAGAGAATTTGGTCACCTCACCATGCTGGAGAGAGAAAATTTGGACTTTGGAGCTTCTAAGACCCATGAACCTTAAGATATCAAGATATTGAGAGAATAAAGGCTCAGAGCAAAGTGTCCAACATCCAGAAGATTTTGCGGGCCTTTTTTAAAATATGTTAACTTTTAATTTTGAAATAATCTTGATGCACAAGAAAGATGTAAAAATAGTGTAGGTGGTTTACATATACCTTTACTTCACTTCCCCTAGAAGCATCTCTGGCTTCTACCTACTAGATGTTAGTAGCACTCTTGTTCAGTCATGAGAACCAGAATGTCTAAAGACATCACTGAGAGTCCCCTGAAGGGCAAAATTTACCCTTAGTTGAAAAGCACTACTCTACTTTATATAAGCATAGTACAATTATTAAAACCAGGAAATTAACATTGGTATAATATGATTAACTAAAACACTGGCCTTACACAAATGTTCCCTATTGTCCATTTTCTGCTCCCAGATCCAATGCAGGAATCTATACTGTATTTAGTTGTCATGGCTCCCTAAACAGCTCCACTCTGTGATGGTTCCTCATCCTTTTCTTGTCTTTCTTGACATTGATTTATTTGATGAGACCTGGTCAGTTAATTTGTTGAATGTCCCTTGACTCAGTTGTCTGATGTTTACTTATGGTTAGATTGAGGCTATGCATTTTTGGCAAGAATACAACAGTAGTGATGTATCTTTTCAGTGCATAGCATGAGAGAATATACAATGTCAATATCTCTCATTACTGGTGTTGTTAATTTGATCAGTTGGTTAAGGTGTCTACCATATTCCTGCATGATAAAATTATGATTTCTCCCTTTGTAGTTGATAAATATCTTGGGAAAGAACCTTTGAGCATGCAAATACTTTGTTTCACTTGCAACTTTTACCCAAGTGTTCAGTATCCATCAACAGATCTTCTCTGCATTAATTATTACTGTGAGGTTTGCCTAGGGGTAATTTCTTATTTTCCTCATCTCTTTCATTTATTAATTTTAATTTTTCTATAAGAAAGAATTGTTACTTTACTCCCATTTTTAACTTATTCTTTTTAAAATCAGTATAAACTCATTAATATTTATTTTATTTTGTGGATTATGATCTAATACATAATTTTCTATTTTGTTGCTCAGATTATCTATGTTAGCCTTGGGAGTTTTTTCAGGTTAGGTGTGTCCTTTTACCATATTTTCACCATTTTTCAAGTTCTTTCTTATTTTCTAGGTTTGTAAGATGTTCAAGTCCCACATGGTATTGTTCCTACTCCACCTCTGGGACAAACCCCTTTTGCCAGAAGCTATGGTACTTTTTATCAGAGACGGTGTTTAGAAAGCAAGATCTGGGCACTCTGTGTGCTCAATGCTACTGAGTTATAATTTCTTCTAGGCCCTCTCAACAGATATAAAAATATATATATACACATAAACTGACATATATCTACATATATATATATATATATATATATATATATATATATATATATATATTATTCCTGTATTCAGAACTGCAAGTTCATAGTGATACCTCCAATTCCAATTAAAAAGCCACACTTCTTATTTTAGTCTTCCTTGTTTCTTTATCTGTAACGTTTTTTCTCTCACTGTGATAAACCTGGTTTTCGTCATCTGCAATATATACATTTATATTGTTCACACCTAGTATACACATAGTTACAGAATTTCTAACCCATATCTTTGTGAAAAACAGATTTGCTATGATATTCTAGTAAAGTTCTTTTTATCTTTAACCTTACATTATAAAGTAAAAATACTATTTTCAAAAGTTATTTATGCTATTTTTTCCCATCATTTACTCATTTATAATACATTTGGGTTCATAAGTTACTCTTTGTATTCCATGTCATGTTCCCCCT
The DNA here is from genome assembly GCA_027257055.1 of Cephalopachus bancanus. NCBI lineage: Eukaryota > Metazoa > Chordata > Mammalia > Primates > Tarsiidae > Cephalopachus > Cephalopachus bancanus. The sequence continues at coordinate 227,847 of JAPVLO010000525.1, forward strand.
ATTATCTTTATTCACTTTGTTTGGCTGTTTGTTTATCTATTTATTGGTGGAGTATATAAAACATTACTATGGTTCTAAGAGCCAAAGTCATACAAAAAAAGAAGTAACTTCTTCTTCATTTTTAACCATTTGCTGAATTCTTAAACTTTGTAAGGCAAAGATCTAAGAAGCTAAGCAGAAAGCTGCTGAATGGCAAAGGGGGATTTGGGGAAGTTTCATGATTCTGAGAAAATAATTAAACTTCAGAGCCTGCTAGGGAGAAAGACCTCTAGTAAAAATTTCAAGTTTTCCACTGTTATCCCTTGAGAGATATCAGCCTCCAGTTAGTTTAATTCCTGCCTGGATTAGTATAAACTTTCCCAACTCTCTACCCACCAAAGGATGTAGTGAACGCTTTCTGAAGGGAGATGGCATTATCCACAGCCTCAACAATTTTTATAGCCAATGTCTGATGTTTTATCAAAATTTAGTAGACATACTAAGAAACCAAGAGAAAACATAGGCACTAATAATAGGACTATTATAATAATTATGATACTTTAAAAATAATTTTTAAATGTTTTATTAATTTCCTCAATAGAAGCTGATTTACTGTTAAAAATATATTGACAAATTTCTTGACTTTCTACTTGCACAAACTCTAAAAGCCTGGGAGGAGCCCTAGACATGTGTTCAAAATATGCAACAGCAACCAAAAAATGATTTAAGTACCATTAGTTAAGACTGGTCTTTCCCCCCTATTTCCACTTTCTTTCTGTCTTAGTTCGCTGGGACGGTTGTAACAAAAATGCCATAGAGTGGGTGGCTTAAAAATAACGGACTTTTTTCCCTCACAATTCTAGAGACTGGGAAGTCCAAGATCAAGCAGATTCAGTGTCTGATGAGGGGTTGCTTCCTCATAGATAGCCATTTTCTTTTTGTAACCTCATGTGATAGAAGAGACAAAGGGTCTTTCTGGGCTCTCTTTTATAAGGACACCTGTGATGGTTAATTTTAGATGGTCAACTTGACTGAATTAAGGGATGCCCAGTTAGCTAGTAAAACATTTGCTCCAGGTATGTCTGTGAAGCAAATTTTCTCTCTCTCTTTTCTGGAGCTGATATACCTTTTTTCTACCCTTGAACACTAGAACTCCAGATTCTTTGACCCTTGGTCTCCAGAGTGTGCATCAGATTCTCAGGCCTTTAGCCTTGGACTGAGAGTCACACCATCTGCTCCATCCCCTTTGTTCTCAGACTTGGACTTGGACTAAGCCATGCTCCAGGCTTTCCTGGTTATTCAGCGTGCAGATGGCCTATCATGAGACTTGTCAACCTCCATAATCACATGAGTCAATTTACTTTTTAAAAAAATGTCCTCTTATATAGATATATATCTAATTTGTTCTATCTCTCTGGTGAACCCTAATATAAGCACTAGTACCATTCATGAGAGCTCCACCCTCATGATCGAATCACTTCCCAAATGCTCCATTTCACTAAAACATCACCCTGTGGATTAGAAACATTAAGTCCATTGTACTCTCCGACACATTCTCCTCATAACAGAAGGTAAATATGTCAGGTGATTGAGTGGCCATACACATTTTGGGAGTCTGATCAAAGGAAATCTGAACTGAGGATCTGCTTAGTTTGGGATTAATGGAATATATTGATGTAATTCACAGCCACTTTCAAGTATAAGTCATTGCTGACTGTCCCAATGTCAAAATGGCTTCTAGGAATACACTTACTTGCCATTATGGATGCAGAAGCAGCAGTCATAACCATAACATTTGGATAGTGGAGTCAGGTGCATTTACTATGAAGTTAATGGAGGTTAAGTTTTGAAGCCCTCATTTTAATCAGTCCCTTTCTGGACCCCCTACCTAATTTTGCAGCCATAAATATACAATCTTTGCCTTCAACACAAGACTCAAAATTTTAGTCTTCAAGCTCCGTAAATTTATGATTTTTGTGATCCCTATTTTTTTCTAAATAAAAATTCACTGCAGTGCCTAATTAAACTTTCATCATTTTGTGTTTTTCCCCTTAAAGTTGGCCTTAAAATTATTGGTAAATTGAAATATAAAATTGGAGCATTTTTAATAATGTCTTATTACATATACTTTAGAACAAAAAGTCCAAAAGGAAACATCTTAAAATAGAATTCTAAAGTTTTTAGTTCTTTTGTGAGCAATCTTATTCTCTTTTCTGCTTTATTAAGCCTTTGGAATGCTGCTAGATTAGGAAAAGCTGCAAATAAATTTTATAATGTAGGAGTAATACCTTTTCAAGTCACAAGTCACCATATACTTTTCTTACCACATTAAATTTTATTATAGAAATAATACATAGATATGGTTGCAATACCAAATAGTACAAAAGGGTATAAAATGCTGATTTGTCCATTTTAGAGATGATCAAGCTACTCCTGCAGTAAAAGAGAGGAAGTTAATGTACTCACTAGCTGTCACCTCTCCTCGTCCCCTCCACTTCCAATTGTTGGGGAAGTATTTTAAAGTAATTTTTCTAGACAATGCAAACTTTTTGAATGTTTTATAATTTTTTAATTCTCATTCTTAATTACCACTTTCAGTTGTATAAAATTTTAAGTTCAAATATTCTTCTCTCAGAATTTTGAAGATATTGTCATCACCACTTATTATCCTGTCATGCTAATTAGGAAGTCTCATATCAATTTGATTTTTTTAATAAACATGTATTAATTCTTTTTTTTTTTTACTCTTTGCCATTAGAGGCTTTATTAAAGCAAAACAACTTAAATAATCGATTAGCCGTAATAACCATGACGTAAAACATAAATGATATGGCAAATATTTTTTCTGTTCTAGCTATCAAAAAACTTTTTTAAAAAAGACATTCTCAAAAAATTTTTATCAAGTCTGTTACTCTATTAAAGCACAGTAGAAAGTCTGTTATCAGATACAATCAGGTTAATAGAGCAACTTGAATAAGGGGGAGAAGCAATAAAAAATATTATATAACCTCAACTTCTTAAAATTTTAATCAAAATGTATAAATATACACTCTTTCACCAATGATGGTCAAAGATTTTTTTTTGAGGCTGGATCCATGAAAATGATTTTTTGCATAAACCACACCCTTAACTCGTCCTCTGTGATTTATTTTTTGCACATTTATTCAAAGGGAAAAGAGAATGAAAGAACCTGACAAACAATTTTAGTGCAGAATTCTAGATTTTTAAGGTTTTTTTCTCCAAACTTTAATAGTGTCCTTGTTCACACTAAAGTCATCAGCAATTTATCAACTTAACTTTATTGATTCTTTTCAAAAAATTAAATGCACTTTTCATAAAACAATAGCTTTATTTTATTTACATATTTCATTAAATTATAATCTAACTGTAATAACACCACATGGCACAAACTGGCTTAAATATATTTTGAGTCACTTATAACCTCTTCTCCACAAACTTCAACAACCTAGTGATGGATTTTTGAAACAAAAACTTTTTTTAATTTTTCAGAATTGCCTCTCCAGCTTTGTATAAAGTAGCCAGATATTAAAATCTTTAAGTGTACTAGTACAAAAATAGTTTAACAACTGATTGATTTTATACTGCTCTTACTTATGCACAAGCAGATATTATACTGCTGATGAAAATATCAAACTCTATATAATGTTTCCATAATTAAACTGCTACACTTGAGCACTGCCATAAATATAATTAATATCACTTTTTGATCACTGTTCACAAATTCATGTTTTCAGAAGCTTTCACATACAGTAATAGGAAAATTAGAGTTACAATTATATGTTTTATAAAACAGTTCTTCATTTTCTACTCTCTACTTATTTTATTTTGGCTATTTACATTTGATTTTTATTAAATGTGCTATTATTATTATTAGAATAACCTTCTCGGAACTCCCCATAATGCAGCCCATATTCTGCAGCCCATATCAGCAGAACATGTTTATTTATTTAGTCTATAACTTCATTCATCCATCAATTCATAATCCAATCATGAATCATATATTTCCTGTATCTCTATTCTTTGGGTTGTTGCTAAAATTATTTAAACATCATAGGACTTCTCCATTCATTCTCCTTGTGCTTCTCTCCATACTTCAACATCTTCTTATTGGAAGGACACTTATTTTTTAAAAGCATCTGAGGTTCTTTGAGGTCACATGGAAGAAAGTACCTGCTTGTTGCCTCCTAATAAGAAGAAAGTCCAGGGGTTATATAGGAAAAGGCTGGGGTTCGACACTGGATGGACAGCCGCCCTGAGGAGAAGAGAAACAAGACTTGAAAATCTGAAGTCAGAACATTCCAGAGAGAGACAGGAAGCACAGAGGCCCCAACTGGAATGGGCTTGGCAGGTTTGTAAGAAGAAGGAAGCCCTAAGTGTTTGGGAACGGGAAGCAAAGGCAGAGGGGTGTGAAGGAAGGTAAAGACTTAGGTGCGAGAGGCCCAAGCAGGGCTTTCCTGACCAAGATTCCACACATGGAAGCAGTAAACACCCCGCACGACATAGTTTAAGCAACAAGCACACATATTTACAGAGAAAAACCAAGATATCCCCCTTTCAAAATACATTCACTATATATAAAATTATGACTTTTTTTTTTTTTGAGTTGTAGTCTCACTCTGTCACCCAGACTGGAGTTCAGTGGCCTCTCCCGGCCACCACAGCCTCGACCTGCTGGGCTCCGGCGATCCTTCTGCCTCAGTCTTCCAAGGACATATTTTTAGAAAATAAAATTTTCACCAATAAAGAATACTCATAGATATATCTAGCACTTTGTCCTTTCTTCCATCTTTTTTCAAAATGGCATTTGGGAAGATTTGTTATTTTTTGATAATATATGGTTTAGGTTTTGAAATATTTTTCTTTAATTTCCATATTCCAAAAATTCACAATACTATTTATGTGGTCACGTCACTGCTAATATGACTCCATGTCACATAAATAGTCGTGTAACTTTTTATGTTGTCTCCTGCTTATGTAGAGGAGTTTTCAGAAACCCTATATTATGGGCTTGTTTAAGGTCTGCTCCTGTTCCAGGGCTGGTACCATAATATATGGATTGAAGCCTGCTACTTTGATGCTCTTGTCAGCCTGAAACCTTGCCTCCCAGTTTGTATCAAACCATGGTATACGATAAATCAACACATGTGTCTGCACAGCCATATATTTTTTCTGTGGCTTTAAATATTTTTATAATCACGGGTGCAATATAGGACTCAGGGGACTCTTTAAGCCAGCATTTCAAAACAGCTGAATGGAGATTCAGAAAACCTATACAGTATTGGGCTATATGGCAGGAAAACTCCTCTGAACCTTTGCTGTGTCAGGGGTTTGGTTTTCCTGGGAACCATGTTTAATTCTACAATTATTAATTTCTACAGCAAGAGCTATTCCTGAGACTCACTGAATTGTAGCATATGGAATGTAGGATGACCTTTCTTCTCTCTACACATTTGAAATCAGAGGCTCAATTCCATTAGATGGCAAACCAGCCCTTGACCGCAAACAGTGAGACAATATGACACCTCAGACATCCCAAATAGGCACAGGACAAATAAACCAAGCACATTTCATCGAGCTGGATATAGCTTCCTTTCAACTGGACACTGGGGGGAAAAATCCACCCTGAAACCAGCTTTCTTGATTCCTGTGAAAAGGTAGATAACCATTCTATAATTATTAATGTCCAATTTAAGCAAATTAACTTTAGGAAAGTAGGAACTCATTGGAAACAGACCTCACAGGTTCTTTGGTGGTCTCTGGATCCTGAAGTGGCCAAATGATGACTCGAGGCTGACACTGGAAAGTGTGAGGGATCAGTCATGGAAGCAAAGAGGCAGAACAATACTGGAGGTTGATTATTCTAAGTGAACAACAGGTAAGATCTTTAATGAGTCATTTGTCATTGAATAATATTGAACTAGGACTCCTGAGACATTTTAGATGTGTATCCTCAGACATCCATTCTCACTGGTCTCCTGCCCCCATCCCCACCCACCATGTGCACCTAGACATACGCCAAAGCATTGCTCACCAAACATGTGCTGTGGAGTCCTACAGGAAGCTCTCCCAAATGTTTCTCCTGGAATAGATCTGAAAACATGTACTGTTGTGTTACTTGGCACGCTGGTCAAGTACGATATTGCAATTACTCGGTTTTCCCTATGAGAAATGTCTCTGTGGACATGCATAAAATAATACGTGAGTAGCAAAGTTGCACGTTACAAATATAATTTTACTAATATTTAAATCCAAGATGTGTATTGGTAGACCTATGTGATTTATGAAGCTTTTTCTGTGTGATTTTCAAGGAAGATCATTTTTCCATCTTTGGTATGATATAGTTCTACTCCAACAACTTCCCCCTGGGTTTGTTTTTGACCACTTTTTCTTTCTTTTTTCTTTTTTTTTTTTTGAGCTGGAGTCTCACTCTGTCGTCCAGATTGGAGCGCAGTGGCCGCTCCCGGCCACCCCAGCCTCAACCTGCTGGGCTCCGGCGGTCCTTCCGCCTCAGCCTTCCAAGTAGTCGGAACTACAGGTGCGTGCTACCACGCCCGGCTAATTTTTTGATTTATTGTAGAGATGAGGTCTCACCAAGTTGCCCAGGTGGGTCTCGAACCACTTTTTCTTACGGTGAGTCTTGTTTGTGCAGGGGCCACCATGGCAGCAGGAGAGCTGGTCACCAAATTATAAAAGCAGATAACACACTACAAGAAAGTACAGAGACTCCACAAGAATTGTAGTTTTGTAGACATGATCCTTCATTCTGGAGGGCCCTGCAACTTCTCAGAAGCTTTCAACAGCGTGTAAGTCAGTGATAATGCTCTTTGTTTCCAGAATGCTGTTTCTGAAGGTCCATGTAAGGTTATAAGTGGTGTCACATGCCTCCAAGTAGTTTTGCCAGATGTGCTCTGTGCTGAGAATGAGCGATGCATGCCCCATTAGCTCCCAGTGGAGGGGAGAAAGCCTTCTTTCCTTTTAAACTCCATCAGCAGAGCCAAGACAGTCTCCCTCCTAGCCCAGTCTTTTTATACTTAGCCCAGGAAGTCAGATGAATACGCAGTTCTAACTAGTGGTAATTGCATTTCCCAGCTCACCTATCACAATGGTGTTTCAATTGTCACTGATTTTTGTTAACAGCTGCGGCAGCCTCATACCACCTCCTCCCCAAGTCAGCACTCACAGATGAAGGTCTCTGGGGATTGACAGAAATGCCCTGCCACTTTGGGTATTTTGTGGCTCTGTGTGTGTATATTTCGCTGTGTTTTGTTTTGTTTTGTTTGTATCTGTGATCAAAATTACAAATTTAGTTAATGCACAGAGCAGACTTTGCGAATAAATCTCTCTCTTTCTCTCTCTCTCTCACATGCACGCATGCACGCACGTGCACACAGCTCCATAATTGCTTTTAAATGCTCAGACCCTTCTTAGACGCTGTCATCTCCTCAGACACCGAGCTTCTCCCCCTCCTCGACCCTCCATCCTGCCTCACCACTCCTCCCACCCCATCCCATACCAACATTTTGTTCTGATGGCAAATCAAAAATCCCAGAGGTTTTCCCAGCCAGACCTGGTACAAAGTAGACCAATTTTCCATACGGCCAACCTCTTTAGTTGCATTTTTGGCAGATTAAAAAGAAAAGACATGACCAATCATGCTCATAAAATATTGTGTTTGCCTGATGTTCTCCCTTAGATCTGCTGCAGGGACACAACTGCCCAGCCATATATCACTCAAAAATGTTTTACCGATCTTCTGGAAATATGTCATCATTTAGGAGTATTATATATCTTTCTAAAATCATTCAAGATTTATGGCGGCGACTTGAATTCTTTCAGAGCTATCTACTTCACACTTCTGAACACCAAAGGAAGAGGAAAGATTTCATTTTAAGGAATTTAGACCAATGATTATGAAGAAACCAGAGACCAGAGCATGTCATGAGATTAGATACAAAACAAATGAGAACAGAGGGTCACTGGAGTCAGCCTTCTAGGATTCTGAAAGACCCCACCCTACCAGTGTCCTGCACTATATCAACTCATTCCCCCATGTGTAACGAGCCGTGAAATTTCAGTTTTTGCCTAATAATTTCTATCACTCATTGGCTCATCCTGCCTTGAGATCCCCTAAAGATTTTTGGGAATGGTGATTCCAAACTAAATCTCTTAATAAGGCTAACATTTGAATTACTAAAAAAGCAGAGAACTATGGAGGGATTTGCCCGTTGGATGGATAAATCTTCGGGATAAAAAAATGTGTAGAAAGTTTTAACCAACAGACATATCTGCAGTGGCCTATCTGAAAGAGTAAGTAAGCATCTTAAAAGCAACCCTGGTTTAAGACTTCTGTCAATGTTAGCAATGTCTCTATGCCCTTAGTCCATCAACAGAATGGTCTCTAAGAAGCTCTATTGGGTGTTCATCAAAATAAATGGGACGCTTTCCATGGGAATGATGTTGCTTGCACTTGAAGCTAAGACATGTGTTTTCCCCTATGACATGGAGAGGTATAAAGGACTGTTGTCACCATCTGCGACCCCAATGACCCACAAAGTTCAAAATGTGTTCAGAGGATAAGGATGTTGTCAGCACCCTTAGAACAGACCCGAGCTAACTAGCCTTGGAATTGAATGGAAGGACTTTATCTTCATCAGCAAGAACAAAGGAAGATCTCTTGCCTCTGAATTGATCAAGGTCCTCATTCAAGGAAAGAGTCCTAAAATAAAAGACCAAAAAGGGATTTTTTTCCTGGTTGGATAACTGGGTTCTCATTAGAATCCAGTCTTCTGATGGAAGGACACAAGTAAAGTACCCTCTCTCTTGAGAGTCAGTAAATACTCATGTAAGGTCAATTTTCTTCTCGAGAATGCCGCAGGGGACCATACGTTACCCCCCAGGACAATCACTTCTGTTTAGTATGTAAGCAAGGTTGCTCAAGGGATAATAGGGCACTTGGGGACAATGCCATCAATAAAGCCACGATGCTCAACCCTGAATTTCATTTTCCTCTTCTCGCCTAGTTACTTATTTTGCCAGTTCCCTGGTGAGACAAATGCTAGCCTAGTTCAACGGGCCCATAATGAAGGCAACTCTGAAGGTTCAGTAAATGTTCAGTGCATTTTTCCTAATAACTCAGTTCAAATATCTGCTTAAACAGAAAAACATGCTTAGCATCTGGGACTCTAGAGTGTCAGGAAGCATTTTTTTAATCTGCTCAGTCCCTCTCATTGCATCAAGTTTATCTGTGTACATTTGCTTCACTCTAAAGAACAATGGAGACCAACATTCACAGGCCAAAACTGTAAGCCAATGTCCAAGCTCCCAAAAAAGGAATGTGGGGAAACTGACAAGCTCTAGACCTACTCTCCATGTGCTTGAGTCCTTGGTGGGACACTGCACTGGGCAACTCAGTGACTAAGGTAGCTGGTGTTTGCCTTGGGGACCATCAGGGAGGCCCTATTTGGGATCTATAGACAATTAGGGGATTTTCTTTTTGACAACTCAAATGCCCTCCCATCCCACGGTAATGCTTTCACCTCCCCAAGAGGCACCTCTGTTAAGAATTCAGGAGTGGGTACCCAGGGGTTCACTTATGTTTTGACTCCAAAGTTTTTAGAGAAGTCCTAGAGATCTTGCAGAGTCAGCTCTGAATGCCTCCAGTTAGGGTAGAGTCAGGCTCAGCAAAAGGCAGTGATTCAAGTCCACTCCCCCTTCCCTGTGGCTGTCCCCAGCCCCTCATCTCACTGGAACACTGCTCACCAAGGGGCAGCACCACCACCCTTGGCCGGCCCAGGATCCATCTCTGACTCTGTTCTCTTTTTTAGCTAGACTTGCTCTCTCTGCCTTCTACGGCTTACCTCTTTATTTTTTTTTTTATTTTTTATTTTTTTTTGAGTTGGAGTCTCACTCTGTCGCCCAGACTGGAGTGCAGTGGCCGCTCCCGGTCACCGCAGCCTCGACCTGCTGGGCTCCGGTGATCCTTCCGCCTCAGCCTTCCGAGTAGCCGGAATTACAGGCATGCGCTACCATGCCCGGCTGATTTTTTTAATTATTGTAGAGATGAGGTCTTGCTCCCCAGGCGGGTCTCGAACCCGCGGGCTCAGGCAATCCACTCACCTCAGCCTCCCAAAGGTGCGGGACTACAGGCTGAGCCACTGAGCCCGGCTCGGCTTGTCTCTTTAAACAGCTTTACATGCTGGTGACTCCCACATGTGCATCTTCAGCCTGAACACCTGCCCTGAACGCCAGACTCAAAAATCCTACTATGGCCTGGACACCTCCATGTGGATATTTCGGAAGCAGCTCAAACTTCACACTTGCTTAGCAGAGCTCCTGGCATCCTCCTCACAGCCTACCCCATAGTGGCGAATGGCAGCTTCGTTCTTGCAGTTACTGCAGCCAAATCCCTTGTGTTCTCCTTGGCTCTTCTCTTTATGACTCTATGTCAAATCCAATGTGCATTGGGTCAACCCACAGGTCTTGTTTGTTTTACCTTCAAAATACGCTAGAGTCTGACCACTTCTCACCATTTCCATCACCCCTTCCCTGGTCCAAGCCACCAACACTGTGGCTCAGATCTTTACAGAGACTCCCTGGCAGTCTTCACACTTTCTCCCATAAGCCTCTCTTGTATGCCCTCCTAAGTTAGATCACGCTGTTCCTCTGCCGAGAAGCCTCCAGGGGTTTCCCATTTCATCCAAGCAAACACCATGTGCCTCTGTGACCCACAAGTGCCACTGAGCTCACCTCTCTGGCTTACCACCTCTCTGACATCATCTTCTCCCTCTTCTCACACCACCTCCTAGTGGATCAACTCTCTGCTTAGAAACCTCTGTTCTGGCTCCTCCATCTCCGACATTCCAGAAGACCACACGGCCCCTTTCTCTCTGTCTTCCTATTTTAACTTAAATATCACTTTCTCTGACCACTCTACAATTTACCTTCTTCCGTGCCAACATTTTTTATGTCCCTTTCCTGCTTTATTTTCCTCCTTTGTACCTACTACTGTCCGGTGTAATCTTCATTTAACTTTTTAATGTATTGTTTTGTTCTTTCATTAAACAAAGTTTCCATAAAGACAGAGATATTTTTCTGTTGCCTTCTCTGCTGAGTCCCTAAAACCTACAGCATATAAGGAGCACACAATCAATATTTGAAATTGATTCAATAATGAATCACTATCACTATTAATATCAATAATAAATATAGATAGTTGATATTTAAATTGTGTCAACTGTCCCTATTATGTCCTTTAAATTCCTCACTCCAAGTGCAGAAACCAGTTCAGGATTCCATATGCATCTGGTTGTCATGTCTACTTGTAGTCTTCTTGAACCTGGAACTGTGAATACATTTTACATAGTGCCATCTATGGTCGAGGGCTGGAGAAACAATCTGACAAAGGGCAGGAGAGTCTCAAGTATTCACTTGTGTCATCAGTGAAGGCCTCTGGAATATCTTAAATACAAACCATTAATTTTCATTACTGGTGCTTTTGGTGGCAACTACTAAAGGTACTCATTACCTATTAGCAGAAGGACTTTGCACACTTCAAATAGATTAATGCCCCTTCCTGCCTGATGCAGTTGGTAGGAGTGAGACAATCACATGCCAAACTAGAAAAGAAGAGAAACATGGAAGAAGATGAAGAAAGACAAAAAGAAAAGACTTAGCATTCATAATATGATGATCTTTGTCTCTTTTTTGTTTGTTTGTTTTCAGCATGTAAATATTTTTCTTTTGGATGATTCAGAGAAAATTGTGATTTATTTTCAGGAACTTCAAAATTCATTCATTTGTTTACACACTTTTAGGAAACTCTAGTTCATGGGATGGAGGACTAAGAGAGGAAAAGAATAAAAATATTTTTTCAAAAAATATAAGAAGAATTTTGAAAGGCAAAGTGATTCTTAAGCTGAAGTAAGATGGATTATCAAGAGAAAAAGTGTTGCATTGTGCCAGAACAGCAGGTCAGAAAACTAAGAACTTGGCAATGAAGAAGCTCAAATAAAACCAATTATTTATTTATGTCTATTCATAGCATTTTATTTTGATATGAATTCCAATTTCTAGAGAATTTGCAATAACATAAGAAACATTCGATGTTATTTACCCAGATTCACCAGTTTACATTTTGCTACATTTGCTTTATCATCTGAGGGAAAGAGTTAGAGATAGTCACAGAAAGAGAGAAAGACAGAGACACAGAGAGACAAAAGGAGAGACAGAGAAAGAGAGAGAGAGAATATATTTTTCTGAACCTTTTGAAAATAATTTAGCAAAGTGGCATCCCTTTACCCCTGAATACCTGAGTGTATATTCATTAAAAATAAGGACTTTCTCTGATATGACTAGAGTACAATTATCAAAATCAGAACATTTAACATTGAAACAATACTCTTATCTAATCCATAGTTGATATTCAAATTGTGTCAACTGTCCCTATGATGTCCTTTAAACTCCCCTCCCCAACCAGGAGCCAGTCCAGGTTCCCATATGCATTTGGTTGTCATGATTATTTAGTTTCTTTGAATCTGGAACTGTTGCTCAACCTTTGTCTTTGTCTTAACATTTCGAAAAATACATTACTTTGTAGATGTCCCTAAACTGGGGGTTTTGAGGTTTTCTCACGATTAGATTTGGGTGAGGAACGTTAGGCAGGAATACCACAGAAATATTGTGTCCTTCTCATCGCATCACATGAAGAATCACACAATGTCACTGTCCCAACATTAGTGATGTTAGCCTTGACCACTTGTTTAAAATGGAGTTCACAGGTTTCTGGACTATAAAGTTCTACTTTTCCATTTATAATTAATAAATAACTTGTGGGGAGATAATTTTGAGATGTATAAACACCTTTTCCTCATCTAACTTTCACCCACTGGTCTTAGTGTTTATTGTTGATTTTCTAATTCCATCCCTGCTTTTATCCATCCAGCAATTTCTTTGAATTTAACATCACACTTTTCCATTTTAGACTTTTCTTTTATTTTTATAACTTCTTTTTCTCTGCCGAGATTCCTGATTTGTTCACTTATTATAATCATATTTTCCTTGAAGTCCTTGAACATACTTATTAATGTATGTTTAAAGTTCTTGACTGCTAAAAACAATGTGTGAATCATATTTATGTCAGTTTCTCTTGTCTCTGCATCAAATTTTCTGGTATCTGTACATGTCTAGTAAGTTTTTGTTGGTAACATTTTTTATTAGCCTACACATTGTGGATGCTCATTCTAGAGACTCTGGATTCTGTTATGTTCCTGTAAAGTGGATTGATTTTTGCTCTAGCAGTCAGTTAACTTTACTAAACTCAAACTTCAAACTCTGACTTCCTTGAAGGGGGCAAAATCAGACACTGCTAATTCTTCAGTCTTGCAGCTGTTGTTTTTCACCAGAAACCATGGGGTCTTCCCCATGCATGAGCAGTTCAATTGTTAACCAGGATTAGGAAGAAGTTTGTGCACATATTTGGGAGCTATACTTTCTGTGCCCTAGCTTTCTGGAATTCCTCCTTCACTTTTCAGCTACTGCCAATCCCAAACTTTGCCCAGTGACTTTTCAAAACAGTAAGGATATGAATTTTTTTCTTGGGTTCTACTGATCCTGTGCTGTGTAGATCTGGGAGTATCTTAAGGCAAGAAGGACAAAAAAAAGAATAAATGCAAATATATCTAGTGGATTTCTGTCATTCAGAGGTTGCCTTTCCTCCAGTGTCTGCCTGCCTTTCATCATTCTCCAGTGCCTTCGGAGAGTTGGTTTTCATATTTTGTCCAGACTTTATAATTGATATCTGTGGGAGGGTTATTCTGGTGCAAGCTTCTCCACCATTATCAGAAGCTGAGCTACTCTAATCATCTTTTTATATCTAGAAATTCTCATGGTTTCTTAGAGCTTCAGGCTTCCTGTCAGTTCTTTACATGACACTAAACTTTCCATCCACATTATTATTCTTTCTATGATACAGAATTCCAGGCTTTATTCTTCTACTTATTCTTACCACTTACCTGAGTGAAGAATCTCTGCATAAATTCTGAAAGCCTATTTCTGGTGGTTCAAGTTGAAGTTATCTTCTTTAGCAAGTGGGAATTCTAACAGGTATTGCAAATCATATAATTGGAGCGATGCAAACTTGGGTGCTAGAGAAAATGAACATCTCAGAAGGAAATCTCTCTCCTTTCATCATATAACACATGCATATTCATATATATATAGATAATTTTGGAAACCAGAGTTTATATAGCCACAAGTTTATATGCCTAAGGAGAGTGCTAACTGAACTTTGTGCCAAAACTTTAAATATACCCAAGACACTTTTCCAAGTGTTGCCACTCTATTCTGTCAAAGCCACATACATTTTTAAATAACAATTCAAACATGCACTGTCCTCTTTTTACACTCTCCTCAACGTGCAATTCACTGCCCCCAACCTTCCTTGAGACAAATGAGCACATGTATTTAAAGTATATCCCTGCCTGTGCGTGCATTTCTTGCTCGGTGCTTTCATTTTGTCATGAGTAACATGACTCCTGCATCCTCTTCCTTCCCCAGAGCTCTTAGTCCTGGACTGCTGAGAGAAAATGCAGCCTCCTACAGTAAAGCCAGCTCTGCCTTCTTGTTGTCCCCCACTGTTTAGTGACTAGTTCTCTGAATGTTGGCAGGAAGGGGGTAGACTGCTGAGGATAGCACCCTCAGGTACTTCCCAAATCTGAAAAGAAAGCACAGGAAAAGTCTCAGCGTTGAACACAGACTGAATGGAACTGGGAAGTTTTTGCTGGAAAGAAATTAGAAATGTTCCTCCGAGGAAACTGAAGTTCCACGAACACTCTGTTGCCACTCTGCAATTTATTGTCATACTCTACTTGTAACTCTAGCCTAACAATGTGTCATCTTTACTTTTCATGTTATTTATTTACAAGTGCATTTTCAGTATCAACCCCTTCATTCATTAATCCTAATGTGGCCTTTTCCAAAGTCTACTTACCATTTTAAATACTTACTATAATTTACAGGGCTTTCTTGAACACATCCAAGGTATATTATATGAGGCTAGCTTAATGGAAAGTCTTGTATACCAAAGCAGTGGGAGAAAAGCACATTTAATTTATGATGGCTTTGAATTTTGATCATAATTTACTCATGGAGACCTAGTCATACAAAGCAATACCAATATAATTTTTCAGAAGCAATCAAAAATAAAACAGTAAATGTTGAACTTATTAATTTTTTCCTGAAAGCTCAAACATATTCCCTTCTGGTATTACGCAAATTATACTTAACTACAGAATACTTAGGTTATTATAATTACTCTTAAGCTAATTCTATTAGCTTACATTTAGGGAGCATTTTAGCCACTGGAATTCTCAAATTTATGTGTTTCTCTTTTCTCCTTAAAGAAACTGTCAAGGGCTTATACCAGTTCAAGAACTAAAAACACCAAAAGAGATATACATGGAATTAGGAAAAAAATATCACTCAAAAATTATACCCAAAGAAGAATCATGTTTTTCGGATTCTTTTATGTGACCTTTCATTCTAATCCACAGATTGTAGTCTAACTTAAGTTAGAAGAACACTCCTATAAGGGTTTTTGCAGAGTAAATGATACATATAAAACTTCCCTAGTGGAGGCCAGCCAGTGTCTGGGAGGGCATTTGTTATTTCTTCCAACAGGGTGAAATAAATCATTTCTCAAGGCTCACCACAGCAAAGGAAGTTCATGCAGTTAGTGAAAGATACATGCACTAAAAAGACAAGGCCCTTGACTCAGTAGTGGGCTTAGAATTGAAAAGACAAAGCATTTAAGAACACAAGTCCACCTGGGACAGGTAACTGCTGGGGCAAGTGTCTCCAGGACGCCCAACTCACCATGGACTACAGAAGCCCAGAGGAGGAAGAGTCTCTTCGGTGACCAAGAAAGGCTTCTTGGAGGAATTTGTGTTTGAGCTAGAATTCAGGTAGGAGGAGTGTTGAGTGCTCCAGGCAGAAAGGATACAATCAGGGAAACATTAAAGGACAGTTTCAAGGGCCAAAGGGAGGTATATAGAGCTGAATGGGTTCGGCAAGGCTACAGATAAATTTGGACCAGATATATAGGGCATGGCCAATATTTTAAAATGTGTAGCCTTCTTTTTGTAACCAATGAGAACACCTTGAAGGTCTGAGTCTTGTCTGAGCATAAGAGTACCACGATTTAGTTAATGCTGTGGAAATACATAGCTTGGCATGGAGAACACTGAGTGGCCATTGCAGTCCTCTCTTCCTTCAAATAGTGTCAGGGGTCTAAATTAGAGCAGGTCACTGGGATGTTAAAGTGGGAGATGGAAAGGATACAAAGAGCATCATGAAGCCAAAACTAACAGGAGTAGAGGTGGAGGTTGGACATGTAAATGACATATTTCAGGGGGATCAGTGGCTCTGCAGCTGACAGGAGAAGCTTTACATATGGCCTGCAGAAAAATGATCATGTATTTGGAAGGAGTTACTACAACTTGAGAGGGAAAGCGGAAGAGATCACAGAATAGTCAAGGACAACTCCAGGGGGGTCACCTAGTTTAGAGTGCTCAAGAGCAAGAGAAGAGAAAGCAAAACCGAAACAAAGCAGCATCCTACAAACATTGTCACAATGCAGGGAGGGAGGCTCCAGGTATTAGGATTTGGGGCAAAAACATTGCTGACATAGTGGGTGGCTTCTTGATGGCCACACAGAGAGTTGCCACAGAAAGGTGGGGCAGAGTTCTCCCAACATTGAATATAAATTTGTGTGTTCCTGTGGCCTGGATGGAAACTTAAGGCAACTTAGAGCTGGAACTGGATGGTCAAATTCAGAAAACAGAACCCGGAAGTGTGAAATCCATAGGTAGAACCAGACCATCAAAGGTGAAGTGAAAGTCTAGACAGAGAAACCAAGAGCAGGGACATACCTTGTAAGCGACCCCAGTGGAAAAAGGTGTGAAGGCCAGTGAGTGACAAAAAGGGGGAGAATGCTGACCAGAGTCTTTCTGGCAAAGTGAGATCTGAGCAGATGTCCACTAATCCTCCAACTTCCCAACCCCAATTTGTGAAAAGACGCCCTCTCGCTTCTGACGGACACACCCTTAGAGTATAGCGATGACCTCTATCAAAATCTTAGAGTGTAGCAATGACCCTGGTCAACCTTTCCCGGGAACAAAAGTTGTTCCTTCAGAAGCATCAGACCAACACCCCACACTTCTCTGTCCTGCAAAGGGAAGGAATCACACTCTATTTAGTCAAGACTGATGTGCGCTGAGAGCTTTCTTCACAACCCCAAAGGTGATATCACTCCTATGTGCTTGAAAAGTCTCCTTTTCTATGAAAGATTAAAGAAAAAAAATCATCTCTTTCATAGAAGAAAAATAGAGTTTACTCTCCATCTTTAAGCAGTGAAGAATGAGATGAGGAAGCAAAATGCAAAAGCTTTGGGCTATCACTACTGCTTAAATACAGCAGAAAGATTCTCCCATGACAAACCTGGGCCAATTCTCAGAACACAGGGGTTAGTTTAACTAAGACTGTAATAAGAGGCTACTGTCGTATTAATCATTCACTGTTTCTCGGCCCATAAATTGTAGGATCTTTCATTCTCACAGCTCATAATAGGCGTGGGAGGAGCCCGACTGACATAAGAAGATTGTAGCCTGACATAATAAAAATCACCAAATGGCATTTTTAAACACCTACATATGGTTATGGTGCTGTGCTAAACACAACAAGCTCACTGAGGAGGAATGTCTTTAATGTTTCTTCCCCTGTGTGGGTGACAATGCCTCTCATAAGTTATCCATGTCCTGTTCCTCGTCTAATCACAAACACTTCCATCTAGAACCAGTGAATGTGAGAGATTAAGGTAAACAGGACATCTAAACCTGGAGTAAAGGAAAGGAAGAAGGGAGTGAGGAAAGAGAAAGATGGAAAAGTGCTGAAGACAGCCACCAAATTTGCTGTTTTCTTTTCTTTTCTTTCCTTTTTTTTTTTTTTGAGTTGGAGTCTCACTCTGTCACCCAGGCTGGAGTGTAGTGGCACACTCACAGCCACCCCAGCGTCGACCCACTGGATTCCGGTGATCCTCCCACCTCAGCCTTCCAAGTAGCTGGAACTACAGACATGCACTGCCAAGCCTGGCTAATTTTTGATTTATTGTAGAGACGAGGTCTCGCCAAGTTGCCCGGGCTGGTCTCAAACCCATGGGCTCAGACAATCCTCTCACTTCAGCTTCCCAAAGTGCTGGGATTACAGGTTGAGCCACCGAGCCTGGCCGAATTTGCTGTTTTCTATCATCTGGTTCATCTTCTTGCCTTAGCAAGCTGATGTTGCATTGGCAAATGCTTCCAGCTGAAGGACAAATTTGGCTTATCCTAACTAGATGACTTTAGTTTTCAAAAAGAATTTTCAGCAGATGTGATAAATATGGTCAGGAAGACATTTCGGTACTATTCCTAAATGTTTGAAATTACATATCTCAAATCCACTGAACTATAGATTACCTTCACTTGGGTCTTCAACTCCAGTTGATTCATAAGCTGTTTAGAGTTAAAATCCAACTCTTCGTCTCTAATCCACAGAGAACCATGCTTAAAGAACCACTAAAAACCAGCCATCTTTACCCAGTGAATAGTGTTTATCATCTGACAGTGCAAGTTCACAACTTGTCATTACGCTTTGCCCTCCTAGTAATCCTACTCATCTTGTAAGAAAGGAAACTGAGGCATGCAGAGGTTAGGTCAATTGCCCAAGATCATGTGCTAGGCAGTTGGGCAGCCGGGACTTAAACCACTTTCGCTCTGTCTGGTCCCTCCCAGAAAGGCAGAAGGTTAGGAAGAGGTAGAAAACCCTTTCAGAGCTCAGCTATGACTTGGCATAACTTCTGACTTCTCTGGAAAGCTAGAAAAGTATGTCTTTTTTTCTTTGCCCTTGTTTACAACTTATAAGTTGCACTCATCTGTAAAAGGAAATTAGCATGTTTATAGAATATAGTTACCTGATTTGTATAGAATCTTCATGAAAAAGTATGATTGAGGTTGTTTTTCCCTAAGTCAACTTGGCAGAGTACAACATCATTCTTACTTGGCATCTAGCTCAACTGTCACAGAGAAGGGCCATCTTCCTCTCCCAGACTAGGTCTCTTTCTTCCTCTTACAGCTCACCATCTTTTAGTGGCTGGAAGTTTGAGGGCCTGTAAAATGGAGGTTGAATTATTAGTCTGTGCTCTGTTTTTTTGTTTGCTCATTTGTTTGTTTGCTTTTCTGCAAATTACCAACTCTAGATGTTAGTCTGCATATATGAACCTCACAACCATTAGCTATCACAATTCAGCATCTGCTAGAAAATAGGCTTCCAAGCTGCCTCTCTGTCCCTCCATGTAGGCCTCAACCTCCTCCTCTGTGTCTGCACTCTCTGCCCATTCCTGTCCTCCCCTTGGCCATGGCCTTGGTGGGATCTGCCATTGCTGACTCTTCCCTGTAGAGAACAAAATGGGGAAAATCACCGAGGACAAGATATTAGAACAGCACTGGGCTATTGACTTTTATTGAATGCATATGCTCACTGTTCTTACAATAACCGATATTTTACCAGGCACCTGCTATGTGTCAAGCATGGTGGGCACTGTTCTGGGTACTTCTACTCAATCGTCCACTCCATGGAATCATGAGCTTCTGCAGGCCAGGGCACAAGAGATGATGTATGCATCTCTCTTCGTTGGGCACTTTGCAAGAAGCCATATTTACTGTGTAGATGTTGCAAGCATTTGGTGAAGGTGTACACATTAAGTACCATTTTACACTCACTGTGTACCAATTACAAAAAGTGAAGATCTGTGGAAATTCCCCTAAAGATGCCACAAACACTTCCAGAGTCCACTGTGTGTGTTTCCTGGTAACAGCCCACCCTGTGATGATGGTCTCAGCACATGGGCTCTTCCTAGGGTGAATCTGAAGCAGCATTATCCATCCAGCCTTCCATCCTGCCATTCTGTGGTGTTTTTCTTCCAGTAGACTCTCCATCACTAGAACAATTAAATGAGCAACCAAGGAAACCTACATTTGGAATTCAGTGAAAGAAATGCTAGATTCCTTAAACGTCATTAGGCTAAAGGAAAGTTACTGAAAAGTTTGATGGAGAAAAAAGTTTCTGTATTTTGCCTAGGACCCCCAAATAATCCCAGATCCTTTTACTTCCGTGAATGTGTATAGAGTGGTATTGATTTTGAAGGGAGATGGAGTTTGTTTTTAGAGCTCACAAAAGCATCTTGTCATCAGTACAAATCCTGTGTTATGGAGATATGGTTAACATTCTCATGTGACAACATTGAGTTGGAGAAAAAATTGATAAACCTCAGAACACTGTATGTATTAGGAAAAGTTCCATTTGCCTTTATAAAATAAGTGAGTGGGCCAAAAGAAACAACAATCAAAAAAAAAAAAACACTAGAATGATCTTTTGGAGGGAAGGGCTGCTAGGTAAGAGTTCTAGGAACTCATTGGCATCAGTGTACTACCCAGTGTTGTTGTGAGAGGCTGCGTTCAGCTTCAGTGAAATTTTTTTGGAGATTATTTCAATGCATTTGCCCATTTCATGATGGTGATTTACGAGCACACCTGCCCACACTGCACTGAGTATTCAGCAGTTTTTGACCAAAAATAGCATGAATCCCATGCCCCACCCTCCCTATTCATCCAATCTCTCCCCCACGCAACTTTTTTTGGTTTCCCAGGATGAAAACAGTCCTCAAAGGGAAACGTTTTGCCAATGTGAAATAGGTGGCACAAAAAATGGTAGAAGCACACTGAGGAGTTCAAAAACTAATTTGAACAGTGGAAAAAGTCTCTTAATAGGTGTACTGCATCAAACAAAGAGCATTTTGAAGGTGACAAAAGTTTAAACATATAAGAATAAGTACACAGTTTTTTATAAATAAATTCAGTTTGGGGAGGAGTCCCTCCTCATGATACCTGGGTCCTCCAAGATTGGCAATGAAGAGAAAAGCTCCATTGGACAGAGGGGCCAGATGCTGTAGGACCAGCTCTGTGTCCTCAGATCACCATCATTGAGAAACCCTCTCACTGGTACTATTGAGGGCCTCACATGGGCCAGAATGTGCCCATAGCTTCTCTCAGATTTCCCCTAGCACAGCTCAGATCAGCTAGGACCAGTGAAACAAAACTCTGAAGAAAAGCACTGGATACTCAGAGGGAAATATCTTGGAAGGAAGCATCCACTATATTTAATGCATGGGTTTTGGATTACAAGAGAGAAGTATCTCCGCTTAGCTATGACCCTACAGAGCCCTCTATTGCTCCTACCTCCTATAAGCTCTCTTTCTCACATCCAGATTCTACAAAGTTTAGCTTCATCAGTCCAGAGTAATTCTTTCTCAGTTCTGGTTAAGACAACCTCTCAAATCCATTTTCCAATCTGGGGATGAGTTGTTCCCTTTCAGGAAAGGTACTGTGCCCTCTCTTCAGGCATCACATCAGGATACAAATCAAGGAGTCAATGATTTCTCCACCCACACAGAGATCCTCTTACACACAAGCAAGGATGCCTTCAAATGCTTTAAGCCTAAGTGCAACTGCAACACCTACAAACGCAACCTACTTAGGTGCCATGCTGCATTCCTAGTAGAAAGTTTCTTTCATTGCAGGGAAGAAGCAAAAGTTGCAACGAATTTCAACGTTCATTAATGAGAAACCCCTGTGCCAGCAACAGACTCCATCATACAGGCTTCCCATCTTCAGTGGTAATGGGGTGGCCAACAGTTTCTGAAAGGGAAGATCATGACTCAGTCATAGATCGATAAATTTGAAATCCTAAGACAACATTTCTGGATAATTCCCTCCTAAAATTGCAGGGGCTTTGTGCTCAGCTTCTGTCTAGAAAGAGGAGACAAAGGGACCAGGAAGAGAGTATCTCCTTCCTCTCCCCCTCCATTGCTTTTTATTTCTTTCCTTTCTCTTTTTTCTTCATTTCTTTTTCTACATTTTATAGGTAAGGGCCTTAAAGTTCTTCAGTCCTAAACAAATGTAATTGACCCTCATAGAAAGTTTCAAAAGCTGATTTTGTGCATTGCAAATGTCATAGTTATAAGTGGATTTGAAGTCCCTATAGCACGCTATAAATTTCATCAGTCAACATTCAATGAGTAGAAGCTGAGGTTCACCATGATGGTTGCGAATTTACCCTTGGCTGGTGTCTATTGGTTTCGTCTCCAGGCCTTGGGTGTAGGCTGTGAGGGAACTCATGACTTGGGAAGTCCTCGGCAGGAAGTCAGTAGAGGTACTGGCAACACAAACCTTAAAAATCCAGGACAATGTGTCTATGTCAGGTACACACCAGACCCCAGGAATACAAAGTTGAATGAGACAGAGGCCCTCATGTCTGGGCGTGCACAGATGCAGAGATCTTTTCTACTCCCTCCATCCCAGCCTCCCGATTTCTTCCATCTTTCTCAGGTTGGAGGCTAACTTTCTGCTGAAGAGATTTTAGCAACCTAGGAGCGTATTGTATTACTGAATAATCAAGTGTAAGAGAGTTCATCTTCTGGGTCCTACTTCTGCCATTTTTTCATCAGCAGCTTCCTACCATTGTGCTACCCATTTTCACGTAGTCTCATCTGTCTTTTCAATAAGAAAGCCAGTTGATAAACTAATTCACACTCAAGTGGGCTGTTAAACCACAAAATGCTGACAAGAAAAAACAACATTTAAATAATAAGTCATATGATGGTAAAGTTTCAGTAGCCAGTAATGTTTGGGGGTGTGAATAATTATTTATTATTTCATGAATCCAACAATGTAGCTAACTGTTGGGAATGTACTGTAAAGCCATTACAGCCTGCATGGTGGCTTATGCTTGTAATACCAGCACTTTAGGAGGCCAAAGCAAAAGGAGTTTGAGACCATCCTGGGCAACATAGCGAGACATCATTTCTACAAAAAATAAAAAAATCAACCAGGCATGGTGGTGCATGCCTGTATCTACAACTACTCGGGAGTCTGAGGTAAAAAAGATTGCCTGAGTCCAGGAGGTTGAGGCTTCATTAAGTCATGTGTCTCCAGCCTGGGTGACAGGGAGAGACTCCAACTCAAAAATAATAATAATGATAAAATAATAAAATAAAATTTTAAAAGTCAATACAAGATGTAAAACTAGAAGGAATTATTTCCTATATAGCTTTCAGGCAGTAGAATAGGACTTCTTTTTTTCTTTTGTCCGTGTTCACTGGTTTAAGAACCATGTTTCTGGTCAGAACTTTATATTTAATTTCTTGTCAGGTATTATTCTTCTGGACGGTTTTATTTGCGATAACTTTAGTAGCTTATGTTTGCAGACAGTAGCTTGGTGTTCCATGAGTCTAGACATCTCTGGGTGGACTTTGCAGATAAACACGGTGTCCAGCAAGATAGCACTTACACTGAGAGGAAGAAAAGTCAAAAGTTGATAAAAAGTTCCAGTGACATCGATAGTATGTTTTGGTAAAATGTTTATCAGGTTGAGTGTTTCCATTTATATCATCTTTCATGATTATCAACGCTTTATTTCCTCAGTAAGAGATAACACACCTTAGCAATTGCTGTGTGACTGGTATGTCACCCAAGCCATTGTCAGGTTTGACCTGTAGCTTGCTTTGGCCACAAGAATGAGAGCGGTGGGATGCACATCACATTAGAGCAGAAGCTTTGCAAATGATTGCGTAGTTTGACCCTGCCCCTTGAACTTCCCTTCTGTAATAAGAAGGGCCTCTTCCCAAAAATCTCCATTCCTTGGTCCTGGAATGAGAAGACACACAGCATCACAGTAGTGAGAAATTTAACTCAAGAAAAAAAATGTTTGTTGTTATAAACCACTGAGATTTGATAATTGTCGTTACTGCAACACAACTGACTAATACATCGTAATGTGGGTATTACTGGGATGAGGTACATGTAGCCTAAGGTGTTAGGACATCCAAAGTGAACAATCTGAAATCGGCTGAACCTGAAGTAGTAGCATCATCACATATAGTCAAGTTCATGTTTAGTAACTGCACTTCTGTAAGGGCAGAGAGGAGGCTATCACTTAGAAATCAGAGATGAGCAGACATAAACGGGTTATAAGCCACATGTCACACAGAAACTGTGTGCCTCATTTTTTTTTTTTAGTAGGAGCAAAGATACTCTGTCGAAGTCAAGGCTGAACACAATGTTCTCCACCTTGGCTATCCTAAACATCAGCAACACACTATGTAGCAACTGTCTCACACTTGATGGGGACCAAGGAGTCAGAGTGCGCATCATGAACCACTGGACAGTGGGATGCATTGTGAATAAAGACACTTCTAATACACACCTAAGGTCATATAATAAAGCCCTTTTCCATACATTACCTCATTTCCTCTTCATTTCTAAGAATTCACATTTATGTTCTTCAGAGAGGAAGCTGAGACTCAGAAGGTTAAGTCATTGGCCCAAGGAGATATCACTAGTCAGTGACCAACCTGAGATGGAGCCCTGGTGTCTGGACTCTAAAAAGTACGTCCCTCATCTAAATTAGAGAATATAAAGAAAATGCTAACGTCCACAAGAGTCCACTAGTCTTTCAAGGTCACCTTTCTAAGAAATGTCTAGGATATAATCTAAGCCATCATTTTTCAAACCATATTCAACCAAAGACTGGTTCCATGAGGTGTCCTGTAGGAGTAGGGGTAGAGGAAAGAACTGTTAGGTGGGAGGGAGTTTATGGGGGAAAGTGAAAGGGAGGAAACTTCTGAAATACCTAAGTTTGGGAAGCACTGAAAGTCATGTATTTCTCTTGGAGATTCTCAATGTATATTGGTTTACTAAAGGCTCTGAGAAGTCTTCAATAAAGAAAGATGTTGAACTATATTTAGTTCATCATTTCCCAAATGTATTTGAATCATGTATCCGTTTTTCTTCATAACACTATTGATACCCCATAGAAACTGTCCTCTGCAGGGCCTGCTTCTGTGAACACTGTTCTAAGCACCACCTACTTTCATATCACACAGACATAATGAGGTCAGCAAAATATTATACAACTCAGTCCTGACATTTTGCAAATAAATATGCTTTTTGTGTTATGATTAACACAATCATTTATCGTCGTGATAAAAATCCCATTACTGTATACAGGATTCAGAAAGATATAAGCATTAGGTAGATAGGATAAGAAGTATTCTGGGAGACTTCTAAACTTTTGAGGGATTTCAACAGTCCTATCAATTGAAGGAAGAGTTATTCTCTACTCCATGGGAGGATATTATTAGTGTGAAACTCTTAAGTACAGAATCCTAATCATACACCCTTAATAACTAAACAAAGCCCTCCCTCTTTCCAGTTAATCATTATTCATCCAATTTGTATTTAGGTATATGCATGGGTTCTGATGAAAACAATATTGCCTCTACTTGTATATGTAACCATAATTCATAACATTTCAGGCTGAGAAAAGAAAAAAGTTCCATTCTTAATTCTAATATAGACTTCTCTGATATAATGTTGTCACTAATAACACTTGTTGATTGTGTTTGTTACTTATTTTGAAGTGGCTATGGACAGTAATATGATGATATGGGCTTACTTGGTTCATCCATAAGGACATCTGATTATTTATTCAAAGGAGAACCCATAACTGAATAGCTAGAGGTGCCAGCTTACAACTACAGATGATCTTCACTTTTACATTATTGAATGCAGCAGAGATAAAACAGTTAAACTTTCCTGAAGTAATGTGTTGCATAGAACAGTTTCAATCTTAGTAATAGATTTGGAAGCAGAAGGATGAAACAGTTACAGATAACAATTAGCAAATCGATTGTGTTCGCTTCCATTTCAAAAGGCTATCACTAAAACAAAGGTGTCTTCACTGATTAAGTCCATTAGTAAAATGAATTTGAAGTTTTATTTCTCTTGCATGCTTGCAATTTATAGGTAATAGGCAAATTTCACCTATCAAGTTAGAAATATCTAAGCCAATCCGAAATTAGCTTTGAGAACAGAGGTGAACACAGTGCAGGTTATTAATTCACTGTTCCCTCCTGAGATGAGCTTGAGCCAGTGTCATTGCCTCCATATTTTCTGGTTAGAAGGTTTAAAGTAAAGAGCGCTGGAAAAATGAGCAATCCCTGGGACTAGATCCCCCTCCCACTGTCTTGTTTCTGAATGGCCTTCAACCAAGTGACGTCTCGAAACCATGCCAGAGAGATGAGGGCTGTGGCTTGTGAGCGCATGTGGAGCTGCCTTTCTCTCCAGGACCCTTTCAATTAAATAATTTTGTTCTATTGTTGCACGTGTTTATCTCACAGCTCTATTGCCAAGGTTTTTTTTTTCCCTCATCGCATATAAATCAGTAAAGCCTCTTTTCACTCTTGAAGATAAAAGGAATAGCATCTCTAACTGATTTTTCTAGAACACTAAGAGACCCATACCAATTTCTCTGCGATTACAGAGGTGCGGGGAACAACTGCATTTGGAAACCCTGCAACCTTGGATTCGTGCCAAACGTACTGACATATGAGTAAAACCTCTGAGAAGTCCTGTGGGAAAAAAGACTCATTAAATTTTTTTTTTTTTTGGAATTTACAAGAAAAATGTAGCTTTTTTAAAAATGCAGCATTTTCACTTTTAAAGCTGATTTGATCTTACAGTAAAACTTATTGAGCTCAGTTAGTGAAAGCTCAGTCTTTTCTTTATTAAATTCTCAAGTCTTATTCTGATAAACTAAGAACAAAATTGTTTTTAATAACAGATTCAAATATAATTTACATACCATAAAATGTATCTTTAAGTGTCCGATTCAGTGGTTCTTAACATATTCACAGTTATGTGGCCATTACCATGTCTAATTTTGGAAGATTTTTATCACACCATAAAGAAATCTTGTGTCCAATGGCAGTCACTCCTTCTTCCCCCTTCCTTCCAGCCCCTGGCAACCACTCATCTGCATTCTGTCTCTATGGCTTTATGTGTCTGGATATTTCAGATAAATTGAAGTATACAACAATTTGTAACTGGTTCTTACTTAACTCTTTGAAGGTTTAACCTTGTTTCAGCATGTTTAAGGGCTTCATTCCTTGTTGTGACTGAATAATATTCTACTACATGGATTTACCACATTTTGTTTTTCCATTCAGTTGATGGACATTTGGTTCATATCTACCTTTTGACTGTAAAAGAAAATACTGCTATGAATATTTGTGTACAAGTTTTTGCGTAGATGGATGTTTTCATTTCTCCTGAGTATATCTCTAAGAGTAGAATTGCTAGGTCATGTGGTAACTCTAAGTTTAACACTTTGAGAAACTGTCAGCCCATTTTTTAAAGTGGCTAAACTATGACCGGGCATGGAGGCTCACACCTGTAATCCCAGTACTTTGGGAAGCTGAGGCAGGAAGATGGCTTGAGCCCAGGAGTTCGAGACTGGCCTAGGCTGCATAGCGGGACCTTGTCTCCACAAAAGAATTAAAAAATTAGTCAGCTGTGGTGGCGCATGCCTGTAGTCCCAGCTACTTTGGAGGCTGAAGTAGAAAGATTGCCTGAGCCCAGAAGGCTGCAGTGAGCCATGATCATGCCACTGCACTGCAGCATGGGCAACAGAGTAAGACTCTGACCCCCAAAAATAAAAATAATTAAATAAACAAACAAATAAATAAATAAACACCAGCTCTGCGTCCTTTGATTTTTAAAAAAACCAGGAGGTCAAATGTTCAATGTGAAGCCCCGCCAGGGATGTTGATTGACTTTGATGACACAGTCTTTAAGGTGACCGTTGCATCAGATTTCCATCTCCCTGTCTCTGCATGCACCTCTCCCCCACATGCCTCTGGCTTGGGACACAGGGCTCTCAGCCTCCCACAGTGTTCTCTGGGTGCCAACCTGCCTCCCCCACACGGTTGTTATTTTAACTTCTTTGAGACCATGGCCCTGCTGGATGGGCAGCTTTGGTTGGATTAAGAGTCAAGATGGCCCCGCCAAAGAGTCAGACCCTAGCATTTTGTCTCTAGTTGCAAAGACCCTGTTCAGTGTTGTCTCTTTGTCTCAGTACTAATTGCTGTCAAGAGGTTCTCAAAGTGTAGTTCTAGGCAAAGCACATAGTTCATGCCTGTAATTTCAGAACTTTGGGAGGTCAAGGCAGGAGGATTGCTTGAGCCCAGGAGTTTAAGAGTAGCCTGGGCAACATAGCAAGACATGATCTCTACAAAAAATCAAAAAATTAACCAGACATGGTGGCGCATGCCTGTAATCCCAGCTACACAGGTGACTGAGGTGGATTTATCACATGAGCCCAGGGGCTTGAGGTTGTAATTGTGCCACTGCAGCACTCCTGCCTGGTGACAGAGTGAGACTGTGATCCCCCCAAAAAAGTGCAGTCTGGGGCCTCTGAGAAGCTTCCAGGAGTCCACAAGTTCAAAACTTGTATGTTAATATGAAGTCATAGTATTGGTTGCTGTCCATGCTCTACGGAACCCTATAAGAATGGCTCACTGGGTTTCTTCTTATTTCCTACAGAAGTATTTCTCTCTCACAACCTGTAGTGGTGGCATTTGTGGAAACATGGTCGTAAGGCTCCAGGCAGCAGGGTTCAAGGGTCCAACAAACAAAGGCCCCTGGAATTAGGGACTGGGAAGGCTCACAATAGTTCTTTCTGCTCTATCATGTCCAACTCAGTTTATGTTTATTAATGCCTGGATAGCAGCTCTATAAACAAGTCCGTTGAGCAAGTATAAAAGAAAGGAATAATTTAGACCCAGCATTCCAGTGACTCTCTTTAATCACTTAACCCTCATCTCAGTAAGAAAACTTCTCAGGTCTTCACCCATGCAAATACTTCCTTTTGGAACATTAAAATGTGATTCAACAAATAGTACAGATCTAAGTCTATTTCATTCTAATCTAATTATTTTTAAATTCTTACTTATCTGTGAGTGCTGCACAGAGTAGCTCTCTAATTACTAAAGTTGTATGCTGAAGACAATTTGGAATTTAAAAAGAATGAAACAGAGACCCTGATATGGTAGTTAAGATGAAATGACATATATTTCAGCAATAATTAAATGCACCAACTCCACTTTTTATAACTAGAATAAAGATTTTAGCGGCCTTAAGAAATCTCATTTTTCTCCTTTTGCTTCAATACTTGACTGTCTCAAGGCTATAGGCCTATTAGCAGGTAGACTGTTAGAATGCAAATGTAATGCAACCCAAGCAGCTCTGTCTTTGAAACAGAAGGATGGCTAACTACATCTTTATCACAATGTAACCCACCAACAGGATGATCCAGGCACTCCCATAATCTGTCAAATTCTGGCCCTAAGAATGACTACTTTCGGTTTATGGGAAGCTCTATCCTAAACTGTTTTTTGAGGGGTTTTTTTGAGTTGGAGTCTCACTCTGTCGCCCAGACTGGAGTGCAGTGGCCGCTCCCGGCCACCGCAGCCTCGATCTGCTGGGCTCCGGCGATCCTTCCGCCTCAGCCTTCCAAGTGGCTGGAACTACAGGCGTGCACTACCTATGGTTCCTAGCCCTATAATAAGGTGAAGCAGAGATGAGAAAACCTCTAACCAAGACCATGGATGCTTTGGCTTCAATCAAGTTAATTGTCAGGTAATATTGAGTTCTTTCTATTCCATGGTGGCTTGGTGCCCCCAAATAAGAAAGAGGCAACATCCCTCCCAAGCACATAACTTGTTACGAGAGAGCCATATTTATTATTTTCTCATTTGTCAGTTTAAGGAGATTATTTTCTTTCATTTCTCTACTTCTTGAAAGTATATCTGTAAGTTATTTAGCCAAGATTTGTTGGGTATAGTTGATTTAACAATCACATATTTATTTTGTTATTTGTTTATTTTTCTCTTCTGAGAAAGAATAAGAATGCTAAAATAATTAACTTCATGACTCCTATTATTCCAGTGGCCACTGCTTTGAGTAGATTAATTTTCATTGATAGAATGACATTGTTTATGGTCTTTCAGCCAATTATTAGGATGCTTTCCTAAGAGACTGTAAAATTCAGGATAAAAAAGCACAAAACTTATTACATGTGACTTGTAACCCCTGTTAAATCAATGATATATGTATGGTTTGAGAAAATTTTATTGGCACATTGCCAAATTATGTATTTTTTTTAAATATTTATTTTAAAGATGTGGTGTACAGTTCAGAATTAGGTACATAAGTGGTAATTTTACAGGTAACTTTTGGGTCTCCCTTTGGTCCCCACTTTGCCTGGTTTGAGATCAGGTATGCTTGTAGATGTGAAGTGCCCTCCCCCACCCAGCAGTTTCCCACTACTGTCGATCTTTTTCTTATAGTATTATGATAAATATTCAGGGTCTGCTTATGAGTGAGAACATGTGGTACTCAGTTCTTTGTTTCTATGATAGATTACTGAATATGATTGACTCAAAATCCATCCATGTTGCTGTGAAGTTCAAAATTTTATCCTTCTTTATGGCTGCATAGTACCCCATTGTGTATATGTAATGCATTTCGCTAATCCAGTCCAGTTTCAATGAGCAGCACAGTGGCTCCATGTTTTTGCTATTGTGAATAGTGCAGCAATAAGCATGCGTGTGTAGGTATCTTTTTTATAAAATAATTTGAGTTCCTCTGGGTGTATTTCCAGAAGGGGACTTCTGGGTTATATGGAAGGTCGATTTTTAGATCATTCAGGAATAATCACACTGTTTTCCACAGAGGTTGTACTAGTTTATACTCCCACCAACAGTGTAGAAATGTTCCCTTTTCCCCTCATCCTCCCCAGCATCTGTTGTTTTTTGAGTTATTGATGATGGCCATCCTGACTAGAGTTAGGTGGTATCTCATTGTGATTTTAATTTACGTTTCTTTGGTGATTAGTGAGGCTTAGCATTTTTTCATGTATCTATTGGCTGCCTGTATGTCTTCTTTTGAGAAGTGTCTATTCATATCTTTTGCCCACTTTTTTTTTGGTTGTTGTTTGAGTTGGAGTTTCAGTCTGTCGCCCAGACTGGAGTGCAGTGGCCGCTCCCAGCCACCGCAACCTTGACCTGCTGGGCTCCGGCGATCCTTCCGCCTCAGCCTTCCAAGTAGCCAGAATTACAGGCTGTTTGGTTTTTTTCCTTTTGGCACCCTTGAGTTCCTTGTAGATTCTGGATGTTAGGCCTTTGTCCAATATAAAGTTGGCAAATATTTTTTTTTCCCCATTCTGTGGGCTGTCTCTCAACTATCTTGATGATTTCCTTTGCTTTGCAGAAGTTTTTCAGTTTAATGAAGTCCTACTTGTTTGTCTTAACTTTTATGGCATGGGCACTTGTGATTTTGATCAGCAATTGATTTCCTATTCCAATTTCCATAATGATATCTTCTGTGTTTTTTAAGATTTCTGTAGTTTCAGTTTTTACATTTAGATCTTTAATCCATTTAGAGTTTTTATTGTGTGTATGGTGATAAGTTGGGGTCCTGTTTCAATCTTTTGCTTGTGGTCAGACAGTTTCCCCAGCACCATTTACTGATTATGTTCTCCTCTCCCCAGTGATTGTTGGTGGGGGCTTTGTCAAAGATGAATTGGTTAAGAAATCTCTATCCTGATTGCTTCCAGAATCTCTATCCTATTCTATTGGTCTATATGCTTATTCTTGTACCAATACCAGGCTGTTTTGATTATTGCAGGCTTATAGTAGAGTATAAAGTCCAAGTGTGATTCCTCCCACTTTGCTTATTTTGCTAAGGATTGTTTTGACTATTCGTGGTCATTTATATTTCCGTATGAATTTCTGCATTGTCATTTCCAGGTCTGAGAAGAATGATGATGGTAATTTAATGAATATTGCATTGAATATGTAGATTACCTTTGGTAGGATGGACTTCTTAACAATGTTGATTCTTCCAATCCATGATCATGGAACATTTTTCCACTTATTTGTGTTATCTTTTGATTTCTTTGAGCAGTGTTTTGTAGTTTTCATTATAAAGGTCTTTCACCTCGCTGGTCAGGAAGATGCCAAGATTTTTCTTTTCTTTCTTTCTTTTTTTGTGGCTATTGTGAATGGAATCGTGCTTTTTATTTGGTTTTCTGCCTGTTTGTCAAATATATTTTTAAAAACTAAAAAATTCAGTGAATGACCTGTTTACTTAAATCACACTGGAACACTAAAACAATACCAGTTACAAATCTCCTTGGTAATTCCCCTGACTTAGACTTATTATGTTTTAAGGCCATAAGAATAATCCGATATGTTGCCCTGAAAATAATAGGGGTCTTGTTTCATAGAATTTTTCTGTAAATCTGCTTTTAATTTTCATTGACACTTAAAATTCTACAAGATAGGTCTTGAATTGTTTTCGATGCATTATCTTTTTCCCAAATAATAGTATAACTCAATAAAAAACATAGGTCTATTGTTACTATTTTCTGAAACATGACCCTGAGTATATAAACTTATTATTATTTTTTTTAATTGTTGAATAAAGATTTGCTTGTATCATGAAACTTGACAAACAGGATATTGCAAATGGTAACTGTATCTATCTCCATTTTCAGTTTCGAAAATGAGCACCTTATTCATGTTTCTTCTCATTATTGGTTCTTTTCCATGTGTTTGTTGCTGCTGAGGAATCATAGCAGGGCATGAGGGAATCTCTGGAGATTAGGAAAGGGCCAATGTAGCATATAAGGGGAGGACCCAAAAAAAAACAGGAATTTATTTAGAAAAAATTGTGTATTTATTTTTACATGTTTCTACTTCAGTCTCCTTGAAAGTACTCTGTTTAATGCAATAAACCTATTGAGTTTTCCATTGCTCAAAACAGTTTTTGAACTCGATTTTGATGCCTTCTAGTGCTTCTGCCATTTTTTGTTTCACCTCTTCTACACTGGCAAAATGTTTCCTTTGAAGACTTTTTTCATCCAGGGAAACAAAAAACATTACTCGGGGCAAGTTTGGGTGAGTAGTGAGGGTGGGAGGGTACAAGGGTCATGCCATTTTTTGGTCAAAAACTGCTGAATACTCGGTGCAGCATGGGTAGGTGCATTGTCATGGTGGAAGAAACAGTCACTTGTTTGCCACAAATTGGGAAGTTTCTCCCACAAATCGTGATGCAACTTTCTCAAAATTTCCAGATAAAAATTTTGATTGACCGTTTGATCCAGAGGAACAAATTCTGAGTGTACTTCAAAAGATAATTTCATTTTGGGGGGAAGTCCCCCCTTGTATTCTGAAAGGATAAAAAAAATTCATCAAGTTATCAATTTGCAGCTACCTCAGAGAGTGTGGCTACAGGGTAGCTATCAAATTACTTTGCAAAAAGGAAACTGAACCAGAAGAAATTAGTATCCATCCATGATGGGGCACTGGACCACGGAGATGGACATAGGGGGCCACGCAGTGTGCAGGGACTTCTACCTGATTTCTCCTCAAGACACAATGAGCACTTCATTAGCTAGGGTCTGGGAAGCTCTTATTGCCTCTCGGAGCCAGAGCCAGTGACATGGGACCTTCTAATAGGTAAAGCATTTCATAATGAATCCCTCCTGGTCTTTTAGTAAATAAGTCTCTTGGGAAGAAGGCCAAGAAGCCTCAGCCCTCCTCTGAGTTTATTTCTAGAGTGATTACAGTAGTACTTAATCAAGACATCTGTGTGTCATCAGATAGGTGTACAATTGGCTAGAAATGTTTTCAGAAGCTTATATTCAAGCTGGGATTATTTTTCTCTTCCACAGGTAAAAAAAAATGCCTTTGTTTTCCCACTATAGGCTTTTTGTGTTTTTCAACATACTCAGTCTCACTCAAAAAAAAAAAAAAACACCTGATCACATGGGCAGCCGAGTTTCAGCTACCAGTGGGCAAGGACAGAGCAAACTCTGCCACAGATCTCCTGTTCTAAAAATGTTCACAGTCTTCATATCAAAACTGAAACATACTAACAAATGAAAAAATAAAATCCTTACTAGCACACACTCTAGGAATAAGACTTACACTCTATTTGGAAATTGAATTGCTTCCATATTCAATCAATATTTAATAAAGAGAGAAAAAGAACTCATTACAAAGACCATCTTGTTCCTCCACAAGTCATCTACATGAGATTCCAGAATTTCAGGGTGATAAGTTCTTAATCGGAATATTATATATTCTCTTTGCAGTCAGTGAGCTTGCATCACTTCTCGAGAACGCACCATGGCCAGTGCTTCTCCTGGTCTGCTCAGGGGTTTCATTGAAAGGCGGGCCTGAGGGCACCTTGGGAAAATGAGAAAGAGCCAAGCTAACCCCAGAAAGCAGCTGGGCTTACAGAGAGCTGCGTGATTATGCAGGCATACCCCTGGGTTTTATTTTCAGTCTACGTACTGCTAACCAGCCTGCACCAGTCACACTGGCTTACGGTAGGGAGTTTATTCTAAGTCGTCTATAGTCTCTCTTCCTTAGCAGCACTTAATGAGTTGAGGGGATGGGAACATTGTTCCCAGCCAAGCCAATATCCTATGAGTTATAAATGACATTTCATCCTCATATGCAGATTTCCGGCACTGAAGTGAATTATTTACAAGGGAGAGCTTATGGATTCAAACAATCAGCTGTCTGAGATGTACACCTACAATCTGTCTCTACTCTCCTGCTGGGAGAATGTGAAGTTTCCCACTGCCCTTTAAGGTCTGAAAAGTTAGCAGAAGCATCTCTTCTCCAGTGCTCCCTAGCCGGAGAAGGCATCTGACAAGGCTGTGCAGAGTGGAAACCAGAAAGATAAACTAAGTCACTCCAAGAGGGCCTCCCCTGCCCCCATGAGCGTGTTATCTGCATACGAAAGCAAATGGCCTGGACTAAGGTGAATTTAAATTCTAGGAAAACCTTTCTGCCCATTAGAAGTGATTTTGTAACCTTGAGTTTTAGTTAATTAGTTGAATAATTAACTCCTGAAAGTGTGAAAATCCAAATTTTCTTCTAACAAAGGCAGTGTGCTTTGTCCTCTTGGGAATGGGAGTTTAATATGTCTTCCTGTCCCCTAGGAACTTTGGGGTTGAAAAGCCTCCCAATTTACAACAAGGATGATGAGTCCAGAACCAGAAAAATCCACCAGTGGAACAAAAAAAAAAGATAGCACAGAAACCAATTTAAGTATACATGGGTCTGAAATCTATAGTAAAGATGGCATTTAAAATTAGTGAGGAAAGGATTTTTTAAAGTATGTAAAATGAGAACAATTGACTATCAATTTGGAAAAATTAAGGAATGATTCTTACCTTATGTCACAAACAAAAATAAATTCCTGTTAAATCAAAGCCCTAAATATAAAAAATAAAAACCAAAAGAATATTGAAAGAAAATGTGGAGAAACATTTTTGTAATCTTTCAGTGAGAGTACACAAAATGAAACAAAAAGCAAAATGACATATTTGGTTGTAAAGTGTTATAAACTTTTTTCTAATTCAACCAGACTAAATGAAATTAAAAAGATAAGTGACAATGAGGAAAGAGAAATATTTACAACTGACTATTCATGTCCCATATTCACAGAAATCCAATTCATCAAAAGAAAGTAACAAACAATTCCCTAAAGGAATAAAGAATGTATAGGCAAGAAGTACAAATGGTAAACAAATCTGTGAAAAGATGCTCAAGAACACTACTGCTTAAAGGAATAGGGAAGAGGATAACAATACCTTTTTTTCACATCGGATTGTTAACATGTAATATATAGCCAGCACTGATTGCTGTTGAGGGTGAGAAAAAAAATAGGCAGCCTCACAGCCCTTGGCAAGAACAATCAACTGTTACAAACATTTGGGGGCACAATTTGGCACAATCTAATAAAATACATTTGCATACCCTTTGACCATGTAATCTTGCTTTTATAAATCTGTCAAAAAATAAAATAAAAACATGAAAAGGATATATGGATAGAGATGTTGATTGAGTACTTTTTTTGAGCATTGAGAATGCTTTAATAAATTATAATTCATAAAGTGGATTGCCATATTCTCATTAGAATCTGTAAACAACCAAATTTCCATCAATAGGAGAAAGGTTAAATAAATTGTAGTGCTGTCATTAAATTGAATATTATGCAGCTACTGAAAAGAGTGAGACAGAGCTATGCATAGATGAAAAGATGTCTATGCTATATCAAGTGACTAAAGCAAGTTGTAGACAAACAATAGATGATATAGATGATTAGAAAACTAGACTCCATTTAACTTTTGTATTGAGTTTGTTTTTGTCAGTGGAAGGAAAGGAACATCAGAAAATATCAATGCTACAGTTTTTTATTTATTTTTTATGGATAGGATCTTGTTCTGTCACCCAGACTGGAGTGCAGTGGCATGATCACAGCTCACTGCAGCCTGAAAGTCCTGAGCTCAAGCAATCCTCCCACCTCAGTTTCCTGAGTAACTGAGACAGCAAGCATGAGCCACCACACCCAGCTATTTTTTTATTTTTATTTTTTTCAGATATGGGATCTCACTATATTTCCCAAGCTGTGTACCACACTGTTCTCGGTGGTGATCTCCAGAAATAAGGACTTCCGCTGAGTGTGTGCACTTACTTAGGAGCTTCAATTTCATCTCACACTCTCACTCTGCCTGGCAGTGAAAACACACTCCCGGGCAAGTCAGGCACACTTTTCTTCCCAGGACCACATGATATCAAGTTGTGTGTTGGGGTGGGTGGAGAGGAGCCTGTCTGGCATCCACCCTGACATCAGCAGAGCAGAGTCACCCCTGCCCTGTCTGGCTGGGTATTCATTAATGAATCAGGGACTCTCCAGTCCCACTCTTGCACCTCCAGGTCTCACCCATCTAGACACAGAGAGCACAGAGAATCATCCTGCCACTCCTGACCATGCTTGGTCACGGAAAACTCTGGCAGCTGTAAAGGTCCCCCTTCCCTGAGGACCCCACATCCGCTTTCTCTTTGGGCTTTCGATGCTTTTATGGAGGCTTATCTGGGAAAGAAGCCTCTCTCTATGTACAGATTCCCCCAAACCCTTCTGGGTGCTTCTGAGCGCTTGGCCCTAGGGTATCCATGGTGCAGGACAAGGAGGACAGAGCACAGTTCTCTTTGGTCAGGGTCCCATGTATCTGTGCACTCCCCTTTTCCTGTCAGTTCCTTCAATTTTGAAAGCCCCAGGGAATTTTTATCTTGTCATGGCTCATTCTCATCGGCCATTCTTACAAATACATTTCATCACCCAAGCAATTTGTGTTCTCTAGATTCTGGACTCTTGGAATTTGAACGTCGAGATTAACTCCAGCCCCCACCCCACTCCGGCTTTTCTGCTGGTGTTGCCCGTCCTGAGCCATGAATACAAGATACTAAAGCTGACAATGTGGCAGGGGTCAAAGGATCCAATATTACCCTGGGGTGGGGAAATTGGGTTACAATTTTAAAGTATCAGGTCACTACATTTGGATACACTGAATGCCCACTGTCTCCTGGTCTTCTTATTCTCTCTTCAAAAACAGAAATAAAACCACAGTAAGAAATGCCCTCCACTCTTAGAGAGTACCAAAGGATTTAGATGATGCGGGAAAGCTGGTGGAAGATTTCCGTTCCTACCACATAAAAGGGAACCTGAGAAATGTTCATTAGCCATCTCAGTTCTTCGAAGAGTCCCTCAGCCTCAATGTTAGCCCAGGGCTCTCTTTTCCTTGGCGTCCCTCTCCATCTCCCAGTGCTCCTTCTTCTCCCTTCCTCCTCTGATATGTGGAGCAGCTTCCTCTCCAGCAGGAACCAGGGCATAAGCAGGCATGTCGAGGCATCTTTACAGCAAAGCCCACATGAAACAGGGGTTATCTCTTATTATTTATTGCAGTTCCAGCCTTTAGCACAGTGTGTGACACGTAGCAAGTATTCAGCAAAGAAAATAGCTTTCCATATAGATGAAAATCCTTTTTGATACCAAGGTACCTTCTTTATATTTCCTTCCTTTATATTTCATATAAGGAAAGTTATTTCCATATATATACTGAGTATTTTCATCTATATGGAAAATTATTTCCATATATATACTGAGAAATTTTTTTGATACCAAGGTACCTTCTAGCCCTTGGTACCAAGGGCTAGAAAATTTTCATCCTTCAACAGTAAATTTTATTTCTATAATCAACAGTCACTTGGAACCCATCTTGTGAATGAATATGGATAGCCATGCTAGATAATGCCTTGTGTGTGTGTGTGTGTGTGTGTGTGTGTGTGTGTGTGTGTGTGTGTGTGTAAAAGAGAAAAGGGAGAGAAGGGAGAGAGACTGGTGGACTCTTAGAAGCTGTCATTCTAAATCAGGAATTTGATTATTTGTGAAATAGTTATTGTGGCTTTTTTGTTTTGTTTTTCCTATTGTTTTCTAAAATAAAGACTAGGAAGGACATAGCCCTCATTTGAAAGCCTAAATGTCAGGTTTATTTCATCAATTTATTAAATACAGGTGAAGCACCTATGCCTTATTCATCCCTATTCTGGGACAATTAGTTAGTGTGTTGAAGTATGCAAGGTGTTTGCTTTCATGGGACTTAGGGGAAGAAAGACATCCTAAATTAAACAAAGATGAGCCATATACAAGGACCTCAAGACAAGAGGAACCCTGTCCTTTTCTAGAAACTGAGGTACAGACCCTGTTCAGTCCAGCTGGAATGTATTTTGTAAGGAAGGGGATGGAGGAGGGGGGCAGGCGATATTGAGAAATGAATTTGGAGGGGAAGCTGATCATGACAGGCCACAAATAGCCTTATGTGACCTGCTTTATCCCAAGAGCAATGGAGAGTCATTGAAAGACCATAAGTACATGAATGGCATTGGATCCCTGATCTGGAAAGAACAGTTCAGCAACAAAATGGAAGATTGTTGGAGGGGCTGGGATTTGAGAGGTTAAAATGGGGAGCAGAGGTAGCATCTCTTGGGAGGGAGGGATGTTGCGTTCCATCTTGGGCTTTCTGAACTTAAAGTGCCCAAGAGACATTCAGGCAGGAGTACCAAGCATCATCAGCATGGCGGACTGGATTCCAGCACTCAGTGGTTACCAGTGAGTCTCCAAATACACCTCACAATCAAACCAAAAGTCCAAAAGGAAGGCAGGATGCATTAATACCAAAACAGGCCAAAAGGTTGC
Source organism: Cephalopachus bancanus (assembly GCA_027257055.1). Classification (NCBI taxonomy): domain Eukaryota; kingdom Metazoa; phylum Chordata; class Mammalia; order Primates; family Tarsiidae; genus Cephalopachus; species Cephalopachus bancanus. The sequence continues at coordinate 266,945 of JAPVLO010000525.1, forward strand.
ATACATACCCAGGGGTGAGACTGCACTGGATTCAAAAAGTAGTTAGGATTTGAATAAAAGTAGAAGCAAAAGAACATTCCAGGTAGTAAGAGCAGCAATGAGCCTGGAGGAAAAAAAAGGGAAAAAAAAAACTGATGCCGATCAGAGAACAGGTAACATTGGACATTTATAACGTGTGTTAGATAAAAGTATTTTCCTGGTATCAAGGGCTCTGTAAATCTGTGGTTAGTGTTCTTGAGATGCAGCATACAGGGCTTGGTTCTGGGACCTCATCACTGTCATCAGAAAACCACCTTAATTATGGTTCGAGGCACAGAGAAGCCAAGACATTTTATTGACATTTGATTTCAGAGCAACACGAGAGAGTGTGTGTCTGGGTGCCCAGTAATGCTTCCAAACCTTCACACCTGCCTAGATGATGACCACCACAATATGACTGTCACCCAATTCTCAGCAGCATGCAACGTCAGACTAGCGGCACTCTTTCCACACACCAGGAAGATCCTGCCAGAAAAAGCAGCAGGCAGCAAAATATTCTTAGTATGTGGTGCAGGGATTCCCTTTCTTTCAAACCCAATTAAGAGCTGGCAAATAGGAATTTTGCTCAACTTGTGTCTTATATAGTAATTTGTTGTTTTATTTAAGGGTTTGCTTTAAATTCAACAGTTCTTTCTTTTCCCTTTCTTCCTTCTTTTCTTCTCTCTCTCCTTCCTTCCTTCCCTTTTCTTTATTTTTAACAACTTTGCCTACACTCCACCATTGCAGAAGCTCAGAATACAGAAATTGAGGATCCTTGTAAAAAAAAAGTTTGTTTTCACATGGTCTTGCCCTCTCTTGGAGAATCTGGGCTTCACCTGTTGGAGACTGGAACGATGTTGAACTGGAAGCCTCAGGAAGTCCTGAGGGACGTTTGGAAGTCTCAATATTCTGGTGTCCATGTTCTATGCCAAGAAGTAGTCACTCAGCACATACCAGCAGAACAAGTGTAATGATTTGATTTCTTATAGCCACTGTCACCTTCATCTATATATTTGCTGGTGATTTATTAATATCTGTTCCACCTGTCTCTGTCTGCAGGAGACCTTGTATTGCTGAATGCCTTCTAGAGAGTGAAGAGAAATGAAGGGAGCAGATGGGATTATGACTTATTTTCCAATGTTGAATTTATAAAAAGATCTTTTGTCAGACATTGCACAGCAGTTTGTGGGATGAAATTAATCCTATGAATAAAATTGCTAGCCTCACCTAAAATAGGTGCTTTATTTAAAGAGGGATCGATGAGGCTTGCTAAATATTATTTTTAGTGTTGATAAAAGCTTTTCATAATCTCAGGCTGCAAACACGGGATAAATTGGCAGTTCTGGATGTTGCACTGACACACCGGAGCTAGCTAGTGATGTCACCCACAATGGAAGTGAGGCAAAGCCAGCCCTGCTGCCATCTCCAGGCCTGCAGTCCCTCTACCTCAATCACAGAGTAGGAGAAGTGTGTTTCCAAGGCACGCTCATCTTCCAAGGATCATCATTTGTGACTGAGACAGCAATACATTTAGCTGTGTCAAAACATGTAAAAAACGAAAACAAAAATCCACCACTCCAGAGGCTGTGAAGCCAAACCCCTGGGATCTTTGTCCTTGGCCCAGTGGTCTCATGACTCTTGGTTTTAAGGGAACATTGACTGGCCTACTATTTGGGTGCTGGTTCTTTGTGACTACATTCACAAATATTGTTTATTTCATAGTTTACAAATACTCGACTTCCATCTGTCCTCCTTTATACAAAGCTGGTAAAGGGCTTTCAGAAGTCACTTCATTGTATGTTACTATCTTTGTGACCTTTTCTTGGTCCTTCCCAGAAAATGATTCCAGGACTCCTGGCTACTCTAAACTGAAAACTCCTGACATCCTCAAACAGTGCTAACTGCTATAAGAATAATCCTCAGCCTCGGCCAGTGTTTGTTAAACTCTGGTGTGTCCATGTGACTCTTTGAGCTATGGCCTCTATGTCTCCTGGCTTTGGCTCCCTTCCCTACTTTGGGGAAGTGAATCTCCTCTGTCTTATCTCTCTCTAACTTACTTTCTAAATAAACTATATTTTCCAATCTAAAAATAATAATAATAATCCTCAGTCTCAAAAAAACTCAAAAATCTGAAAAAAATCTAAATTTTAAAATGTACTCGTTATATAAAAATAAACATTAAATTTTATTGTATATTTTGATTATATCTATCAAAAAACGAAATACCTTTTTCCCACTTTTGTCTCTTATTGCTTTTGAAGTTTGAAGTCATCTAAGAACACAGAAGTACAATAAATAACACCATATGTCTCTCTCCTGGTCTTCATAGTATAGATTCCCTCTTCTCAAGATAAAAGGAACTTAAGGGGAAATCAGACTGTATAGAGATCAGCAAATTATTGCTCACTCCTTAAAAGAGCTCCACAGAGAGAGAAGAGTCTGTAACTTTTGCACCAAGAATGTCTGCTTTGCTCTTGAGCTATATACTCTTCCCTTTTCTGCTCGGGAATATTCTGGAGGAGAGCTGCAGATGCCACCCTGCGAAATCTGCCCTGCGAGTCGAAACAGATCCAACGGTGCAAAAAACTTCTTCATTAGAACATCAAGCCTGTAGTCATATTTTCAATCGCTGCTGTAACTTTTTCCTTGCAAGTGCTTTCACTTATTTCGGGACCACCTAAGGCTCTGTGCAGTACACAGCTACACAGTTTGAGACGTTTCTGTGATGTTCTGTACATCATATAGTTGCTAACAACCTGTCAAAGTCATCCTGACACCAAACTGAGAAGCTGATGGTTTGGGAAACGTATTAGAGGAGATGAAAAAAAAAAGATAGTCCTCATTACTGTAATAAAACCAGCAGAGACACACTGAGAATCAATTACTGATTGTGACCTAATGAACTAACCCTCAGTCAAGTAGAGAACTTCACCAAGCCTCTTACATTATCAAATGATTTAGGATGGAGCACTGTCTGAAGACGGGCAACAAGTCGAGGCAGATCCTTTTTCTTATATTGTGGCTGACTTAATTACCTTGTTCCTGAGTGCAGAGATCAAATTGAGCAACTTAAGGTGCTAAAGCTCGGCGCCAGCTGGAAATGAAAAGGAAATAATTAACACCAACAAGAGCGACATCTAAGGTTGTGGCACCTCCTGACAGAAGCAAGGAGACTCAAAGTTAAGGCGGGTGCAAAGTCCTTGACGAGGCCAGCCCTGCTCTGCCTGCCTGGCTGGGTTTGTTCAGGTTGCCTGTGGCAGCTGCGCATTGAAGAGTCCGGTCAGGAAGCCAGGGATTCGGAGCTCGCAGTGCAGCCAGGCGATGGAAGGACAAATCCACCTGGGGCCCTGTGTGCAGATGGCCGGGCTCCCTGGTACAGAGTGGAGGGACGACAGAGGTGTAACTCTCATTCCACAGCTCACATTTGTGGTCTCAGAGAAAAGTATTATAACGGAGACTATAATTAAACACACACACACAAAGTTCTCATCACTGATGGAACAGTCTGTCTTTGTCTTTCATCTTCTGGAGTCATGTCCAGACACCACTGTCAGGCGTAGCAAGTAGAGCCAGTTAGGCAGACAATGGACGGCATTCACAAAGGAACTGGCTTATGGAAGGGCACTTATTATCATGTTTTGAATTAAATCCTTAGGAGCCATTTTTCACCCCGTTCGCCACTGTAGTATTCTTCCCCTTACACATGTAGAGGTGGCAAGAACACCAAGCCAAAATATGGAAGGCTCCTTCATTGCCAGTAGAAGATGAATCCTGGGTACACTGGCTCCCAATGTCACAGAAGTGCCCAGGAGCAAAAACACCAACGATGACAATTCAGGGTACAGGTTCACATTCCTCAATCCCTCCACAGAGGTTCTAATCCCACCCAGAGGACATGCCTAGGCTGTGTCTCTACATCACCGACACTACTCCACAGGCATTTTGAAGCGGAGAGACGTGATTCTGTTAACAGAAAGCCCTGTGAAGCCAGCTCCTGCATTGCTCACAAAGGATGAGTGGGGTTAATCGCTCCACATCACTGGTGTATCTGTCCCATCAGTGCCCTGTGTGGCACCATCAGACCACAATGACATACTTCACAAAGAGGCTTATAAATGATGACTCATCACTAGCAGGCTTGGCACACAAATGAGTCACAGCTGGAAGAGTGTTTAGACAACTGGGCATTTGAGAAATGGGCTGTGTGGGCCAAGTACTCTCCACAGGAAGTCAGAAGATTCGGGGGAGGCAAGAATGGCCCCCTCTGCAGTCACACATCATGAATCAGTGGCAGGAATGCTCAACCCCCTGCCTTCTTTAGACAAGTTCCCAGAAGCAGTGCTTCTCAAACTTCATTGTGCACAAAAATCACCAAGTTAAATGAAGGTTCTGATTCATAGGTGTGGGTGGGACCAGGGATTGTGCAATTCTAACAAGTCCTGGACAATGCCACTGGCCTTGCCCATCTTTCAACGACCCTGGGAGCAGCAAGACCTTAAAGCTTCTGCTCCTCTCCACTGCCCCCTGGGGTCCTCATCCAGTAGGGCATCCTAAATCCTGTGAGTACAATCATAAGTCCTATGAGCAACTTACCACCCCAAAGGAGGAAGATGGCATCCAAGTCCTCTAGAAAGGATCTAGAACACCAGGTCCCTTGGCCAGCCCAGTCTTCCAGTCCCATATTTGGGAGCGTGACCCTCAGGGCCCTCACACAAGCAGGCCAATAGGTGATGAGGAGCAGAACAGAATCCCCAAGGGGATGGAGGGAAGGTTCTGATCAGGCCCAGGCAGGCCTAACAGTCAAAGTAAACACCCGCAAGGCTGTGCACTCTTCCCTAACCATGTGACTCCCTGAAAAATGGATTAGGCCTGATATGAAAGTAAGGTACAGTCAGGGGAGTAATTTTCAAATCAATTACTGTGTACAGACCACGAGGCAATTGCTTGTCCAGACACCTTGCATAATACACTGATGGAAGCATGCACTAGGCTCCTTCTGGAGCTCAGAGCTATAAAAAAAAGAATTACACAATATCTGGAAACTCGATAAAGAGGAAGGGGAGATTTGGCATAGGTGTCTCCCTCACTAACCCAAGTCATTGTTGGATGAAAGCATGGTGTCTGGTACAGCCACCACTGCCACCAGGGATACCAGGCCGAGCTATCATTCAATGCTGCTCTGCGGTATGCTGCCCTGCCCTCCTGAAAGCTGGGTGATTCATTGGATTTAATATTGTCCCAAGTTTTACTCTGGGGAATGCTGTAGGAATGCAAAAAACACCAAACAGAAACACACCAAAAAACCAGCCATTTAAAGCAAAGTCTGTAGGTTCCATCCTATAAAAGAGGTTCTTTATTAACTTACCGTGATGGCAGCCAAATTGTTATCCGATCACAGGGTACTCAATGGTAAGGGCCACATTTTAGATTGTTTTACCCTTACTCCCCTATAATATTCCAGCCTTACTAAGATTAGGGTCAAAGTCCTGGATGTGGAATGCAAGAAGCAGAATGAAAGGTGCATCCTGCTTGCCTCTTCCCCTGCTAATGTAGAACCTGTAAATACTCCTCCCCTTGACTGCTCTCAAGTCCCTCTACTCTGAGGCTGGTTTATGGCTGGGAAGGGGTCGCTCGGGGACTATCTCCTTCACCTCCTCCAAAGGCTATATAATAGCCCATGCAGACATTTCCTGGTGCTTAAAATCTATCCAATTTTCCTCTATTCTCCTGCGTTTTTAACTCTAGAATGGCCATGACTGGATGCAGGTGCTGGCTCCTCCCATTCCCAACCCACCCACACAAAAAGAAGTTTCTTTCTGTCTCCGTTCACATCTCCTGTTTTCTAGATACCTACGAGAAGTTTATCTCTTACAAGAGCTGGGAGCTTTTCCCCACGAGCTTCCTGAATCCAAACCCCAGAAGTTTTCTCTCCCACACTGCCTTCTCCCATCACGTGCTGCTGACTAAACCGATATAATATTTTTTAAAATTCCTGCCTGATCACACCTCACCTTCAATAAATATTTGCAGCTTCTATCTGCTTTGAGCTTAAGTAGGGTGTCAGATCTTGCTTACAGAACAAAAAAACATCTCCCACCTAACAACCTGCAAGGCTGACTTCCGGAAGCTGACTTCCTTCCGGAGGCTGAGTCTTGGAAGCCAACATCCGTAGGCCGACTTCTGGAGCGTCTGGTCTGGCTGTAACTTTGAGACAAGGCAAAAGCTACCGGCATGGCGTCTGGGACCCTCACAGTCTGAGTCATACAACATAGCCCCATGGACGGTGCAGGTATAATGTTTATGGAAACCCAAGACGCTGTTTTGAAAGCCCTTCCCCAAAACACAGACACATCCCCCAACCCGCATGGAGGTTAGGCATCAAGTGCCTCAATTTATGAGTTTGTTCCTGCAAATGTTCCATGACGCTCCTGGGATCTCCTGACACAAGTCCTCTCTTCCACCCTGTACCACCCCCAGACTGCCCCACCACTCCCCTCACCAAGGTTGTTCCCCCTTGCCTCCGAGTGGGATGTCTGGGCTGCGATGGTTCCATGTTCCCACTGATTCACATCAAAGAAACCTCCCTTTGGAAATGTGTCCCTAAGGTGTTCCTACCTCCAAGCAAATGCCACTTTTAAAAAATTAGATTTACTTATTTTTTCTTCTGTTTACCATGGTAGTACATGCCAATTGTAAAATAGTAAAATTGCAGAATAGTGAAAAATGCACCAAAACCAAAAATCCCTGATGATTCTAGCCCAGAGGAAAACACAGGTCGAGTTTTGTGGGATTGCTTTTCATTCTTCCCAAATCTCATTTCAAAAATAGCACAAGATGTGATATGAGATCTTTTGAAAATTTTCAAATGTGGGCTTTAGGCGATACTTAGGAAATATTCTGTTTTATCTGCTCAAGGTATGGGTACTTTTACTACCTCTTGGTGTGTTCTTCCAGGAAACCATGGTGTGCCACCAGGTCACTCTGCATATATGTTTAGGATTTCTCCTTAGCAGGAATAGCCAATGCTGGAAAGCACAAATTAACCATCCACTGGTCTAAAAAACCAGCCATGCTAGAGTCAGACTGGGCTTCCCATGGGATGTATGAGCAGGGCTCCATGCTCTGCAGATTTGGAGAAAGGCTGGAGTGCCCTGATACAAGAAAGATTTGTCATTTGAAAATCACTGAGGGGCCATGGTGGCCTCCCCCAATATCCTTAGAGGCCATCTTTCCTCCAAAGACAGCAGGGCAACTCCAAAATATGCTGTGCCCTGGGCACAAAACCCAGTCTGGATTAGGAATATCAGTCATGGACAAAAGAGGCAGTGTGTCAGCCTCAGAGCACCTGGCCCTTTCCCTTCATGGCAGTTAGCTGATGTCCCTGCTGGTCTGTACTTGAAGGTTATTTGATGCTTGTCTGTCTTCCCCCATGAGATTTTAAACTTCAAAAGAGTAATGACTCTGTCACTTATGCTCAAAATTTTATTTCTAGTGTCTGAAACAGGTTTTCAACAAATGCTTAGTGAGTAAATGAAGAAGTAATAAGTGGATGAGTTAAAAACATGGATTTTTCAAGGCTTAGATGACAAATGGCCCACCCAAGGCTGTTCCCCTCCTAGGCTGTCCTTCCTCCTTCACCCCACAACCCTTGGCCTCCAGACCTTACCTGCTGTGTGTCGCTCTGTTAATCACCCATTGAGAAGGCAAAACCAGGACAGATAGAGGGCATACATGAGCATAAGTCTTGTTTAAGGTCCTGACAACTTATGACACTAAGAAAAAAACTAATGTAGGAAGAACCTAGTTAGCATTCTGATGATGTGAGGAGAACCACAAAACTTGGCTAATTGGTATCATCTCTCTTTTATAAGCTCCAGATTTGATGGTTCCTCAAAACCATTTCATTAGTTCTACCTAACATTACCTATCATTCTCAGCAGATGTAATTCCCCACTTTCCAGAAAAAAATATAGATTATCAGATAAGAAATTTCTAGATGCTTATCTCCCTCACCCATCCCTGCAATCCTGTTAGAGAAAAAGTTGTCCCTCCTCTTCTCCAAGTCTGACCTGGCTACTTTTAGCTCTCGCACCCTAGCTACCTCCTCAGTTGGCTGTAGCAGGCAATCTCTCTCTCCCTCTCTCACACTGTCTCTCACCCCTCTCTTTCCGCAGATACTTGCATGTGCATGCACACACACACACACACACACACACACACACACACACATTTTTCATCTTTCCCTTTCATTTGGCTTCTGCCTTTCCATCTATAAACATGCTCAAAACTAACCTTAAAAATAAAGTACAATGCTCAGAAACATAAAACCACCTCATCAACTCTCTCAGAGTATGGGCCTTCTTTATTTTTCACATGTAGGAGAAAAATATATTCAAAGAAATGGAAACCTGTTACAAGTCAATTTCTGCTCATACCACTGTTAAAATAGCTCTCTGCAAAATAATCTGTAGTTTTTAATTGCCGAATCCAAGGTGGTACAAACGAGATGATCCTTTACATTTGATACTGTTGACAGCCCCTACTTCTTGAAACATTTTTCCCTTGGCTTTCAGGATGTCACTATCTCCTGTTTTCTTCCTGTCTTTCAGAATATTCCATTTCAAAGGCTTGGGCTGGTTCTCCTTCTCCATCCACTCCTCAAGTCTTGGTGTTTTACTATAAAATAAAAGGGGTCTCTTCTAGTCTTTTATTCTGAAGCTACTTTCTTTCCCTGTGTTGGTATGTTCACTCCTTTGGCTTTAATTCCTATTTCTAGATGTTAATAACTTTGAAATTTGTATCCTTGGTTTTGACTTCTCTTCAAAATTCCATGACCTTGTGTCCAACTGCCTCCTGGATGTTTGCACTGAGTTTGGAGCTATCATGAACCAAAATTTCTTATTACTTTTCAGGACCTGTTCCTCCTCATCTCTTAGAAGGTGTCATCCTGCTTTCAAGCTGGAGATTGCCCTTAATTTTGTCATGCTCAGTTTATCACAAAGTCATCTTAACTCTTCTTTAGAAATGTCTTACAAACCTCAAAATTTCTCCTTCATCCCTGCTGTCATTGCCTTAGATCACAATCTTTACCAATTTCTTCTTTTTATTTCATTTTCTAACAACAAACATAATTCATTTTAACAGAAAAAAGTCCAATTTTTTAGAAACTCCAAAAATGAGAACAAAAATTTCTTCTAATCTTCACATCCAGAACTAACTAATATTAACATGTACCTAAAAAACTAGAAGTTACTGTCAAATGAATATGTTATTTTGTTAGCTATATTGTTCCCAGAATACTTTCCCAGATCATTTTATACTCCCTACACCAATTTTACTGGCTGCATGACATACCATTTTATAATCAGAGCATTTTTTAGCCGAACAATCCCTCAGCACTTGTTATATAGCCAACAAGGTTAAGCTAGAAAAACTAAAATCACGTTAATATTTAAACAAAGTAAATTTAATATGAAGAATTGGTTACAAAGTGAACAAAGAATTGGGAAGACACATGGGGATAATGAAGCAATTCAGAAGTAGCAACAGTAGGATGCTACCACCACCCCATTCATATGATTGAGCACAGGTCTACCATCTTGTCTGTTTTTTATTTCTTTTTTATTTTTTTGAGTCGGAGTCTCACTCTGTCACCTAGGTTGTGCAGCGGCAAGCTCACGCCTCAACCTGCTGGGCTCAGATAATCTTTCTGCCTCAGCCTTCCAAGTAGCTGGAACTACAGGCACACGCTACTACGCCCAGCTTTTTTTTTTTTAAATTGTAGAGACAAGGTCTTACCAAGTTGCCTAGGCTGGTCTTGAAGCCCTGAGCGCAGGCAATCCTTTCACCTTGGCCTACCAAAGTGCTGGGACTACAGGCTTGAATCACCCTGCCCGGCCCTGTTTTTTATTTCTATAGTCTATCTCCTTTGGCGTCTATGTTTTTCCTTTCCTATCTTGGATTGAGTTAATCAAATATGTTTCATATTGCACTTTAATCCTTCCATTGGCATTTTACCTATACTCTTGCATTATATGATAATGACTGCTCCAGGGATTACATATGCACCTTTATTTATCATTATCTAATTAGAGGTAATATTGTATTGTCAAAGAAATATGGTGGAAGCTTACAAAAGTATAATTACATTTAGTACTCTATCCCATCCTTTTAAATATTGTTCACAAATATTTACCTATATATGTTATAATACCACAATATAATGTTATAATTTTTTTCTTTAACCACCATATGTCCTACAGAAATTAAGAAATGTTTATATAGCATACATGTGTACATATATACGTGTATTTTATATATGTATTACATATAGTTTAACCCACATTAACCATTTCTGGTATCCTTCCTAAAAATCAGAGTTTTTATCTGATGTCATTTACTTCAATATGAAGAATGATCTTCCTTATAATGTAGATCTGTTAATAACAAATTCTCTTAGTTTTCATTTATCGAAATGTCTGCATTTCATCTTCATTTTGTGGGGATAGCTTTGTTAGATATAGAATTCTGGTTAACAGATTTTTCTTTCTACCACGTTAAAGAAGCCATTTTATTGTTTTCTAGGTCCCTTGCTTCTAGTGGACAGTCAGTGCCATTTTGATTATTGTTTCTCAGTACATAATATCTCATTTTTCTCTAACTATTTCCCACATTTCTTCATTACCATTATGCTTTCAAAGTTTGGCTATTGTGTGACTAGGTATAGTTTTCTCTCACTTTATCCTGCTTAAGAATCACTGAGTCTCTTGGATTTGTACATTGATGTTTTACATAAAACTTGAGACAAATAGAAGTCCAAGCTCTTTAGAAAGCCATGACAAATGTTGTAGGCTCCATTCTGTAGGCTTTGCTTTCAACCATACTGTCTCACGTTTCCTGCTTTCCATTCTCCAAGTATGATGCATAATTTCATGCCTTTCTGCATCTGCTTCTGCTATAATTTCTATTAGCCATGGCCTTTCTCCCAACCCATTATCAATTTACCAATATCCTACCCATGCACTGAAGACCAACCCAGAGATTTCCTTATGTGCAGTACATTTCTAGAAAACCCCTGGCAGTGTGATAGCTCCTCTCCTCCCAACATTTTGCTTTTTCTATTGATTATAGCAAATGGAACACATCGTTGTAATTATGTTTTTGCATATCTGTTTTCATTTGACTTTTCTCAAGACTTCTCTCTTATTCTCTTTGCCATCCTTGGACCAGTAACAGCATACATGTTGGATGAATGTTTATAGGCTAATTGAATGAATAAGTGAATGAATTGAATTTACTCAAGACAACAAGCTAGAGTTTCTAGAGCCCTTTTTAAAGAGAAATAAAATGACATTCATCCTCAATGTTTAACTTGATGATGATCAGCACTGCTTACACTTTGATTGAGGACATATAGATTCCTGAGAAACCTTCAGGGAAAAGCTCTCAGCTTTCTGAATGGAGGCCAAGAATGAGTTTTAAATCTGTGATAAGTGTATAAAAGTAGAAGCAGTCCCTTTTTTTTATTATATATTACCTCCCCAGTCATTATGAAATCATTTTGTATTCATTGTAATAACACCAATTATTAATGTACTCATTTGGCATTCATATGACTCTCTTATGCACTTCTATAGGAATTCTGTTGTAATTAACTGTTAGTTAATGTTAATAGTAATGGACATTTAAAATAATGTGCTACTAAATAGGATCACTGACAGCAAAAGGATCAATGTATTCTGGCATGAGAGGCACAAGAGTGATCCCTTTCAGTGTGGAAAGTTCTTGAGATGCCACAGTAGAGCTTGAGACACTGTGAAAACTCAACAGTCCTGTCTGGCCCAAGATAGGAGCCCAGGAGTCTTGCCCATCTCTCTTTGAGAAAGCTTGATTTGAATGCAAAAGAAAACTGTGACAACCCGGCATTTGATTCAGCATTTTTCTCTCTGTTTATATGCAGATCAACTACATCTTAAATTATCTATCTCTTATTTGCCTCATTTACAAACTATTTTTCTGTGAAATAACAAATCTGACTTTCCTAAATGATTGCTCTGGAAAAGGGATTTGGGGGCAATGTCAAGATAAAATGTATATCCATCTTCAGATCAAAAAAGTGATAAACAGTGGCTCGTTAAAGGTGAATTGCTGAGCTGCACTGTCAAATAGGGTCAATGGAAATGCAAATGAAGATCACAATCTGAGCTTAATGGGTTTCTTAAGCTTGGGTGTGCTTTGTGAGTTGCTGATGGAGGAGGGGCTTATTTTCTCTAGAACATTCACAACTTCCTTTCTGAGTATGGCCCTTGACATTGTAAATACCAGCAGTCACAACATTTGGCCTAACAGATATCAGGTCTCAATCACCCACTTCATCCCACCATCTCTGGTGCCTCAGGTCCCCGAACATGATGTCTTACATTCAACAGGGAAGAAGACACCCCAATAAGAAGAAGAGCCTCATGGAAGGAATTCTAGAATTGTGTATCTCCGTAGGAGTTTCAACCACAGAGGACTTGGTGGTGTTTAGAGCATTCTAGACCCTGCACCCTATGAACTTCCACGGTCTTGTACTCTTGGAAATAAGTTAGGTACATAGTCTCCATGTCTTTCCCAGCAGCAGAAAACTCCACACACTATCCACCTTAATCAGAGGAGCACAGAGTGAGACGTACAGGCTGTTGGTACCATGTTCATCTACACCTACCCAGTCTGGCCCTGTAGGCATTATTCTATGCTGTTTCTAAATCACGGCTCCTGTCTGCATGAGGATGCCTTGTAGGTCTGTGGGCAATGAGATTAGTTCCTTAAATAATGAACCACTTCACCATCAGCGCTACAGTTCAGATGTGAAGGACAAACATATACAGCGGATTTTGGGGTCTGAGAAATGGTTGTGTGTGTTTGGCATGGAAGAGGTGGGAAAACGTGTGTGCACTAAATGGGGGAGGGAAAGAACAGCCACCAATGGGGCAAGAGCAAAAGAAACCCAAAGTGACATGTCAAGACAGATCTTGACTTGCTCAAACACTTCTTTGTGCACTTGGATCTCATGGCTGCCCCTCTTCCTGGGTGACAGCTGTCAGGATAGCTGGGGGGAGGACACCCAAGTGGTTCTTCAACAAGGAAGTATGACCAAGGGAGGGGAGCAGCAGCCAGGCACTTGGGGTTCCAGACAGGAAACAAACACAGCACCGTATTTCTAGGAAAATTAGCATGGCCTGTGTCTGACAAGGACAGGCAACTTGTGGGCAACAGGATTGAGTTGGAGGAATCAAGCGGTTGGTTCCAACACACATAGTCACTACTGGATCACTCCCCAATGCCTCTCTCTCCACCTTAGAGGTAAACCTCCATCTCTCCCCTTTACAAGTCCTCCTCCTTGATGTAATCTGCTGGGTCAGGTCAGCAATGACCCACATCAGCACTTAAAATCCTAGATGTCAAAGCTGGGCAGCCCCTCGGGATGGTCTTGTCCAGCCATTGGACTTACTCATACAGAAAAGGAGGCACAGAGTGAGACGTGTAGGCTGTTGGCACCGTGTTCATCTACACCTACCCGATCTGGCCCTGTAGGCATTATTCCACTTGTTCTCTCATCCCAGTCAGATTGCCTGTTTCTTGAGTAACAGTCATTGTCCAAATTGTAAATTGAGAAGACTGTCTCCTTCTTTAGCCCAAGCACTAAGGTAAGAGACCAGGAGATGGTGAGCCCTGGGAGGTGCTTCAAGAGTGCATGCCCACTGGGGAAGGTCTTCATTTTACGCACTCATGCTGCCCAGAACACTGCCATATCCTCATAAGCATTAGAAGGAACCATGCCTGAGCCTTGAATTTTTTTTATTTTCTGCTGACTCCATAATCCAGCTACTGCTCAGTGCTCCTCTCCATGGTCTCCTTCCTGTAAGCAGGAGAGAGTGCTGACTGGTTCCACTCCAGACACCAAAACCATCACAGTAGCAGCTGCAGGAATGGAATTCTACCCAGTGATTGTCCCTTTAAATTCCATGCAGCAGAAAACTCCACACACTATCCACCTTAATCATTAAAGGGCTTCATCTTGCCTCTACCATGCCATGTCTATAAAAACCATAAAGTAGAAATCTTTAATTACTCGGAAAGGTCAGGCTTCAAATTGTATATTTAATCTGGATTTAAAGAAGTATGTTCTGTGAAGAGTTATGCCACGGTGTCTAAACACCTGCTGCTTCCATTTTTCAAGGAACACACAGGCGCTCACAGACACAGACACACAAATAAACCAACTACACTTAGCACTGGCTACCGTTCTATTCAGAACCTTCTTTTAGAATTTAATTATTTCGGCACCTGTCAGAAAACAGGTGATTCTTCCATGATAGACAGAAATAACAGTAGCATAAAAGAGGCTATTTTCACTTACCTTGATTGCAAATTTAGAAAATGGGAGCTACTGAGATTTAAATTTCTGAGGTCACATGCCTCCTTGGCTTTCTTTTTTTCTTCCCCTCCCTCCTTCCCTTCCTTTACTTTCAGACAAAAGCCTGTTAGGCAGGCTCATGAGGTGCAGGACAGCAGCAGCAGCTAATACCACCTGGGAGAGCATCAGGTGGGTGGAGAAGCAGCAGGCAGGGTCAGGAAACTGGCCCCTGCAGGAGGATAAGTACATATGTCAACATGTCATCATAAATGTCAATATAGCAGAAGCTAGTGTTCTGACTGCTGGGTAAGGGAGAGCACTATGATGGACCTGTGGTGTTGGATTCAAATTAGAGTTATTTGTGTACTTATGGTTTCACATAGGTAGATAGGCAGAAAGGTAGGTAGGTAGATAGACAGATAGATATTAGGTAGACAGAGGGAGATCAGTAGGTAGGTAGGTAGATAGATAGATAGATAGATGACATAGGTAGTCAGAGGGAGATGATAGATATAGGTAGATAGGTAGATAGATGATAGGTAGACAGGGAGATGATTGATAGATATATAGCTAGATAGGTGACATAGGTAGACAGAGGGAGATGATAGGTAGGTAGGTAGGTAGATGATAGATGATAGGTAGACTGAGGAAGACGGTGATAGAAAGAAAGATAGATAGATAGATAGACAGATGACATAGGTAGTCAGAGGAAGATTATAGGTATAGATAGATGATAGGTAGACAGGGAGATAGATGATTGATAGATACATAGCAAGACAGGTCACATAAGTAGGCAAAGGGAGATTAGATAGATAGATAACAGGTAGATGACATAGGTTGTCAGAGGGAGATGATAGATATAGGTAGGTAGGTAAATAGATAGATAGACAGATAGGTAGACTGGTAGGTGATGGAGGGATAGAGATAGAAGATGGATAGATGGATAGACAGATGGCAGAAGAATAGGTGGATAAGTAGATACTGGAAGAGATACAAATCTGGGTATGTATACACCTCTATTGTGCAAATAGTCGTACTTAGGAACATATGTTTTCTAGCTTTGAGGGCCTGAGAGCAGCAGTACTATGGTAGAAATGAGTACATCTACCACCTAGTTCTTGGTCTCTAAACATGACTCTCCACTAACAGAGTGGCTGATACCAAACTGGCGTGGAAAAAGGACAAATGAGACTGGAATCTATTTTCATGATAGAAGGAAAGAAAGTGCCCAGAGAATGATAAGAACTTGTCAAAAGGACACAGCAGTAAGCTTGGAAGCATGACTACTGGCCAAAGCTAGACAATTAAGAATCAACATAAATAATGATAGTAAATGGATAACCCATTGGATAAAATAGTAATCATAGTGTCCATATGTATATACATAAATGACTAAATGAGAACAAGATAAATTTCTTCTTAATAATAAAAAAGGAAACTAATAAATGTGTTAACAATGATGTAATTTAAAAGTCACCACCCGGCAACAATCCCAATAGTAATTAATTCAGTTAAGAGCCATCAATGGGTACTAAACTATGATGTGAGGGTTGGTTAAAGAAAGACTTTTGCATGCTCTCAAAGCATCTCCTCACAAAATACTTGGTGCCTACAATGAAGATTAGAAAGTGACTCTTCAGTGGAGGAATTGGCAAAGGTGACTTCACCAGCAGTGGGATAGGCCTGCATCTTGTACTACCTGAGAGGATGTAGTGAGAAGACAGCACTCTCCCTCTCTGATGTTCCTGCCAAAGGTGCACTGCCTGGGCCTGCACTTAAAGAAACATAAAAATCCAAAGTGAGGAACAGACTGCGAAAAGAACTAGCCTCTAATCTCCAATTAGACCAAGGTCATGAGAGTTGAGGAAACTATCACAGAGTGAGATACTAGAGAGACAAGACAACTCAGTGCAGCCTGTGATCCTGGACTGGGTCCATTGGGCATCAGTAGACAGCTGTTAAATCCGAAAGGGCCTCTGAGCAATGGGTACAGGAACATTCTCTGTACTATTCCTGCAGTTTTTCTGTAAGTTGAAATAGCTTAAAAATAATTAATGCACAATTCCTCCAACACAGGCTGAAGAATCTACAAAGAGACTGTTGCAGCAAAATTGTCTCAATTTTTGCCCCATTCCTAATGATTGCACAGAGCACTTTGCTATGAAAGACCATAATGAAGGATACTTGAAACTGATCACTAATATCTGGACTTGCAATTTTTCTTTTTTAGCAACAAAAATGAGCTGAAATAGCAGTTTGAGCCTGGCAATAAGTCTATAATTTTTGCTGTGCTTCTGACTTCTCCTTTGTCACTGGACACAAAGGAGGATGCTCTCCTAAGCAAGCATCAATGGCTCCCATTTGCCTAAAGAATAAAGTCAAACTGTCTAGCCCAGAATTTGAGGCCCTCAGTAACATGACCCATGACATTTCATTATAGGTCAATTTTCCCATGCCATATGATATAGTCTTACAAAATTTCGATCACCCAATGTCTTCTTCATGAAACTTTTCCCAATATTATTATTGACGTTATTATTCAGTCTCTTCTCTTCACTCCCAGCACATTGCCGGCATGTCTATGACAGCATTTACTCGGTTCTGTCTTTTCATGACTAGTTATTTACTTATCTGCTCTAATTACTAGATTATATACCTTAAAGGATTTGTTATTTATTAGATGATTCCATGTGTCAAGATCATTTTATACAGAAGCTATTGGATACAAAAAGATATACTCAGTAGGAACTAGAGAATCTACTATAACTTGAGAAACACTCATCATGGTTCTCAGAATATAGTAGTCAAGTTCCTCCTGAATGTATCTTTCTATATCTAACAGCTTCCATATAAAAGGATCTTGGTCAAACATTCAACAAATTGTTGACCTCTGAAATAGAGTTTTTTAAAACACACAAGTACACATTGAGTGACAGTGACACACGCTACATAGAGGAACTTTTCACTTGAGTGGACCAAGAAATGGTCACAGAATTAACAACACCCATTGCCTCTGCTAATATTTACAGAGTACAAGATAGTTTTTTTTGTTTATTGTTTGTTGTTTTTTTTTGAGTTGGAGTCTCACTCTGTCGCTCAGACTGAAGTGCAGTGGCCGCTTCAGGCCACCGCAGCCTCGACCTTCTGGACTCCGGCGATCCTTCCTCCTCAGCCTCCTGAGTAGCCGGAATTACAGACATGCACTACCACGCCCGGCTGATTTTTGATTTATTGTAGAGATGAGGTCTCGCTGCCCAGGCGGGTCTCGAACCCACGGGCTCAGGCAATCCACTCACCTCAGCCTCCCAAAGGCGCGGGATTACAGGCTGAGCCACCAAGCCCGGCTACAAGATAGTTTTTAAATGTTCATTTCCATATACTAGAGTATACGGAGATATATACTACATGGTATACATACTGAAGTATAGTGGGTATTTCTGTGTACTTTCCACTCATTATTAAGAACAAGGGGAAGCCGGGCTGGGTGGCTCTGCCTGTAATCCCGCGCCTTTGGGAGGCTGAGGTGAGTGGATTGCCTGAGTCCGCGGGTTCGAGACCCGCCTGGGCAGCGAGACCTCATCTCTACAATAAATCCAAAAATCAGCCGGGCATGGTAGTGCATGTCTGTAATTCCGGTTACTCAGAAGGCTGAGGCAGAAGGATCGCTGGAGCCCAGCAGACGAGGCTGCGGTGGCCGGGAGCGGCCACTGCACTTCAGTCTGGGAGACTGAGTGAGACTCCAACTCAAAAAAAAAAAAAAAAAAAAAGAACAAGGGGAGAGAGAAGCAAGAAAAGTGAACTTGGCCTTCTGTTCCACCTGAGTCACTGATCACATTTGGCCGCACTAAAATACCTTCACTGGTTTCAATTCAATTCAATACACCAATACTTATTGTACAGTGAGAACAGAGTAGTTCAAGAACAACTGACTCTAAGTGTGTTTACAAGTATTTTGGTAGCTGATGGAGAGATAAAGTCATCTAAAAAAGTATTTGAGTTTTTCCCTCTTTTTATTTGAAAATAAATACACTATTTTAAAATGTCAATAAAATACCACGAGATATTTCAGTTAAAACAATCTTGGAAATATAGAACCTACTCACCCAAAGAGAAAAACATTCTTTTTATTGTGAGAGTTTACTGTATGTTCCTGTTCTTCATTTTACGACTTTGAGAAGAGAAGAAAGACCCACGAGTTGGCAAATGGACTCCCAGGGCTCCTGCCCGGGCAGTCACCACTGAGGTAAATTTGTCCCTGTCTGGAAGGGTTTGTTCCTTCAGAAACCAAACACCACTGATTGGGACACAAAACACTCAAGTCTGATATTACACCTCACTCTATAGTGAATGGTATCTTTTCAACTGACAAAATTTTTCAAAGATCTGCTTGGGGTTGGGATAGAATTTACACCAGCATTAGCTAAGCAAAATGGGTTTTCTGTGCAAATAAATAGCATAAATATGATTTATGCTAAAGGAGAGGTTCACTAAGATTTTTTTTAAACTATTTTCAAACATTCAGAGATAGTCTTCACACAGTATATTCTGAAATTGAATGTTAGCAAGCACACGGGCTCCTTACACAAGGGCTAGCCTCCAGCGTCATGCTGCAGAGCCTCCTTAAAGGTATGCAGTGGAAGGTAACACACCTGCATGTCCTCTAAGACCTTGCTACTCAGAAGTAGTCTATAGACCACCAGCAGCAGCATCACCTGGGAGCTGATAGCAATACAAAACCGCAGACCCACGAATCATGTCACTGAAGAGCACATACAAGTTGGCGAAGCACAGCTCTCTCCTCGAGGTTTTTCTCTACTCATTTTTAAATAATAATAAGAAAAGTGTGTGGTCCACACATGATTTAGAATATTCTTCCCAGGATTACTGAACATGCTTAGAAGGACAGGAAATCTCAGCTTGCCTCACAAATTCTCTTGGCCTGACTGATTAAAGATTCATTCAACTCCTCTGTTCTAATGGCTTCCACAAGTGGATTTGAGACTCTGCTTGAATATTTGAGAAGGTTCAGCCCTCAGCATATCCCTGCTCCTCTCCTATAGAGGGTCCTGTGCTTCAGCAGAGCCCAGCTAAGCCTAGTCTGGAAGGATGGGGAAGGGAAACTTTTCACTCAAGTTGGCCAAGTGGATTCCAGCAACCAGCGGTCCGCAATTCACTCTCACACCCCAGTTCAGGTTCATTCTGTAGTTGACACCCTCATGGAGTTTTGACATGGAGCTGCTAATAAACAATCACACCGGTCACATGGCAACAATCTTTGTCTTTGAAACATGTCAGCTTTACTCACAATTCATTCTGAAAATTAATCTTCAGCATGATTCTTTAAGTAGCATCTTCATATTTTTATGCAGGAAAGGAGAGAAAATGCATTTTCCATTCTGCAAATTTCACACATGCAAAAATAACACAAAGGGGGCTATCTGATTATCACAACTGTTGGTTTTTTTTTTTTTTAGTTCACAGTGCACCTCATCTGAAACAATAAGCTTTTCACTATTGAAGTCCCCAAATGGTGGCTGGTGAATTAGTCCACTGGACAAGAATGCCCAAACAAAATGACAAAAGAAAAATAAGAAGGAGAGAGGTAAGATGCCAGTCTTTGAGACTCAGAGAAGTCTGTATTATGTATTGCTAAAAATCACAGGGACAAATTGTTTGGAAATGACATTTCTGTTTCTTTATCACAGGTAAACATGACATTTCAATGATTGCATCTAAACGGAACATCAGACAAGAGCAATTAGACTCTGTGTTGTTTTGTGCTATGCAGTTAATATAGACCCCAGACTTGGTAGCACCAGTACCCAAACCACTTCTTACCCAAGTATTTACAAAATAAAAAGAAGTCTCTGGTATTATCTGAACTTGTCGTCACAGGAGCAAAGATGGCTAACCACAACTTGGAGGCCACATCTATGTGCCCAGCAGACTAGATATAATGGCAGATTCCATAGATAACAGCTTGGGAACATCGTAGACATAGAGAAGGACTTACTGTTTTCCTTTATAACCTGTTTTATTTATAACCCTGGAGGAGACTCAAACTGTGTCTCATGATCATAAATCCCTGGCTGTAGTCACTGCTAGTTTTTCCTCATATTTAACTGCAGTGCCTTTTGAATATATTCATTTTGTTGTATTTGTTTACGTTGCCTCCCTTCTGACTTTCTCTGGGGTGATTGCTTTCTTGAAGCTTCTGTTGATGAGTAAAGATATCGAAATAAGCCTCTGCCAAGGATGGCCACAGCTTGTAGGCAGATGCAATCTGAGGGAACGTCCAGGCTTGACTGCGTTTACCAAGTAAGACCAAGCAAGACAGATTCTGGAAGCTGTTACCTTATAACCGACTTCTTGGGTTTTTCCAATTTAATATACATGCGAGTGTCTAGGGGTTACATATGGGGGTTGGAAAACAGTGGTGGCATTTCAGTAGGTCAAGATGATATCAAGGACATAGAATTTTCAGAATGACCTGGAGAGTCAGGCTGATGGCAGACTGGAGCCCCTGGCTGGCATGTGGCCACTCCAGAGCTATAGGTGTGCAAGGTGCTAGGTTAGAGTGGGCCACAGCAATCAGAGGGGAAGAGGAAGGGCCACCAGGGATGACCAAGGGAGAGCAAAGAGTGTTCTGCTGTCACTCCAGAGAAGGGATACCCCTTCACTTACCACTGTGGTTAAGATATCATGTTACCGCAACAACTGTTCAGGGGCAGCAGAGACAAACACAGTGCACCTGCCTGCAACACGCCTCATTATCATCAACGTGTATGTGGCATGGAGACAAAGCATAGATGACACACAAGGCACAGGGAGGATGCTCCTCCCTTTGATATTGGGAGTTTCACGCACATTTGGGGTTTTTAGAAGCCAGGGGCCAATGAGGGAGCCCCTCGGAGAAGATTCTTAACCACCCCTTGGGGTCAGACCCTCAGTTCTTTCTGAGTTCATTTCATCTGACGGAACTTTTGTTCTACTCCCATTCTTTCCTCATGGTTGGTCTGAAAGCTGGCCCGTTGATTGGTTGGACAACTGACAGTTTGCATTTATTTGATCATTCTTTCTTTCCACGTGCCCTGCACTGCGAGGGACAAGTCACCTTCCTGGACAAGTCAACAGGAAGGCCTTGGTTGAGAAATGGTTACGTTTCTGGGCTCTGACATCTCCTTGTTCCTTCTGTGCATGTGCACAACCTCAACCATGGCAGTTCACAAGGCAGTGCCCACCAAGTCTCCAACCCTGGAACATTTGTCAGCCTGGATGCCAGAAGGGCTCGGAGTGGCAGTTCCAGGTTTTCTGTGAATTCACTTGCTGCAAAGACAAGAAAGAGCGACACCCGAAGTGATTATCAGCTGGACAAAAGCTAATTTGTCAGTGTTGGTCACAAGATGGTGAAGCTCAGTGAGAGAAGCAAAAGGGAAGGGAAACAGAAGAAGGGAAGACATCCTCCCATACAATGACAGAGCCCAACCTGGTCTAAGCTGCTGGCTCCACGGTGACCCTCCTGCTCAGAGGCAAATCCAAGGCAGGTTCCCGCACGTGAGATGGAGCAGCTGTCCAAGCACCAGGCTGGAGAGTCAGAAACACTTCCATTTCAAGATTGGGAGTAATCCCAGAATGCCTTCCCCCTTCTTCTTCCTCTCCAGATATCTTCCTCTCTCTGTCTCAGAACTGTGAATCCACAACTGGGCAGGAGGATTAGAGTCACATTCCCACCTTCACAACACCAAGTGGCATTAGGTTTCGCCATGGATCTCCCACTTCCAGAAACAGAACTGCCCATCTCCATAAAGGCAAAAAGTGTTTGCTGAGGCCGAAACCAGGCAACAGGATGTGAGAAGTGGTTTTCTCTTGCCAAAAAATAGACATCACTGACAAATTGTTTAAATGATTGATTTACACTTTCCCCGTTCTTTGTAGCAAGAGGGAAGGTCTGTGAAATTTCCAGTCAAAATGGTTCATGAATGGGTAATCACAACAACCCTAACAGTCTTTTGATGCCTGACAGATCCATGGTACGCGTGAATTGCACGTGATTGATGGCTGTTGACTGACAATGGGTTTTATGGAATAATGAGCAGAGTCCCAGACAGCAAGGGGCTGAACACACAAGTGGCGCACGCCACCCAAGAGGTGTACACAAGGCGCCATCAAAGAGTCTCGCTCCCAGACTCCCCTGCGAGGCTTCTCACCTCACGCCAGAGAGAATGGGCCTTAAACCACCAGCTACAGAGGACACTTCTCCTTCTTGCTCCTCCTGTCACAGTCCTCTGTGCAGCCCCTGCCCACCTAGCCCCCAGCAGGAACATTGTGGGCCTTGTCCACAGTGACTGCCACAGGAAGGGCGGGCTCTTGGCTCAGCAACTGCAGTGACGTCCAGGAAGCCCAACACGAAACTCAAATCACCCAAAATTTGTGCTCAGGGAAATACTCAGGCCCATCAATAACCCAACAAAAATGAGACCCTGTGTGCTTCTAAGGCCCCGGCATTAGCAGGAGAGGAAAGTAGGGCTGTGGGAGAAAACTTGACTTACGTGCCCTTCAGGAAAGGGAGAGGCTGGAGTCTGGCATTCCCCAAGCAAAGGTCACTTGTAAGTCACACTTGATTTCGTTGACACACAATGTTATTTTTGTCATATTTTGAAACCCAGCTGAGCACAGGCCAGGTTGGGATGGCAGGAGGGAGCTGGCCCGAACTGGGTTCCCCTGTGGGCCTGGAGCAGGTACCCGGGGACCACCCTAGTGAAGGGTGCATTCTGCTTGCATAGGGTGGCACCACCCATCACAGAGAAATGAAGACACGGTTATTCTCAGATACTGAGCTGGCTAGAAGGACCCACCACCAAGCGCAGAATGCTCACAGGGCACCCCTAGAATGCTCACAGGACACCCCTAGAATGCTCATAGGACACCCTGGCAGGGGATCCCAGGGAGTAGGATTCTGTGACTCAAGCAGGAAGAACAGCATCAGAAACAATGGCAGCAACTGTGATAGCACTGAAGCCCTTCACCTGTGCCAGTGAACGCAAGTGCTTCAAATATGCTTCCTGCATGGATCAGAGCAGCCTTTACCATGGTCATTGCTGTGGTGGCGACTGTCCTCATTAAAGAGATAGGGAACGGGCTTAGCGATTGGAAGGCATTTAACTAAGACTCAGGCCCAGGTCTACTTGGATCTAGGACCAAAGCTAGAAGCCTTTCCACAAGACAGCACCTTTCAAGGTCAATAGCGCTGCCTCAGGTACAGGGTGGGTAGAGGTCTTGACCCTTAGAGCTATCCCCAGAGCTTGGACAGGGCTCGCCCCTTGGGGGAAATGGCTCCAGCCACGGAAAAAGGACATCACAGCCCAGAAAGCCAGGTGGACCTGCCACCATCAGCAGCTTTAAGTTGGATGGTTTTTAATAACTTTGTCAATCCAAATCTTAAAAGCAAGGATTTCCTGCTTTAAAGATAGTAAAAATACGTGCAAAGATAGACTCTAGGATTTGCGTCATCTTTAACTGCTGGTTACTGAAATGGACAGTGTGGCCGTTTAGCATCTCACTTCTCTGAAGGAAGAAAGGTGCTACTTTCTCCACCAGAAAGAAGATGGTAGAGGGAGAATGGACTCCCGAGAGAGACAGCCAGATGGACAGTTGCCCTGAAATTGCTGCAGGAAATGTCAAAGGCAGGGGGTGAGGACAGGGGCCTTATGGGGACCTCACTGGCTGTGGGGTTTGCCCAAGGCTCCCAGGCTCAGTGTCTTCTGTAAAATGGAGAGAAAGCATCTACCCCCAGGGTGGTTATGGAGTGTCCAGTAGATGTTCACGTGTCACACTCTCATGAAACACTTGGTTAAGTTGGTTTCCTCTGCAGTACAGAGACTCTCCTCTCTGCAGATCAGACCCACAGACACCCTCCTCATAAATTCAGCTTTCGTATCTGCTTCTTTCTTGGATTTCACTTGGAAAGTTTATCTTTTCTCACCCTGCCCACTCCCAGAAATGCAGAAAGCAGAGGAGAGGCCCATGCCCAATTATGAGGACACAATGCTTTCAGAAGCTTTTGTGGTTTCTCAGAATCATGAATAAAGGTCTAAAAGGGGTCCAGCCAGCCCTTATGTGAGCCACTACCCTGTTTTAAAGTAATACTTCCTAAGTCCATCCTGGATTCTTTTGTGTGCATGTAAGAACCTATGTGTTGGGAGAAGAGCAAGAAGAAAGGGGTAATGAATTCTCAACAGCTGGGAAAGATGCTTTTCCAGCTGGGGCAGCAGCAGTTCTCACTAGAGCCATGGCTTTGGCAAGTTAAGTACAGATATTTTCAAAATAAGAGGTTGTTTCCTGAAGGTTTTTGCGAATAACACTCTGCCCAAGGCTCTTTCAGTTATTTTAAAGGAACAAAATCAATAGCTTCTCCCAGCATGCTGAGGGAACCCCAAAACTCACAGCCCCTCTGGAGACACTGTGACTGGGTAGCACAGAAAGGGTGTCCTGTCAGCACCAGGGTTGTGCAGCAAGAACTGTAGGTGACAGAGCTGGCAGGAAGGAAAGCATCTCCCTTGAGTATCATGCACAGAGGTGCTGGGCCGAGAGGGAGGAACGGAATCAGCAGCAGCCAGAGGCAGAACAGTCGCACCTTCAGAAGGGGAATATGAGCAAGGGAGGTTCAGAGACGGAAGGAGAGGCTCTGCAGTCAGACCCCAGGGTACCAGTCTCCACTCTGCTGTTTACTATGCATGTGCAACTTAAACAAGACACCTTGTCTCTCAGAACCTTGGTCTCATCTTCTGTAAAGTGGGAGTAATAATATCCCCTGCCTGAAATAACACATTGGATGACTTAGACACCCATTTCCAGGTACCAAGGAAGCTGTGGGTGGCCTTGTCTCCAGCAACTGGCAGACATACGTGTCTAGATCATTTCCCAAACGGTGTTCTGTGGAACACAGAGACACAGGGCATCAGGTGATAATATGCAAAAAAAAAACAAGGGTCTGTGCTCAGATAAGTTTGGCAAGTGAAGATAATCAAAGTTGAACAGGGACTCTTTACTGTAGAACTTCTCAGAGCCTTTAACCTGGTTTCCCTGCCATGGCTCCCAGCCCAGCCTGAGCCCTTCACTTCCCTCTCCTGCATTATCACAATTGCCTCCACCAGCTCTCCTAGTGCCCACTCTGTCCCTACAGTCAAGTCACATCACTGCTTTGCCCAAGCCCTCAAAGACTCCCGCTCACTGAGAAGGGAAACCAGAGGCCTTGCTGCATTACAGGGCCCCTCCTTACCCATGATGCACCCTGACCTCCCCTCCCCCACACACCATGCTCCAGGGACTCAAGTAAGCCACTGCCCTGTCTACCTGCTCTGCCTGGACGGCCATCCCCTACCTCGGGCATCTGCATAACTGATTCCTCTCCTCCTTCCCATATTAGTCAAAGACCGTTTTCCCAGGTCAAATGCCATTTGTATCAACTTTGCAACAGGTTCCTCTGCTTCTGGCACAGCTGATTCCCCTGACCCTGCTCACCTGTATTTTTTCACTGTATTGATCACCTTCTCAGATGCTATACGATGTGCTTATTTACCATATTTTGTCTGTTCCCTCCTCTCGAATGTTTTCTCCTTGAAAGCAGGAGTCTTTGCCTGGAACAGTGTTTGGGACCAAACATATGCTCAATAAATATATGTTGAAAGAATGATTGATGAATGAATGAATGAATGAAAACCTTCACTGGAAATATTTAGCGTGCAGCATTCTCCCTCCAAAGTTACTGGGAAATTAATTTATTGAGCAAATATGTATTGAATGTCTACCATATGTCAGATACTGCGTTGGGGGTAGAAAGGTAACTGTCTCTCAAGGTCACCACAAATCACTTTGGAAGAAGTGTTGCTATAAAAATACTCCTAATATAAGAAGGATGATTAGTCCAAGCAGTGTCCAATCTCCTTTCTCTTAGGGGCAGGGGTTAAGGAGGGGCAATGAGACTGGATGTTTCCGGAGACTGTAAGCGAGCACCTTGTCCAAGATCTCAGCACGTGGACTGCAGGACACGTGGGAATCCTGAAGCTAGATGCCGTGCTGGACCGATAACCAGCTATGAGGCAGGACACTGTCAGGAGCCAGGACAAAGGAAGACAGAGGCCAGAAAGCATGCGGCGAGGAAAGCATGGGGCCCATGTATATGTGAGGACACATATCAAAGGGCCGTGATGGGATGGGACAACAAAGACAACCTTAAAACCCAAACAGAGTGATGTGAAAGAAAATATTCAGAATCAGCTCCAGGGTAGGGACCTACACCCAAGGGAAAAACCCTGGTATAGGCAAGTGAAGGCCGTCTTTGAAGGAGTAAGAGGTTTGTCCTGTCTAGCAAGGAACACCAGTGGGTAGAGGAGGCATGAGCTTAAGTGCACGCAGTGACCTTCTAAAAGAGATGTTTTGTGAATTAATAAGATAGCAAGTCTGTTGAATGCTGAACTGTACTTAATCAATATTTATTCCAGCATTATTAGCAGTAAGAACAATAATAGAAAAAAAGTACCATGTAAATATGGAGTCTTATTATAGCTAGCAAATTGCTCTCCTAAGCTGATTAATTTGAAATCTGTTTGGATATCCTTTGGATTATATTGCCAAGTTTCTGGGTGTTCAGTTTGAACTGGTGACTTTCAAAATTGATGCTGAGGGCAAGAGACAGTGCTAATTAGTGCATGAGCCTTTCACATCAGAAAATCTGGGAAGGAGTCCTTCTTGGGTCAAAAGTGAAAATGAGCTTGGTTCTCTCACTCTGATCCCTGTTGACATTGTCGTCATCACATAACTATCATATTATTTGGCATTGCCACCAGGCCGTGTCAAGAGAGTCTCCAACCCAAGGCTGCAGGGCATGGTGGCAGATCCAGGGCACACAGTAGCAGGGAAGAAGATTTCCAGGAAGCAGTCTGCACACAATATACACGGCACAAGCCGGTGACTGTAGCCCTCTGATTTCATGTGCAGTAAATTCATATGGGCCAATTTTAAAGGAGAAAAAAAAAGAGAAGGAAAGGAATTAATGATGCATATCCAATCTAAAGGATAGTGTTATCTACTTTATTTCACTACTTGTGTTTCATTTCATTGATTGTGCCCTATAATCTTAAGTCACATAAGCATATAAAATGATGCAATATAGCAGAACGTAAGCCTTTACACAATAAAGTGCCACACAGCACAGCCCATCACTTCCAAGCTGGCCCACGTGCTCACACAAGCACGGGGATGATTGAAAGACCTGGCAGCTCTTTCTATTCTCTACAATCATGTTTGGGCTTGCTGGGAGCAGAATTCTGGTGGCAAGAGGGTGTTAGGACCAGACTGGGACATCTTAAGGGACTGTTGCCAGTTTTCACATTCATTCATTCATTCATTCACTCATTCACCAAACACATTAAGATTGCCTAGGAAATTAACAGAATACCAGAATACAAAGCAAGAGTTTCCTAGAATCTGCACATAAGCCAACAGTCCCACAAAGAAAACGAGGTCTGCACAAGATGGGCTTCTGGCTGCACATTGCCCCAGAATGAGGGGGAACACAAGCTCTGTCACAGCTGGAAAGGAAGACGAGAATCCAGGCTGCCCAAGTCTGACCCCAAAGAGCCACTGGGATTTTCTGAAAATCTAAAGGGACCCTCGTAGCCACAGCATAAGCCATTACCAAGCTGAGCCTTTAGCTGATGGCAGTGAAAACTGTAGTATAAGTCAACAGCTAGAGTCTAGACCTGGAATGAGCTGAAAAGCAGAACCAGAGAAATGTAAGAATTTGCTTCTTCAGATTTTCTGACTTTATATAAAATTACCAGATGTCAGGGAGACAAGAGAAGACAAACAGTTCAAACATTCACAGTCTCAAATATAGGGTATGGGGACCAAGGAAAATGTCTCTCTACACCTGGTGCATACAAACAGACTGAATAAGAAAAGGAGGCTGTGTCCAGAGCCAGGCAGGGTGATACAAACTCCACACTTAACTACATTTTGAAGTTTTCCTTTACTTTTATTTGTTCAGGAAATATTTCTGGGGTGCCTATGCCTGGGCCCTGAGGTCTAGCGTGAACACTTTCCACCATGTGGGGCAGAGCTTCTGGGGTCCTGCTTCAGTGAATCAGAAGGTTCTGGCAATTTGGAGCATCATTAGAATTATCCTCTGGTTCTACATTGGTTATAACCACACAAGTCTGGACTCCTGGGACTCCATAGCCACTTCTCTAGGTCAGGGGGCAGCTGGAAGCCTCTCAGTGTCCCTTCCCAAGTCACCCTGTGGTCATCGACATCCCTGAGAATGCTCAACTGGCTTCTGGGCCACCTAATGACTTTATCAATAACATTTACTAGTTCAGAAGGTCACTCACTGGAAGAAGGAAAGCCATAGGAAGCACTCTGTGCAGAAAGGGCTGCACGAGCCACCCCAGGGGTTACCATTTTGTTCTCCAAATCTTTAACCAGCACATTGGGACGAGTATTAATTGAGCCACAACAGGAAGAGTGTGGTGTTAACAACAAGAGGACAGGTCGTAGTGCCGTCTGCGAGTGTATATGGCCACTGCTAACATCCTCAAAGCAATAATTCCATTTTATGTCTTTCACATTTAATAGCAAATTTGCCATTTAATCTTTAAGACAGAAGTTACTTATTCTCAATCTACCTCTCCTCGCACGGCTATAATCTCATGCCACTCACACCGGCCGGTGGCATGAAGCCCATCACACTCCCAAATCAGGCCCATCTTTTCATTAGCTTATATCCTTCCCGAGGTGGCCTCCTTTACAGATGGCTGATCAGCAATCAACACCAGTTTGTTTCAATCAGAGCAGCTCCCGTTACTTCTCATTTAAAAGCTGTTTCTCCAGAAACACATTAGTGGGAGGCGTATAGAGCAACGGTGATTGTAACAATGGATTTTTTTTTTTCCATAAGAAAATATATGGCTGAAATCCAAGGAAAAAAGGAAAGAAAAATTCTATACACTTGAATACTCATCCATGAGCCAAAAATATTTAAGCTTGTCCTGATCATAAATGTATATAAGGTCTCCTTTGAGTTAAGATGGAAATTTATATAAATCCTATTTTCCATCATGGAAATTGAGAAAAGTGGATAAATACCTTATGCTGACCCAGGAGCCATTGACACTGTTCAAAACAAACACAGAAGTCTATGTGGAATATAAATTTTAGACACTCATTTCCTTACTGTTGGCGCTGAAGAAAGATTTTAGTAAAGAAATAATCAAGTCTTCTGGCATCATTCATTCTAGAGAGAAGCGAGACGGTGGTGTGAAAGTCCACATCCTGGGAGCTGGGGGCATGTGTTCCTGCTCTTCTACCCATCATCCTCCTTTTCCTCCGCGGGTTTTGTGAGCCAGCTGGGGTCGTATCCGTGACCCTGCGGTGCTGAGGTTAACCATGAATACTTTTTCAAAGGCTGGTTCACCAACGTTGGGAAATGCTGACTTTAATAACAGGAGACTTTAAAATGATTTTCTTATATCGCTCATCCTTCTTGTATTTCACTTGGGTAAATGCAGCATGGCCCCACACACACTCAGGAATCACATTCGTCACCAAATAAAGGGGACAACTTAACGCTCGATCCCTGGTGAGTAAATGCAATTGCTTATTAGTGGAGGTTTTGAAATTTTATTGTTGTATTCACTAAGTGTGGATCTCTGAAATTTGACATGGTGATCTTTGTTTATTATTTATACAGCTGAAATTGGTCATGTCCCCTAATTCCATTCCTTAAAAAGAAAAAGGCATAAGTTGTTTTGAAAATATATTAATTGCTCGATCCTTTCAAAAAGATACCAAGAGGTATACCACCAAGTGACCATTGCTTCCTTCCAAGTAGGCATATTGGCATGTTTCAATCATGTTGTCTTTGCTCAAAACATAACTGGAGTTCCTCTGTGCCATCAGCCTTTAAGATTCACCACAATATCTTGCTGCAACAGCACTGTCATGAGCCCTTGGAACAGACTTCTCCTCTTTTCTCCCCTCACTGTACCATTGCGTTTTATCCAATGTCACTCAGTTATGGTGGTGTGTCTTGTAGGCTATGACTCACTGAAGGGCAACAACCATTTTCCTTTCCTCGTCCTTGAATAACTTTAGGCAGAGATGTGGCAATATCAGCTTTGCCTTCCTCCCAAAACCTGGGAAGTAGGCTCATTTGTTGTTTTTTCCATTATTGAGCAAATAATTCTTGAGAATTTACCTTGTTCAGGACATGGTACTGGGTACAAGGACACAATGATGAATGAAACAGAAGTACTCCCTTCTTTGCCTGAATTACTGAATAGTCAAGGAAATACACAGGCAGAGAATCACTCAAAAACCTCAGAAGTGGTGTGCTGCCCCTTCTAATACAACAGATGAAAGTGAACTAAAGATTTCTCAACAGTTCATTGAGTATCACCTATGTAGCAGGGATTATATTGGACATGGGCACTTAGCTTTAGCAAAGCCCATTTTGACAACACATCACTGCTGTAAACCCCACAGGATGCAGACATGACAACTTGCTACATGCCATGCGGTTTCCAAGACAGCAACATCTCATTATTACAGGAAAAAAAAATCTGGACAATTTTCTGCTTATTCTCTGGCATTGACATTTCTCCTGGATTGGAAATCTTTAAGGAAAAATTTTGGAAGAAGGTACTAGATGATATGCAAAAAAAGTAGGACATTCTCCCGTCCTGGACTATCTTCAGGTCTAAAATTGAGCATGATCTCTCGACATCTCAGACTTAGTATCTTTTCTGGGACTTTCTTTACACTTCCACAACCCAATGTGAAGAGAATCCATAGCCATCAAAATTCATCAGGAACCATTAGCCAGAAATTGTAAAAATTATTCATTTGTTTGGCTAACCTGTGTTGTGAGGCCAGATTCTGGGTATAAATATAGCTTAAATAAGTGTATGAAGAAGAAATGGGCACACAGCCACATGAAAGCAATTATACATTTTTCTTTAGCTTTTTACAAATAAAATTCTGAATGAAGCAAACTAAAAATCCTTTAAAAGGAGTTTTGAAATTGAGTAATTGTCATGCCACTCAGGAGACAGAAGTGGGAGAGAAGCGGTCCATGGAGCAGAACCTGGGGACTCAGTCTAATTCTGGCCCTGACACTCACTTACATTCTGACCTTGAGTAAATCATCTACTCACCATGTGCCTTACTTTCATCCAATCTGTAAATTTGAGCTTAGCAATGACCCTGGTTACCTCATGGGTATGCTGTGAAAAGAAATGAGATAACACTTCTGAACTTACAGGGAAACCTGGAGAGAATGCAGAAGAGTGACAAAAATGATTAAGAAGAAGCCAGATTCCTTGAACAAAGGTTAAAAGATGCTTGAGATCATTTAAAATAAAAAAGAGAACACCAAGAAGTAACTTAATTATTGCTTTCAAAGTATATTTGTGTGTTGCTCTTGGTCTGTCTTCCTCTCTCCTTCTCTTGCATGCTCT
Source organism: Cephalopachus bancanus (assembly GCA_027257055.1). Lineage (NCBI taxonomy): Eukaryota > Metazoa > Chordata > Mammalia > Primates > Tarsiidae > Cephalopachus > Cephalopachus bancanus. The sequence continues at coordinate 298,877 of JAPVLO010000525.1, forward strand.
GTGCTCTTTCTCTCTCCTCCAGCCCTGACCAGCAAGAAGGAACCCCTGTCCTTACCTATCATTCAATTCCTCCCAACTCAACCAAACTATTAGCCTCATGACTTTGTTGATCCCTGAATTGAGGTTACCTACTTGAAAGTTGCCTCCTCTCCCACCTTAAACTCCCTCCAGCCTCTTGCATGTCTACTGACATTGATCTGAAAATCCCCAACCTTGTATCCAATTTCCTGGCTCCTGGGCCACCTAGAATTGTTAAAATAAAACACAGAATTGTGCCAACTTGTCATACAACAAAATTCATGTTAACCTAAAAGCAATCTTTACTCATTCCTGTAGTAGCTACTTCAGCAATGGCCTGACCTCGAACTTGGCTGAAAATATTCAGACCATTGAGACCACTGATTGCACTGAGAGGACTCCAGAGAAAAGGCCTGGGGAAACAGTTATGGAATGTTCATGCAGTTCTCACAGGACTACCACATCCCAAAACAGGGTGAGAATGACAGGTACTAGACCCAGAGCCTTTGCCAAAACCTTTCAATTTAGATCCATCTCTTTGAGCTCTGTAAAAATACTAGAAGGCTGCCACCAGCAAAAAAAAAGAAAAAGAAAAGAAAAGAAAAAAACAAGGGGGAGGAGAAAAATGTAGAAACCCTAGTAGAAAATGTTAGAACTCAGTTTAGAATTCAGTTGTTTAAGTGTAATAATGAAGAAATTGATCTACTCTCAGGGAACAAAAAATATTCTCCTTCCCTATCACTCAACACCTACCAAATCAATTGGAACAGTAAACAGGCAGATAGACAAAGAGAAAGACTCGACCACTTCACATTTCACGTAGTAAAAACCAGCAATCAGACAGAAGAGGCCTCTGTCTCTTTATTACCTCTATAGCTGTTAGCCAAGCAAAGCAAGCCATTATCCCCAGTCACTGTCATTCAATCACTCATCAATAATTATTACAAGCCCCAGGAAAGCTGGCTGGCACCTAGATTGACATTAAAACTTGGTCCTCTACTACTTATTCATCAATGATGTCAAAGATGGAACTTAGCAGCTTTAACAGGAAGGAATTAGTGAGTGGAGCCTTTGATTAGGAATCATAAATTCAGGTTCTTCAAAGCAGTACCTTTGAACACAATAAATTGATGCTTCTCAAGCTTGAGTGTGCTCAAGAACGACATTCAATTGTAAGGTGTCTACTCCTAGCATACCTAGCCCCTACTTCCAGACCTATTGAATCATGCATCTGAATTACATATATGAATTTTTTTTTTTTTTGAGTTGGAGTCTCACTCTTGTCACCCAGGCTGGAGTGCAGTGGCACACTCACAGCCACTGCAGCCTCGACCTGCTGGACCTAGGTGGTCCTTCTGCCTCAGCCTTCCAAGTAGCTGGAACTACAGCCATACGCCACCACACCCGGCTACTTTTTGTGATTTATTTAGAGACAAGGTCTCACCAAGTTGCCCAGGCTGGTCTCGAACCCATGGGCTCAGACAATCCTCTAGCGTTGGCCTCCCAAAGTGCTGGGATTACAGGCTGAGTCACCGTACCCGGCCTATATCTGAATTATTAACCAGTAACCAGACGATCCCAAAATGATCAGCAATAGTAAAGTAAATGCTCCTTCAGTGAGTTTTCTCCTTCAGTGACCTCTTGTGAGTTTATGTGGGCATGAGGAAACTAAGTGGAGGAACAAATACTGATTCAGTAACACAAGCTCCAGAATGCCATTTTTCTGAGAAACGTGTAGTTACAACTATGTTTCGTTGACTCCAAAAGTTCATTCCATTCTCTGTATCTTTCACTTGTCACCTTTATGGATATTTCCAGAATGATAGTTTGTATCACTGTGGCAATACTTATGTGCTTTCTGAGTTCTCCTTTTAATAAGTCCAGATTGACAGAGCATTTTGAGATCATCAAATAAAAGCTGATCTAGAATGACTGTCGCATTGCCTTGTCTGTAAGATCAGCCCAAATTAATTTTCACTTATCATAAAGAAACATGACCATCAGCTGGAAAGTCAAGCCAACCAAGAATGCCATCCCACAGCCAAGTCTGAAGTTAATATGTAACTCACCTTAGTGGGGTCATTTTTAAAGGACTTGTGGCGGCTACCCTTTCGAGATTATTTTTGACAGGAATGGGTTAATCGTGTAACCTTTTCTGTTCTTGTTCCAGTCTCTGGGCTGTCAAGGGGGTAGGTAAACATGGTGCTATTTTCCGGTTTTGTTTCACTGTTTGTCAGGAGAGTGGGCCAATTTCATACCATTTGCCGCTTTCGTTACTGTCTCAAGGTTGTCACAAGAATTGATAAATTTCAGACTGTTTTTCTCGTCCTCATTACAATCTTAAGGTTGTCATGAGAATAAATTGATTCCGTGCCATTTTTTTGTCCTCATTACCATCTTTGTCAAGAGAATGGCTTCATTTGGAGCCATTTTTGTTCCTGCAGCCATTTTCGTCATGAGAGGAGCGATTCTTCAATGAAAAGAAAGAGACACCATCTCAAAGGCTGCTCTTCAGAACAGCGAGTCCTCACTCAGAGATCCAATGACAGCAGGGACAGAAACAAACTGAATCCTTACCTATGATCAGTTTTACATTGTGATTTTTGTGATCCTGGTATGATCACAGAAAGGAGATAATAAGCAAAACTCCCATCTTCTGTTGCTGTTACTTGCATTATTTTCTCCGGTGGGACAGAGTATGCTAGGTTGGTTCTAGAGGGCTTCAAGAGGGAATGGCCTAGTGATCCAGGAGGAAAAAAAATGTAGCAAGGAAAGCAGTATTGGTGAGACATGGAAGGTGGAAGCTCAGATAAAGGAACTTTGACATGACTGATCTCTCAAAGCAATACATTAACATCATTAGTCCTGGTTAGAAGTGAGAAGACACGAACATTTTCTAAAAATTCAACTCTTCAGAATCCGGTAACTATCCCAAGATGTGTTTTATTTCCTTCAGTGGAAAAATATTCATATCTTAATGAACTCAAACTAGATGACAGTAAACAGACTGTCTTCCTTAAAAACGGAGGAAGACTCGGTGTCAGAATGCAGAGCAATGGCTTATCTTCAATAATGTCACAAATCAAAATTAGGAAGAACATCATTGTCTCAGTCTATTAGGAGTTTGCTATTTTACAAAGACGTTTGCAGTTAAGGAAAAGGTTCCTATGGCCAGTGGGCAAAGATGCACAAACAAGGAAGCAAGTGTGAGTTTAGGGGTGTGCTGTCCAGAGACAGGTTGCACCAACTGTTTTTGTTCATCTCTTGACCAAATTCAAATCAAGAAATCAATTTTATCTGCTTCATTATATGAAATACATTAGTTAGTTGACTGAATTAATGTACATGCCACAAGCTGGAGAGACAGAAAGAGTATTGTTTAAAAGAAATTTGAACCAATCAGGCACGGTGGCTCAAGCCTGTAATCCCAGCACTTTGGGAGGCAGAGGTGAGAGGACTGCCTGAGCCCACGGGTTCGAGAACAGCCTGGACAACTTGCAAGACCGCATCTCTACAATAAATAAAAAAATTAGCTGGGCATGGTAGCACACCCCTGTAGTTCCAGCTACTTGGAAGACTGAGGCGAAAGGATTGTCTGAGCTCAGCAAGTTGATGCTGGGGTGGCCATGAGTGTGCCAATGCACTCCAGCCTGGGCGACAGAGTGAGACTCCAATTTGAACCAGTCAGGCACGGTGGCTCAAGCCTGTAATCCCAGCACTTTGGGAGGCTGAGGTGAGAGGATTGCCTGAGCCCATGGGTTCAAGAACAGCCTGGACAACTTGCAAGACCTCATCTCTACAGTAAATAAAAAAAATTTGCTGGGCGTGGTAGCACACCCCTGTAGTTCCGGCTACTTGGAAGGCTGAGGTGGAAGGATTGCCTGAGCCCAGCGAGTTAACGCTGGAATGGCCATGAGCATGCCACTGCACTCCAGCCTGGATGACAGAGTGAGACTCCAACTCAAAAAAAAAAAAAATTGAACCAGGGAAAATGATATATTAAAATAAATATGTGTTTAAAAACATCTGGGATCCCTGGAAATAGACAAGTTTTATGGTCTCTAAAAGAGAAAGAGAATGATCCATAAAATGAACCTGTTCATATAGAGTCGGGCACTTGGTAAAACTGTGGCTTAACCCATAACCCAGATTATCATTAACTGGTAATGGATAAATACAATGTGGTATAGCCATACAATGGAATATTGTTCTGCTGTGAAAAAGATAAAGTGCTGACACATGATGTAGTATGGATGAACCTTGAAGACATTATGCTAAGTGAAAGAAGTCAGATACCAAAAAATCACATATTATGTGATTCTATTTACATGAAATGTCCAGAATAGACAAATTTATTCAGATACAAAGTAGAGTAGTACAACATCAGCAGGGGTACCTGATCTCAAACCAAGCAAAGTGGGGACCAAAGGGAGGCCCAAACTTTACCTGCATGATGTCCACTTGTATACTTAATCCTGAATTATATCAAACATCTTAAAATTTAAAAAAAAAAAAACAGAAAGTAGAGTAGTGGATGCCTAAGGCTGAGGAGACAAAGTAGAGAGTGACCACTAATGGGTATGGAATTTCTTTTGGGGAGTCAATGGAAATATTTCAGAGTTAGGTTATGGCGAGGGTTACACAGTTGTACAAATTTACTGTAAGCCGGGCTCGGTGGCTCAGCCTGTAATCCCGCGCCTTTGGGAGGCTGAGGTGAGTGAATTGCCTGAGCCCGCGCGTTCGAGACCCACCTGGGCAGCGAGACCTCATCTCTACAATAAATCAAAAAATCAGCCGGGCGTGGTAGCGCATGCCTGTAATTCCAGCTACTTGGAAGGCTGAGGCGGAAGGATCGCCGGAGCCCAGCAGGTCGAGGCTGCGGTGGCTGGGAGCGGCCACTGCACTCCAGTCTGGGCGACAGAGTGAGACTCCAACTCAAAAAAAAAAAAAAATTTACTGTAATTCACTGAGTTGTACAGTTAAAATAGACTTAACTATTTACACACCAGTAAAACTATTTTTTAAAGAAATAGCTTAAAGTTTTTAAAATAGTTTTCCTAGAAAGCCGTAGACATGGCTAAAGCAAAGTAGGGAGAGTGGCAGAAAGATCTGTAGAAATTAATAGGTCAGTTTCATTTTTTAAGTAAAGAAGAATAATAATCACATAAACATTTGGCATGTGAAGACATCAGAATAAGAAAGTTGAGTACCTAATAAAATTGAGGAGGACTTTATTGATTAATTAGTGGGCCATAGATGAAAGGAAGAGAGATGAGAAAAAAGCATGATTAGTAGGAGAGCCATTTCCAGGAGGGAAATATCATGACTGGTAAACAGTTAAATCCACTGGAGTTTTTTACTAATTGGAAGAGGAACATTTTATTCTACTTCTCAGTAAACTCATTCCATTTAAGTTGACCTTGACACTCTTAGATGGAACACCTAAGGAATGCTTTGGGGATTCTTCCAGTCCTGTGATTTTTGAAGTGTGGATGGTCCATTAAATGAAGAGAAAGGCACATCACTGCTTTCTAAGAGACTACTGTGAGAGGGGGATGCATGAGATCACCCATGCAGAGCAAGCATACCTCTTCTCATAAACCCCAAGCAAAAAGAGGGAGCCCAGGTTAAGCTTTGGAGGTTTGTGGGGGAAATGGAAGAAAAAAAGTAATTAGCAAAAAGAAATAGAAAGAGAAGAGATAACAAGAGATCTCTGGGAATGTGGCTCATGATTTAAGAGCTGCTGCAATCAAATTATGGTGATGGTTCTGACCAGGTACTGCATATTCATGACATTTGACAATGTTGCAGGGTTCATGCCCTTGGACCCAGCTTAATAAAAAACAGTGATCATTACGGATTTAACATGATAGGATTTCTGAAGTGTTCCTATAGAGCAAGGAGCTGTCAGGTGGAAGGGCTCACTGCTAAGTAGCCAGGAACGCACTGCATCATGGTCAGTGAAGGACTGGCAAAAAAAGGCAGCATGCCAGATGAGAAATCCGACCTGAAGCCACGCCCCTTCCCCAGTTCACGCCCAGTGGGTCTGATGAGGTGGATCATTGCTGCCCCTTCCTCCTCCACCTGCCCCAGAGCAGAAGGCCCCTGAAGGTGCTCCTCTGGGGCGGCTGGTCCCAGCACTTAGTCAGAGGCCCAGAGCACAGTACCCTGATGGCACAATGGATTCAACTCCCTGTGCTGACTGACCTCAGGGTGACTTACTGCTTTTCATTAATTTCTCCAGGCAATTGTACACTTTTAGGCATCTCGTTTAACAAATTGTTAAGCTCTTTTGCTATCAAAGGGGTCATGTGATGTCTGGAGGGTTCTGAGATACAGTTCCTCATTCACAATTCCCCTGTTAATTTCAGAGGCATTATGAAGAGTCTGAAAGCCAGCACATCTTCCCTCTGATGAGTGGGCCTCTCCTCCCTGCCTCTGTGACCTCCAGAGGGCTGCCGGTTTCCTGGGAAGGCAGGGCTCCCACCCTCCCCGAGCTCGAGCTCGGCCCGCGCACTGCCGAGGCAAGTCAGTCTGCAGCCCAGAAGGGGATGCACTTATATCAATGATAGATAAATCCCAGCTAGAAATACAGGTCCCTGACAACCTAATCACTGAAACCCTGTCAAGTAACCCCTAATTTTGAAGCGAGTGGTTAATTCCCAGCAAATTGATTTATGCACTGTTTGAGGTTTGGCGAGTTGTGTTGTTCATCTGTTATTACCAGGAACTCGGCTCTGCCTATTCATTTAGAGCATTGACACAACCCAGTGCATCTCCCAAGAAAATTTCCTTTGTCAGCACATCTAGGATTTGCTAATTAAATCAACGATGACATTATTCACTTTCTCAAGAAAAAAAATCCCTCCCCCAACCACCAACCAGCAAGCTTTTTCTTTCTCACACTCTCCTCTTCTCTTTCATTCTCTCCTCTCAAGTCTGAGTTTTGTCAGCAGTGAGAATCTCAAAGTTTAACTGGCCTGAACTGGGCTTTATTTTGTCTGCCAACAACAACCAGCTGAGAGTAACATTCCTCTATTCAATCAGGAATAAACAAACACACACACACACACACACACACACACACACACACATCTTCGCGCGAGCACACACAATTAAATATGCCCACATGGGTGTGTGCATGCTCAATATAGGTACACATGCAGGTCTCAGGGACATCGTCATCTTTAGAAAAAAAAATGTTGGTCTCACACATCTTTGAGTCTTACTTTCTCATTGCATCCCAGAAGTGTGGATTTCATGAAAATGAGAGAGTTGGCCAGCCCTGCATTCATTGTCTGTATTACTGCAGCTGAAGTGGATTCGGAATGCAAGGAAGGACAGGCTGTCCCCAGGGCTCTATAATTATAGGGCCGTATTATCATTGCTTCTCTTTGGACTCTAAGTTGTAAGAAATTACAGAAAGGCTGGAAGGAGCTATTGTGCACATTTTGGAAGTTTTAAGTCTTTTTGTTTGTTTCATTTTTTTTCTTAAATTGGAATTTTTGTTTACAATTCACAGAAATTAAAAAACAAGGAAAAGGAAAGCTGGCCACTGTTGTTTTAATGATGCTATGGAAAAGTCAACCCTCCCGAATCTAAGAAGTAAGACAAGAACTAAAATCGGAAGCAGAATAATTCCGTCTCAGAACAGTATTATTTATGCAGTCTATTTTTTAACAACAGCACTAGAGTTTTTTAATTCTTAGCAAAAAAGTAGGGGTGTTTTTGTATATCTTATTAGAATAAAAAGACCACAGCAAATTAATGTGAGATACTGAGGACGTGGCCCTGTGGAATTTGATGGGTGAAATAACTGGGTACCCAAATGACCGGGTTGGTGCTGGTGGGACCAAGGTTGAAAAGTATTTCTGCTGGAAAACATATTCTCCACAGACTTATATGAAAATAGACCAGACATGGTCTTGTTAAACTTATTCCTCTGTGTCAAAGTTTTAACCTACAAAGAAAATGGTACCTGAAAGAGGAAATATATTTATAAATGAGTGGGACCTTAAGATAACAGACCTGTATCAGGCATGGCCCAACCAGGTCGTAAATGCAGAGAATTGACCAGGCAGGTAAAGGTAAAGGAGTAGCTAAAAAGTCAACAGAGTACTCAAGACAACCCCAAAATTTGCAAGAACATAAAACCACTATGCCTGGAGGTTGGAGGGACAAAGGGAGCCCAGGACAGAGACACCCACAGAGAAGACCCAGTTGCCTGGAAGAAAAGGGATGAACACCAGGCCTCTCCCTTCTTCCTTCCCTTCCACCTCTCATCCATGCCCCTCATTGGCCAGACCTAGGTGCCATAAAAAATTCAAAATGAACTAGCACGGATGCGTGTTTGAGAGGAAAGAATATGAACTCGACAAAGTCCCCATGGACAATGTATTCCATCTCTCAGACTCTTCATTTTCTTTTATGTAAAATGAGATAACAAAGTCCACCTCGCAAGGAGCACAAGTTGAAACCACTAATCGCTTGTAGGTTTCCTGTTATTTCCTCCTCCCTAAGGATTAACCATCTAGAATAATACACTGGATGTTCTAAAAGTAGAAAACATAACACACTGTTTTCTCTGCCTATGATCTGTCTGTCCTACCCCCCTCCAAGGAGCCCCATGTGCCTTGTCATCTCTATATAAAGTATATATATCTCACATCCATATTTGCTTCTTACCCACCCCACCCCCCAGCAAGCCCACTCTATTTCAGTCACAAACATATCTACTGAAAGATATCTTCTTTTTGCCATTCTACTTTTTAAATCAGGGCTTTGCAAATTACTGTCTACAAGCCAAGTCTACTGTGTTGCCTGTTTTGTAAACAAAATTGTATCAGCACACAGTCACACTTCTTTGTTTCATACTGTCTATGACTGTCTTTATGCTACAATGGCAAAGTTGAGTCATTGTAACAGAGATTGTATGACCCAAAAAGCCTAAAATAGGTACTCTCTGGCTCTTTACAGAACAAGCTCAGTGACCCCTGCTTCAAATGCTGGCTCTGAATGCATCTGCTCCCTTGAGAGTAAATACATATTATTAATCAGTCTCTGCCCTTCCTGGAGCACACCTGAAATTCCATCACCACAATGATCCCCCAGCCTGATCTAGGCAAAGCTAGTGCCTTCTTCATACCTGCTAGTCCCTGGAACGGAGGTTTCGCCGTACATGGCTTTGGGAGCCTTGCTCAATACTGCACAGAATGCCTGCCCTGGGTCTAGCAGGAAGCGCTTGTTTAGGAAGAGGTCAGTGGGTAAGAGGGAAACAATTCACTCAACATCGACATCTAGCTTGGCCAAGACAGACAGGAGATGCGTGTGCCTATGTGGGGTAGGGTGCAGGAACATTTGCCTGGAACCCATTGGCAGGCTCCAAGATTGGGAACCATGGAAGTAAGCAGTGGAGGAGTGGAACCCAATAATGGAACACTTGGGGTAGGTACAGACAGAATCTGGATTGGAGTCATCAGTGGGAAACAGGAGCTTTCCCCTCAGCAGCCAGAGGACACCTGAGATGCAGACAGGTGCCACCACGAACTATGATTATTCTCTCAATTTTATGTCGGAGTTGTACATGTATTTGTAAAGTATGCTTCTGCCCCTATGCTTTATCTATAAAAATAGGGAAAAGAAAGATTTGTACCATGATGATTAATTCCAAATCAACTTGACTAGGTTAAGGTATGCCCAGATAACTGGAAAAACAGGATGTCTGTGTGTGTCTGAGAGAGTGTTTAGGGAAGAAATTAGCATTTGAATCAGTAGACCAATAGACTGAGTAAAGACTGCCCTCCTCAGTGGGGGGGGGCATCCTCCCATCCATTGAGGGCCTGAATAGAACAAAAAGGTGGAGAAAGAGTGAATCTGTTCTCTCTGCTGGAGCTGGGACAACCATCTCCTTCTGCTCTCAGACATTAGCACTCTTGGTGTTCAGGCCTTTAGACTTGGACTGAATCAAGCCACTGACTTTTCTGTCTCCAGTTTGCAGATGGCAGACTGTAGAACTTCTCAGCCTCCACGACCACCTGAGCCAATTCCCATCATGTACATTTTTTCCACTCTATTGGTTTCTGTTTCTTTGGAGAACTTTAAGACATAGATTAGGTGAACATTGTCCTTCCTTTTTCAGAAGTTGGCTTTAGACACAGGTTGTGTCTATATGAAGCCAAACAAGAGGATGGCACAGTTGCAGCTCACGCCTGTAATCCCAGTGCTTTGGGAGGTCAAGGCGAGAGAATTGCTTGGGCCCTGGAGTTCAAGATCAGCCTGGGCAACAGACCTGTCTCTCCAAAATAAAAAATAAAAAAAGGTAGCCGGGCATAGTGGCATTGCCTGTATCCCCAATTACTCGGGAGGTTGAAGTGAAAGGATCGCCTGAGCCTAGGAGGTCAAGGCTGTGGTGAGCCGTGATCATGCCACTGCACTTCCGCCTGGGTGACAGAATGAGACCCCAACCCCCCCCCCAAATGATAATAATAGAGAGGATGCCACAGGAGAGAACTCAGTCCCCATTGGCAGGTGGTTTGATCTCCACAAGGAAGACCAATCGGCAGGTGCTAGTGACAGGGCTAATAGGGTACAGTGTGTATTGACTGGGCCAGGGCTTGATCATGACAATAATCCCCACCTAGCCTGCACCTGGCCACCATAGACTGGCAGTCTAGGCTCTCTGGTTTCACTGAGCATAACTTTATTAGGAATATTTGCAAGTTCCAAACTGCATTCTTGTTTATAAGAAAGGTGACTGCATTTGTTGACTCAAGTCTTCAGTTTTGAACCTAAAGAAGAATTTTCCTCAATGCATTGCTTACTAATCAACTTTTTTTTCCAGCTTGTCATTTTGTTTAATGTTGCAAAACACGGCAATTTTTTAAAGTAGGATCTGATTTTGCAAAGAGATGTCTAAACTTAAGTGAAATAATGGATGTAACAAAATACCACCAAATATGACAGCTTTGTTCTGCCAATGTAATTTGCTGATTCTGGAAACCAAATGCAGAACAGTCTGTGCCATTCTCAGAAAAGAGCCGTGCGTGACAGACACAGACCTGGGTAAACGCCGCGCGCGCTACATTAAATAGCAGACTTCTGCATTCGGGTTTGCTTTTTATTCACTTGTCATAGTCGGCTCTTTAGTACTCTGCTGTTCCTTCCAGCCTGGAGCCCAGGAAGGCGATCTCACTTTAGAGTGAGAAGATGATACGATTTAATGATGCTCCCAAACTCTTTTATTTGTAATATTCTTTCTGATGATATTTCAGGAAATCAAGTGTATCCCAAAGCTAATTTTCAGGGAAATGCCACATCAGCACTTAGGAGATAGATGACACTGTTGGCCTCAAGAGTCTTACACATTTAGGACTTGGAGCATCGTTGGCTCGGCCAGGCCTCGAAGAGCACACGAGCTCAGGAAGGGCATATCTGTCACTCCCTCATCACTGACAGGACATCTAGAAGCACCAGGAAAGAGGTTGTTCCACAATAACAAAAATAACATCGGACACCTGGGAGTTTTTTTTTTCCATAAGAGCCCTAGCATACAGACCTTCTAGAAAGAAAACTCAAAGGTAGACATAGATTTGGAATGGATCAGAGAAGTCGGCAAACGATGGCCCACGGGCCAGTGCAACCCACCAGCTGATTCTGCAACCTATATTTTTGGAACGTGTCCATTTGGTGACACATCTCAAGCCACAATGGTAGAGATTGAGTAGACAAGGTAGAGACTCCCTTATTTACTATGAGGCCCTTTGAAGAAAATATATGCTAAGCCCTGACATAGATGGATGTGGATAAACATATAAACAGATAACAAATTGTGACCCCTGATAGTTATCTTGCAATGAGGGACCAGACCTTCCATACCAGACTGCCATCCCTTCTCATGCGGGAAACTGTGACTTGTCATCTCCTTGAGGGTGGTGGGCACAAGCTGGCTCTCCTCCCCATTCATTTCTCACAAAAGCTTCCCAGGAGGGGAGGGTGTGTAGTGGATTCAGGGTGTGGTCGAATGTTTGCAAATTGTCCTCTTTCCTGTTCCTATGTTCCTTTGACTTTGAAGCTCCTCTCATCAAGAGGTGCAAGCTTTCCCCACCCCCTTGAATCTGAGCTGGTCAGTGACTTGCTTTGATCTGTAGAAAGTAGCAGCAGTGTTAGCAGGCCAGTTCTAAGCCCAGGTTCCAGACGCCTTTCACCTTGTCACTCTCCTGAAACCTACATAGCCACCATGGGAACAGGACTGGGCTGGCCTGCTGGAGGATGAGCACCACTTAAAGGATACATGAGCCTCACCAGCTGAGGCCCATCTGGACCAGCCAGTCCTTCATCATCCTGGCAAGTGACAAGAAATGCATGCGTGAGCACAGTTGAGCCCAGAGGAATTGCCCACTGGAGTCCAGTCCGCATTGCTGACCATCCAATCATGAGCTAAATAGCACACTGTTGTTTGAAGCCACTAGTTGAGGCATAGTTTGTTATGCAGCAAAGCTAACTGATATACGGGGAACATCACTGAATTCACTCCTCAGCAGGCAGGCTTCCTTCAGAATACAACTCACTGGTGGGATGGAATGGTGGAATCTGTCAGTTTAGAATACTCCTTATTGAGAAAATGAAAGAAATGAGCTGTTTTAATTACTAATTTGACATGTAAATCATCTGTCATACAGCGTAAATAAACAAAAGCAAGCCCTAGTAAGCAGCAGTGGTTTTCTACTTCAGAATAAATTTAGGGTTCTCTACTCATCTTGTGATCTAACCACATTTCAGAAGGGTCCCTCTAGCAGGACACAGGAGAGAGGAAACAATGGGAAGGAGGGAATATTAATAATTTATTAAAATAGAAGAGATGTTCCCTAGGGCCATGCACAGCAAAGCAGATGAGGTAGAGATGGTTTCAATAAATAGAGAAGGGGATAGTATTTGGAGTGATAAACTCTTTTTTTAAATGTTGAGAGTATTGACCCCACAAACCCACTACTGAGTATATTTTCAAAGAAGCATAAATCTTTCTACCAAAAAGACACCTGCACTCATATGTTTATCGCAGCACTATTCACAGTAGCAAACACATGGAACCGACCTAGGTATCCATCAGTGGGGGACTATATAAAGAAAATGTGGTATATATACAGCATGGCCATAAAAAGGAACAAAAAACCTTTGCAGTAACATGGGTGCAGCTAACGGCCATTATCCTAAGCGAATTAATGCAGAAACAGAAAACCAAATGCTGCATGTTCTTACTTACAAATGGGAGCCAAACACTGGGTACACACAGACATAAAGATGGAAACAACAGATGTTGGGAATGACTAAAAGGGAAAAGGAGGGAAGGGAATGAGGGTGAAAGAGGTTGAAAAACTTGCTGAGTGCCATGACTATCCTTTGAGTGATGGGCTTAACAGAAGCCCAGACCTCACCATCATGCAATATACCCATGTAACTAGCCTGCACATGTAGCCCCTGGATCTAAATTTTTTTCAAAGTCTCCTTAAATGCCAAATGTTTGAAATATTTTTAAAAAAAACGCTTAGTGTAGGTGCCCATGACACCTGCAAGTCAAGCGATCTGGTAGAAACTGATCAACTAGGTTGGTTCCGGTGTTCAGTGAGCCACCTTGGCACACCTGTTGCCACAGGCACTGTGCCTGCTGTTTCGCTTGTATCGTCTCTGTGTACCCCACAAGGAAGTTCCTCATTTTTTCAAAATGAGAAAACTGAGCCTGCCTCCTTGAAGCCCCACAGTTGTGTCGCATCAAACTCTTTCATTTATGGAATCGCAGCGTGATCCTACCTGACAGCAGCAGTGAGAAGACGCAGCTCAGCCTCCCTGGCTGGCACCCGTGACCTCCCTCCCAAAGGAAACCTCCCTCATGACCTCCCTGAGAGGCGGCCATTTGTCACGCAGCATCTACTTGAGGCTTTCCAGGGTGGGAGCTCAGTGACTCATGAAGTCACTGACTTCAGTGTTTTATTTCTGGGTGAATCTAGTTTCTCCAAAACTTATCCAGATTTTCCCATCAACATGGGATTGTATGCCAGACAGTGTGGCTAGTCCTGAAGTTGTGAAGAGGAGTGAGACAGCCTCTGTCCTTAAAAAAGTACAGCTACTCTGACATCAAGTCTAAATACAGAGAAACCTGGAAGAGGTGGGATGTCCACACTCGACATGGAAAAAGTGGTGCAGAGGCTGAGCCTGGGTGGTGGAGAAAAGTCTTTAGCAAGAGATCAGTGTATATGAGAAGTCTATAAGACAGTGTGTGTGTGAGCCCAATTGAAATAAATCCAAACAATACTCAGAAGTAGCTTGGAAAATGAAATGCTGGCATCCTAACTGCTGCCTCCTAGTATCTGCATGCAGGTGCCTTCTCTTGTCAGCATTTGTTGAGCACCTGCAGCTCACAGAGCAAGGCCAAGAAAGTCAGTTTTATTCAGCTTTTGTCAGATATTGTGCATATCATTTAACCTTGGCAGGAACGACCTAAGAAATAGACTTGATTGCTATTCCCGTTCCCATTTTACCGACAAGGAAACTGAGGCTAGGAGAGATGAAGTTACTTGTTTATGATCACTTAGTCTGAACCAAAATTGGAACACAGGTCTGCCAACCTAGTCTAAGTTCCTGACCATTATGCTAAAGTACCTACTATAGCAGTTTACGTCAAACAGAGAAAGAAATGAATCAAGATCTCATGTTGGGATTTTTGAAGCAAAACGTATTCAAGACCCAACTAGACACAAGTATCGCATCATAACACAGTTCTTGGAGTCAAAGGGTGCTGAGTGTGTCGTGAAATTGGCTTGGGTGGGCTTGCTGGAAATGTAAAATATTAAGTAGAAGTGAGGCTGCCGACTAGGAAGTGAAGGCAAGAGGAAATCGAGGTTGAGATCATTCCCTGTGCAGAGCTGCAACCGCTGCTGCCCACGAGACCCGTGCAGCAGGCAGGAGAGCTCTGCTATAGCTGAAGAGAAGGGGCCCTCTGGATCAGGGAAGCAAGGTCAGAGAAGACTGGAAGTGGGCTGCAGGAAGATAATGCAGAGCTATTGCAGGCTCTCAAGCAGGGGAGTATCTTGATGAAAATAGCATTCTTGGAAGATTATCCTGCCGCTATGTATAGGACAAACTGGAGCAGGAAGACACGGCAAGCAGAAAGCCTCACTTGCTGGCTGCTGAGGCTGTCCGGGCTTAGTGCAGTGAGTGGGAGTGAGAATCACAGGATCAGGGACCAGGAAGGGACGACAAACCACAGAAGCAAGTGGAAAAGGACTCAGAGTCCTGCCAGCTTCCTAAGGCCTCAGAGATGGCCGAAGTCGAGGAGTCTCCACAGGGCTTACACCACCTGATTTCCCAGAACAACATTGGTTGAAGACATATCACTTTATCAGCCTTAAGACTGACCTTGACCTCATCTGGAAGAATAAATAGTCTGCCCCATAGGAAGGTTTGGTCTGGAGCACTGCTTTTGGCTGTGTCTTCCTAAAGAGACATTTGCCATCTTAGAGATGTCACAGTTATAATTCTACCAAATATTTTGCCTGTGGCCACAAACACCATTCCAACTGACATTTTCCCCAATGGCCTGTGTTTTGTCATCTCAGGGACTGGTCCATAAGGAATGTGAGTCATGTTTAGTGAATGGTCAAGTAACAGGAAGTGACATCACCAGTTTTCCAGGGAAATTTTGTGGAATTGGCATCCTTCACCCATACTGGTAAAAGATATGCATCAGGACTTAGCGAAAGACAGTCACTCTGTATGATGAAACATCACAAGATAATCTCATTTGCAACTTCCAGTGAAACTGAAGGTGCCACAGGAGTTATTGGCAGGCACCCGGAAATGCTAGTCCCTGTGTAAGCAGGCTGGTCTGTCTGAGTCTTTCAACAAGACCTTTTAATCAAAGAAACAGGATTGGGAGAAATGTGAGGTGGGTTGGGGACAGAGAGCAGGGGAAGAGAAGGGAAATGACAATACCAAACACCCAACTTTTCAGGACATGGTGAGTTCCCAGATCAGCTCACCAACCGCGGACACGTAATAAATCCTTCTCAGTCTGTGTAGTTTATTTTACACAAAACCAAATTAACCTTTAGTGTGATTCAATGTAGGGACACAGTCTTAGTGATAGCAGCAAATAGCAAGAGAAAGTTGCTCTGATCCTACATGGCTGGAAACTGTATGCACACAGTTGAATTAAGATCAACATGGGCATGAGTTTTTGTTAAAAAAGCTGTCCTAGGCAAGTGGTGCTCATGGCCATTGCTGTGTAAACAGGCCCGTCTGTGAACAGGACAGGACGTCTCTCTACTGCTTCTAGTATTTTGTCTTGAAGCTAAAACCATGCTTCACACAGGGAAGATTTGTTCTCTAAGATGAAGCTTCCCTCTGAGCTCTAGCATCTCTCTAAAATTCTTCCAGATCTGTCTCAGAGAAGGCAAAGACCCTACTGTGTGCTGTAGGTTCACTGAGCAAGGCCAGCACCACCCTACCAGGCAACCCACAGAAGGGCAGTAAGCACCTCCATGCTGGGAAGCCACCAGTTGGCTATCGTGACTGCTGGTCTCAACACTGGAGATGCCTCCTCAGTGGCCCGTAAGAGCACCATGTGGCCAACGGCCAGGGTCTGAAAGATTTTCCTGCACAGCATTTATTTCTGGAGCTGTGGATGGTTGATCAGCTAAAGACTGGAGGGGACCCGATTGCTATTTTCAAGAGTCCAAAGGGGTGGCCAAGAGAAGGTGATCCTATTGAGCTTTGAGGGGACAGGACTAGATCAGGAAGCATATTTTGGTAACAGAAGAGTTTCTCACTCATTAGACTGTTTAAGGAAGGAGTAGATTTCTTCGTGAGACAGGGAGTTCCCTGTTACCAGAGGTATTTAAGCAAAGGTTAAATGAATAATGTTCAGAAAACGTCTGCATCAGGTACAGGGGGCTTAACTAATGCTGTGGCTCCTCCCACTACACATTTTCTCCTTCAAGCCCTACAAAACTATTAATCGGTTTCCTAGAGCTGCCATAACAAAGTATCTCAAGGTAGGTGGCTTAAACAATAGAAACATGTTGTCGCATAGTTCTGGAGACCAGACGTCTAAGATGAAGGTGCTTGCAGGGTTGCTGGTGGTTTGTCTTTGGCATTCCTTGGCTTATAGAAGCATCACTCTGGTCTCTGCCTTCATCTCCACATGGAGATATCTATGTGTTTGTCTCCAAATTTTTTCTTTTTATAAGGACACCAGTCATATTGGATTAGGGCCCACCTAATGACTTCATTTTAATTTGATTACCTATGTAAACACTATATCTTCAAATAAGGTCACATTCTGAGGTAGCAGGGGTTGGGACATCTACATATGAATTTCGGAGAGGTGCAATTCAACCTGTAACAAAAGTCTTTTCCATAAGGCCTAAGTCATAGCATATTGTTGACCTAAGGTGTACGTCTGATGCGACAACCTGGGGACTCTAGACTGTTAAAACCTGAGGCAGCAGCTGACACAAGCTTAAATTTTTCACAGGAATGCCACCACCTACCAAATGAGAAAGGGCTTCTTTTCTAAGCACCTCGCTCAAGTTCCAAGAATTAAAGACTTTCCTGCAGCTCACTGAACATGACATGCATGACAGCTCATAAACACGTAGTCACCATAATTGCTTCAGAAACTTCACAGGGGCTCCCTGCAAATCAGCGTTCGGCTCTGGACTCCCAAGTTCACTTCTCTGTGAATCCTCTGCGCGTGTGTGCTGCCCTCAGAGCTCCATCCCACATCTCCATGTTGGTGTTTGCTGTTGTCCTCCCACGCCTGGTCCTCCCTCACACTTCTTCGTGTCTTCATGTGACGGCCACCATGCGACAACACCTCTATATAGTTAGACTTTGCTTCCAATTTCAGTTTAAGGCTACCCACCGTCTCATTTTGAAACTTGGTGTGGTGGGTGATATTGCATCCCCCCAAAAGATATGTCCATCTCCTAAACCCCAACACCTGCAAGCGCGACCTTACTTGGAAATAGGGTCTTTGCAGGAGTAATCAGTTAAAATGAAGTTATGCTGGATTAGGGTGGGCTCTAATCTGCCATGGCTGATGTCCTTAAAAAAGGAGCAGAAAAGACATGGAGATACACGGGAGAAGGCCATGTGATGACGGAGGCAGTTTGGAGTGATGCCGTCCACCAGACAAGGAACACCAAGCATCACCGGCAGCACCAGAAACTGGGACAGAGGTGTGGGATGGTTTTTCCTCTAGAAACTTCAGAGAGAACATGGCCTTGACAGCACCTTGATTTTGAACTCCTGGCCTCCACATTGTGAGAGACTAAATTTCTTTTGCTTTGAGCTACTCAGTTTGTGGCACTGTTACAGCAGCCCAAAGAACCCAGATACACTTAGGATGAGGGCATGGTGTAATTTTGTTATAATAATAGTAATACATTCAATAATGATAAAATGGTAGCTGAATGCTTCCTCTGTGTCCCAGATTTCCACACATTCTTACAATGATCCCCACAAAGTAAGTTCATCTGTTATTAACTCCATTTTACAGAATAGAAATCAAGGGGGCAGGCAAGTTAAAATAACTTGGTTACTGTGAATTAATTAAAGCTCTAATGGACCCAGGATCTCATACTGTTTTCCAGAATATTTACCACAGCACAATATATGCATACATTTTGCAAATAACAAAGATTTATTCCAAAATAATAGACAGAGATAGCATGGACCCTTTGCCAACATTTTTAGTGCTCTCCATTTTGAAATAATTTGCAAAATTATCATTTGGAATTTGTCTCTGATTTCACCCAGAAATATTGATACACATGCTGTTATGACAAGGCAAAACAGTCATCATGCTTACTTTCTCAAGAATCCAAAAATTAAATTAACTGCATTTGCTGTAATTCATCCAAAATTTAAAATAAATATGAAAAACATTGCTTTTTTCCAAAGCTAGTCATCTCAATATACATGCAATATAGATGTTCAAATATGTCACACTGTATCTCTATCCATACCTTGTGCCTTTATAGAAACAGTGTTTCTAGACTATGTACTTAAGTAGCTTTAAAAAAATCCGGTTTAAAAATATCATATTAATAAACATTTATCAATTCTTATCAAGCAGAAAAGGAAAACATATTGTCTTATCTTACACTGGCTAGAATATATACATTTGTATTACAAGCCGCTTCATTTTTCTTTCTCCTTCTTTTTTTTTCCCATGCAAATATGCGCTTTGGGAGGGTTTTGCTGTGTGTTAATCAGGGTTTCTCAACCTTAGCACTGTTAACATTTGGGGCCAAATCATTCTTTGTTGTGGAGTCTATCCTGTGCTTTATAAGATGTAGCAAGTCCCACCCCACCCCAATGTTCCTTTGGAGGATGAGGCAAAATTGTCCCTGGTTGAGAACTACTGCAGTAGAAATAAGTGCATTTCCAAATTCTCTCTGGTCTTAAGTTGAAAGACTGAATATTGCCCTTGGAATCAAGCCATATTCAGATAATAACTCAGTAAAGAAATTGGAAGAATGAACAAACAGTAAATTGTCCAGAAAATTCAACATTTCTCCCTGCCAAGTCATCTTAGGGCCATTTTCTAGGGAGCGGTGCCCTTCCACAGGGTGGCTTCAAGTCCCTGTAAGCCCAGGGTAGCTGCCTCGCTTATCCTTCCCTAAGGGCCACAGCATTTCCCTCAGCCCTTCCTTACCTTCTGCTCCTGAAGAGGCCCCAGGCTAACCTGCAGGGGATGCCTGAGGAATCGTGTCCTCTCTGAACAGCTATCTGAGACAACCAAATACTCAAACCTATAGGCGGCAAAGCCATCTCCATCCTAAGATAGCCGAATGAAATCCTCATAGAAATCTTTTTTAAGAAGATTCCGTGGCGCTGGCTCTGTGCTAGCTGTTTGGTTTTCCATGAAGAATGGACCAAGCAAACCTTGCCACCAAGATGCTTCAGCCATGTGAACATACCACCCCATACCTGATGGTGGTGCAACTATCGGCGAGCCGTGTGGCAGCCAAGATGACTGTGCCTCTGGATCCCACACTTTAGCTGACACACAGTCAATGCTCTCTCTACATATATTTGTGGAGTTAAAAGAACTTGGAATGTGCAAATAAGGGAGCGGCATTAATTTTTGGAGTTATAATTCCAATTTTAATTCTATACTTCAGTAAGGGATTTCATCTTGTGAGTATAAAGTTGAAAAACATTAGTTTTTTAGTCATTTGAAGAAAATATTGTATTTCATTTTTAGAATTTTAGATTCAGGGTGTACATATGCAGGTTGGTTACATGGGTATGTGGCATGATGCTGAAGCTTGGGCTTCTATGGAGCCATCACCTAAATGGTGAACATGGAACCCAACAGAGAGTTTTTCAGCCCTCTCTTTCCTTCCCCTCTCCCCTTTAGGAGAAACAAATGCCGCATGTTCTCACTTATAAGTGACAGCTAGACACTGGGTACACACGGACAGAAAGATGGGAACAACACAGACACTGGGGACTCCTAAAAGTAATATTCAGAATGACAGCGATGACAATCCTGTGCTGTTATGACCTGACCCAACTGCATATGGTGGCTGTGGTCATTGCAGGTGACTCGGGATAGGGACTATGCTCAGAGTGTATCAAGGAGAGGGAAGGAGAAACAGTCGTGAGAAGATGCAAACCGAGTGAGCAGCCTCTGAAATGTACGTGCAGGAGGGGCCTCGGGGGTATTGCACTGCCATTTTCAAAGGTTTCAAGACCTTCACAATGGCCCAAAGTCTGGATCTTCCCAACGGACAGAAGGAGGATACAGACTAATGGCATGCAAGACCATTCTTAAGCATCAACAGCCCCACCTTACTCTGTGGCCTCCCACGGCCGCTCTAGAGACCTGTGGCCTTGGTCATGCTTGCACTTGCAGAGATGGTGGGACCTCCCCCTCTGTAGCCGCCTTTGCTGGATAAATACACGGTGAAGTGATCACGTGGTGCTTACTGAGCATACAGGTTGCCAAGCGGGGCTGGCTACTCATGGATTCTGTTCAGCTGTGACTACTCGAATTCAATCCAGAACATATTGCCTCTTGAAATGCAGTCCAGAAAGCCATTTTCCTCAAACGGACATTATCCAGAATTAGCCATTCGGAGTTACCTTAGACACTCTCTTTCAGAGGCCTATAAGCCCTGGCTTATGAACCCATGTGAATTTTCCCACCTTAGTTTTGACCACTGTGAATCCCTCAACAACACCATCATTTTCTTTGGCATTTGATTTCCTGTTTCAAATCCTGAAAGACATCTCGACAACTGCAGTGTTTTCTAAAAATACAAGTTCATTATATCAGTGGTTTTTGAAGCCTTTGATTCTGCTGTAAATCCGAGAGAACTAATTAAGCCAGAGCCCCTTCCATCCACTGAAAACCTTGCCCTGTTGTGGGCTCTGCCACCAGCGGAGCAAATGGGCAGCAGTGACACAGCCTCAAATGTGGGGGTCATGGGGGAATTAACTTACAGGGGGCCCATGAAGAAGCAAGCTGATCACTGAGAACACTGGGGAGGCCACTCTTTGTGTGTCTTAATCCTTGGAGAAAACCCATGCATGCACGCCTGTAGATTCCTGGACTCTGCCGGCTGCCCACCTGGGCTGTATCTGCTCTGAGTGTACTCCTATTTCCTTGCTCCATTTTAAAAGTACTGCTGGAGGGAGGCTGAGGTGAGTTTTTGCCTGAGCCCGCAGGTTCGAGACTCGCCTGGGCAACTTGGCAAGACCTCATCTCTACAATAAATCAAAAATTAGCCGGGTGTGGTAGCGTGCACCTGTAGTTCCAGCTACTTGGAAGGCTGAGGCGGAAGGATCACCGGAGCCCAGCAGGTGGAAGCTGCGGTGGCCGGGAGTGGCCACTGCACTCCAGTCTGGGCTACAGAGTGAGACTCCAACTCAAAAAAAATTTTTTTTAAAATAAATAAAAATAAATAAAATAGAATAAAAGTACCGCTGGATTTCCCATGGCCTTGGGTATCCACACGCTCTGGAATCCGCTGGGCACTCGTGTCTTGTTTGAATGATTTCTGCAATGATTGCTGTTCAACTAGGCAAACGCCCTTTGAAAGGGCACAGCAAATTCTCTCTTAGATCAACTGGGGGTGAAACCTAACATGGAAAATTCCAGTATAGGTTAAAACGAATCTATTCCTGAATAAGTTCCACGCTGCCTGCCGTTTGAATGTATGCCCCTGGGGAAATGCTGAAGAAATCAGAAAACACAGCTCATTATTATTTGTGTAGATTATGCAAACTTTGCCTTTTAGAAAAAAATGACTGAGTTACAGAGGATCAGAGAAAGAATTTGGGCTGTATTTAAGTGAGAAGGATTAGCTAGCAGGATGTTGATTTATAAATGGCAACAACCAATTCCTTATATCCTCCACTGCGGCCATGTCTCCTGCACAGCAATTCCCACTGTTCACTTTTGAAAGCCCTTGGTACTCAGTTAGCCCCGAGGTATAATGTTTGATAATATAACCACTGCTTCTGTCACTGCATTTTGTACAAACGCATTATATGTGGCCCAGAATGGTAAAGATTTATGTATGGGTATGGAAAATAAAAATCAGCATTGATTAAAAGCCCCAGATAGACCATCCAATACCGCCCAAAGAACATCAGTTATTTTGCATTTTGACGTGGCGATTGATAACTCGTAAATGCAAGCAGGAATGACAAATGCGGATGGAAACTGGCTTTGACAAAAACGATAACAGTATCAGTCTCGAGGGGCGATGGAGGTATAAGCAGGAGCTGTTTAAAATATTTAATCATTTTATGAAGGCTGCAAGATGTTGTTTGACCCTGAAGGAGTGTGAATGTCACATGGATCAGAAATTGCCAAGTCTTTGAAGTGAAATAAAAAAATGGTGTTATTATAGATCCTTCTTGACATCCTATCATTTTTGTATAGGATTAAAAATATGTATACAAAGCACCAGATAAAGGACTCCCACAAAAGATGTCTGGGTTGAAGGGAGAGAAAGTAAAGGCATACTGGTTGTGAATTTTCACTTCGAAATCCCAAAGCATTTTTTTTAATTTTCTTCCTAGTGGCAAGAATAGAGCCAAGAGCTCCTTGCAAAAAGACGCCTTTGGTTTTTAAATAAAGGGTAAATTACCCTTTACTTTTGTTACCTTGAGTCCAACTGCTAGAATGTCTTATCTCCTTCCCTTGTGCGTTCTGCCTCACTTGAGTATTGTGTTGCTGGTGTATGTTTATATATGGGCAGCCATACAGGACACTTATGGCTATAAATAAACATGGGGTATATTTATGCACTGGTGGGTGAGGGTTTTACTGGGCCCACAATGAATCGGTAATCTTGGTTCTTATCTACTGTGCAGCTCAGAATCCTCCAGTAGTGCCAGCGGCCTGTGCCTCTGTGTGCACACAGGTAGCAAAGCCGCTCGTGAATTCTCTGGAATATTCCCCCATGAGTGAAGATTACCTCATGTTTCACTCCAGAATAGCAGCAAGTGAAATATCATGCTATACGTGTTCTTTTATCTCTGGTGTTTCTCTTCCGTTTTTCCCCCATCTTGAATGTTTCTCCTGTTCCTCTTTTGTTTTGTCTGTGGGATGTGGGTGTTAGAAGTGGTTTCTTTCAGAGCGACTTTTTTGCATCTTTTCTAGGAATGTGTGGTTCCATGAGGTAACTGGTGTTTTGTGGTTCCGAGGGGTTTTTTTTTCCTGCACATTTTGAACCATTCTGTAGATTTCCTGGTGGCTGGGACTCCCTGAGTCTTGGTTGAGAGATTCTGCTTTTTGAGATGAGAGCTGCATGTGTAAAGGCACACAACAGAGGGGGGGTGCCTGGGGACAGTTTTCCTTTTTTGTTTCAAATGTTGCTTTCTTCTTATGAGAACGATTTTCCTACCAACCTATACTTGGGATGTAGGGAAGAGAGTGATTGGTTGATCAGGGGAAGTATCACTGCCTCAGTGGCTTCTGACAATCATTACCCCCACCTCCTGCACCAAACACATATGCACACTCACATATGTGACATACGCACACATACACACTCACAAAACCACATTCACACACCACATACACTCATCATCTCACAAAGTCACTCGCTCACACCCACTCATTCATTCACACTCAAAAACTCACAGACCCACTCACACACATTCACACTTATACTCACAAAATTGCACTCATACACACTCGTGCACCCAGTCACACAAACTCACACATTCACACTTATACTCACAAAATTGCACTCACATAGACATGCACTCACATACCACACACTTATCACCTCACACTCAAACTCACACTCACACACTCAGCCATTCATACACATTCACACATTCATTCACACGCACCCACTTAAACTCATAAACCCATTTGCACACATTCACATCTAACCACTCGTACACACACTCACAAAATCACACTCACACAGACACACTCACATACCACACACTCAACTCACACACACTCATTCACTCATACACACACTCAACCACACACCCTTACACACTCACTCGTGGCCACTCAGGACACAAGTGGGGGGAAAGTTCTCACCGGTGCTTTGTCCCTAGTGTCTCTGTGTTCACCTGTCTGTTTACCTGCTTGTTCTGTTCGCACCTGACAGGACACAAGGATAGAGTGGCCATTGGAGTGTCTCTGTTCCTGGAAACGCTGCATCTGTATCCCTCCCACTCTGCCTAGACACCTGCAGCAGCCCAGAGCCACAGGGCTACATGGGTCATTCCCTCACAGCCAGCAGGCCTGCCTGAAGAGGATGCATGTGCATTTCCACACTCCATCTCTGGGGAGGCCTGAGCTGCTGTTCCCCTAGAAGGCAGCTTTGCAGATGCCCCAGGACTTGCCCACCAGCCAGGACACCCCCAGTCTCTGAGAAACACATGAGGTGACTCAGATGCTGCTCCCCGAGCCTTGAGAGCAGACAGAAGTCCTGCAGGAACGTGGCATCCTCCGGGAAGGTGGAGCCCTCTGGGAAGGTTCTCATAACCCAAGTTCCTGGTTGGGGCTTCCGGATTCACCTCTGTCTTCCTCCTCCTCCACTCCTTAGCTCCCCTCTGCTCACCTCCACCGCCCAGCCTCAATAGATCCTCCCTCTAGGCCCCCAGTAGGCACCAACCCTGCCCACACCTTGATCCAGGCCTTCTGATCTCCAGAGGAGTGAGACAATGGATTTCTGTTGTTCTAAACCAGCTTGTGCGTGGTTCTTTGTTTACAGCAGCCCCGGGCCTAAGAAACCCAGGATAATACCAGGAGATTATCCTGGATTATTCTGGTGGGCCTAAATGCAGTCACATGTAGCCTCCTACAAAGGGGACAGGAAAGGATTTGACCACAGAAGAGAAGGCCACGTGATGGGAGCAGAGAGGCAGATCCAGAGAGAGTCCGCTGTGGGCTTGAAGGACAGAGGAGGTGACCCCAAGCCAAGGAACACGTGGCATGCCGCTCTTGATGCTGGAAAAGAAAGGGAGTGGATTCTCTCCTAGATCATCCAGAGGGAGTGCGGGCCTGCTGGCATCGGCATCTTCACTTGGACTTAACAATGCTGATTTCAGATTTGTGGCCACTGGAAATAGGAGAAAATAAATTTCTGTTGTGTTCAAATTTCTGTTTTGTGATAATTTGCTACAAAAGCCATCATGAACTGAGTGTTTTTCCACGTATAAGGCACCCATCTGAGCATGATATATGTTATCACATCTAGTTCTTCATTGATCCTTTGCGGGCATCATATTATCCCCATTTTTCAGAGGAATAAATTGAGGGCAGTTGAAAAAAAAATTGTTCCTTGTCCAGGCTCAAAGGCATGGAGCTTGGATTTGGCCTCAGATCCATCTAACAAGTTCCATGTGCTCAGCTTTTCTTGCCATTCAAAGAAGCTTCTTGCATACATCCCAGTATGCCCCTCATCTCCTTCTCCACATTCCGTCTACCTGCTTCGGCTCTGCTGTCACCATGCCATTTCTCAGGTAAAAAGCCACCAAAGACTACTGAGTTTGTGCTGATCACCCCTGCCCCCCACCCCCAAGCCTGGCTTCCAGGCATCCAATAGCCTGAACCATTCTATCCTTGTAACCTTATCCCCACAATCTCTTCAGAGAGTCCCTAGCTCCAGTTATGCAGTCCCATCTTCAAGCCTTTGAATGTGCATTCCCTCTTCCCTTTGATTGTTATGACAGATCTCAGATTCTATGAAGTTCTTTCAAAGACCTGAGTTCATACCAATTATCTCCTTCCTCTGAATTCTCATTCTGTTTACACTCAACTCAGTATACAATTATTCTTTGTTGATTTCAGTGTTCATTTTGTCTTCTCTGGACTGTAAATTTCTTGAGGATGCTAAAGAAAATGAAGAAAAAGGACTCTATCCTCTCAAGGAGTATGGTTCAGCTACAGAGACAAGACCTCTTAACATTGGGACAACCAACAGCAAAGTGTTTGATGGAATGAGGAGGCAGCAGGCACACCATACGGAGAACACAGGACTAGAAGTCAAGAGAGTTTGTTTCTAGCCCTGGTCCTGTGCCCTTGGGGAAGACTCTCTACCATGCCATCTTCCAGCTTCATGACCTATAACATTAGACATGAGCCATATGCCTGCTGATGTCTTTCTAATCTCCAGCTTACTAAGATCGGGAGGCCAGTCCTCTGAGCCCAGAGTTGGTTGTCGGAATGTGCTTCTACTACGGAGACTCCTTTCCTCCTGGCCCAAGAATTCTGCCAAAGACTGTGAGTCACATTTCTGCATGAGGGCCATGCTGTAGCGATTAATCATCCTGAAAGCCTGAGTTGAGTCCTGTGTAGTCACATCCAGGGAAGCCTGACTTGCCACCAAAGTCTTTGTTGGCACTGAGACCTTAAAAGCCATCCCTGACTTCTGCTACCTTGGCAGGATGCAGTAAAGTAATGCCCTCTTTTCCAAAGAGTTGGAAAATGGGAACCAAAAGCCAGGGCACATGTGGCCAGACTTCTGGAGTCTAGTATGGGCATGAGAAGAAGTTCTAGACTACGGGAATGGCCCGTGATGCCACAGCCTTCCCCTACCAACCATTCATCCAGGAATTCAGGATGTCACAACTTGCTTCCAGGAAAACTGTATGCACAGATGCTTATTGCTCTTCTTAACACCAAATGCAAGTCATGAACTATGAGTTTCTGGAGTGGTCTGTCAATTCAGCTTTGTTGTGACAAAAAAAGACACCCTGGTAGAAATGGGCTGTAGCCCTCTGAGATGTGGGGTTGTCCTGCAAACTACAGCCACACATCTCCCCGGAAGACCATTCAATAACTGTCCTGGTTGGGGCTATACCAGGAGCAGAGCAGAACAGAAATGGAAATGATTCCCATTCTCATTTCAGGTCAAGTTAACCAGTGCTCTTGTCTCCACGCTGGCACCACCTCTGAGTCACAGGGTCCTTTCTCCTGTCCTGCCCACCCTATCCAGACAGGTAACCCTGGGTGGGTTGAAAAAAGTGATGAGTAGACCCATCCCAAGACCCTGGCATTGTGATGACATCTTACACAAGCCCTGCCAATGGCATTCTCGAACAGCTTTCTATTAGAGTTTAATGTCTTGGTAATATTAGTATTGTTATTATTTTTTCCATGTTAAAAGTATTTGCATGCAAGTCTTTTGTTGTACTGAGAGATGTAATATCAACCTCACTTGCCAGAAAAGGTAAAATTGCAGCATTATCTGGTAAAACTTTATGCAGTGATGGAAAATGCCATCATTTGTGCTGCCCAGTGTGGTAGCCACAAGCAACATGTGGCTTCTGAGCACTTAAAAGGTGACTAGTGCAACTGAACTGATTTTTATATTTAATTTATGTGTATTTAAATTTAAATTTAAAACTCACATGTGACTGGTGGCTGCCACATTGAACAGTGCAGGCCATGTTTCTCACTCTTATTTCTGATTTCCTTTTGTCATTCACATAACACACATTTACAGGGGGCTTGCAGTGTTCTAATTTAGTGCTAGTAGGTAGAGAATGAACAAGGGACAGGACCTGATGGCAAAGAAGTCATCACAACAGCACGCAAGCGTCCATTTGCGACACAGTTTTAAGGAAATAAAGAGAAGAGACAGAATGATAGGAGAGATGCCATTATTTGTGGAACACCAGGTCTTTTCCAGGAGCTGTACAAGACCCTTTGCACATGTTAATCCCACCCAATCCCCACAATAAGCAATGAGATAGGCCCTTTTTACAGATGAAGACATTGAAACTGCAAATATAACCAAGATCTGAAGATATAAAATGGCAAAACCAAGGTTTGAACCCAAAATTACCTAAGCCAGATCTTCCAAGAGGAGATGAAACTTTGCCTGATTCTTACAGAACTGGAGTCGATCCAGGCTGGGGCCTGGGAATGGTTGGGGTAGAAAAAGGCTGGGGTTGACAGGCAGGATGTGGGAAGAGCATTCCTGAAAAGGGAATAGGATGTGCAAAAAAAATTCCACCTGTGGGCATGGTGGGGCAGGGGAGGTAGGCCATGAAGGAGGTCATGAAGGAGAACACGAGTGAGGTCATGGGAAAGCAGGAGGGCAGCTGGAAGAGGGCCTGACCCAAAGCTGCAAAGAAAGCAAGAGTGGAAGGATCCCAAGTTGTGGAGGAGAAGGTGGAGTCTGCAAGACTTTGCAAAGGGCCAGATGAGGAGGGGTTGGAGGGTGGGTAACAGGGCAAGTTCAGGTTTCCAGCCCAAGACACATGAGGTAGAAGCTGATATCCTTTGCAGTAACATGGATGCAGCGGGAGGCCATCCTCCTAAGTAATTTATCAGAGAAACAGAAAATGGAATGGCACATGTTCTCACTTGTAAGTGGGAGCTAAATGCTAAGTCTACTTGGGCACAAGGACGGGAACAACAGACACTGGGAACTCCTAAGGGAGGAGGGAGGAAGGGTTGAAAAACCACTCGCTGAACACCACGTCCACCGCGTGGGTGAGGGGATCAGGAGAAGCCCTACCTCAGCATCATCACACAAGATACCCATGTAACAAACCCGCACACGTATCCCTTGAATCTAAAATAAAATAATTAAAAATAAATAAGTAAAAATAATAAATCATGACCATATCGTTTTTTTAAAAATATTCTATTATCCAGCCTACAGCTGCTCTCCACAAAGTTTCATCCGGGCCATTTCCTGTGAAACATCTTATTCCACCCTCCCTAATCCCAGATCCACCCTTCACTTAAAGACTAACAACCAACTGAGCTCGGTGGCTCAGCCTGTAATCCCAGCACTTTGGGAGGCTGAGGCGAGGGGATTGCCTGAGCTTGCAGGTTCGAGACCAGACCGGGCAACTTGGCAAGACCTCAGCTCTACAATAAATAAAAAATTAGCCAGGGGTGGTAGCATACGCCTGTAGTTCTGGCTACTTGGAAGGCTGAGGCGGAAGGATAGCCGGAGCCCAGCAGGTTACACTGGGGTGGCTGTGAGCGTGCCACTGCACTCTAACCTGGGCAATGGAGTGAGACTCCAACTCAAAATTTAAAAAAGACTAACAACCAAGATGTTCCTAGAGATTCCTTCTGAATTCCTTCTGAATATACAGACTCCCTTCTTGGGTCAAAGGTAGGAACTCTGAATCATTTGCTTACAAATGCCATTCAAAAAAAAAAAAATATATATATATGTATATTTATATATGTATATACACACACACCATCAAAAGTTTATTCACACACCCACTGTAGGTATAATTATTTATTTATAAATTATAAACAGGACCCACTATACTAATATTGTATTTGTTAGAGTCTACTTCAGATAGAAGTTAAGATTATGTAAGTAGCCTCTGAAATAGTTGTATTTACTAATGGCTCCACTTTTTAATTAACCGATTTATTTTTTGCTAACTAATTTTTTGACGTTAGGCAATGTGATTGAATATGCTTCATTTCCTTGCTTTAAACTCTTGCTTTAAACCAGATGGTCACCATAAAGTGTGCCTCATTTGTGCTTAGGGCCCCCAAAACCCATGCAATCAGTCCATGAGGTCACAACCATATTCATCCTATTACCAGGTATTCTTTGCCTTTTTGACTCTGTTGTCATTTGCTCTGGTGGTGCAAAGTCAACAGTGAATGGTGCTCTGTGGACACCTAGGTACAACTATACTCAGTCATATTTTTCACTGTCATGTCCACATTACAAAAATGAAGCCAGTTTTTCTTCCTTGATGGAGCTGTAAGAAGTATTATTTTATTAAATCTTGATTTTCAAAGACATGTCTTTTAGATATTCGGAGTGAAGAAATGGGAACTGGTACCGCACACCAAAAGAAAATGGCTGTCTCCAGGAAAAGCATCTGCGTGACTGTAGGATCTGGGAACTGAATCAGCCACTCTATACATGGAACACCATTTTTCCTCAAAAGAATGACTGACAGAAAAACTATGGTTATTCACATTTGGGTATTTGGCAGACATTTTCTCCAAATGAACAAAGTGAGCCTGTAACTACAGGGAAAAATAACTGACAGTATTTGTTGCCAAGGATAAAATTCAATCTTTCAAGTGAAAATTAGAATTTTGAAAAACATTGTCTACCACCATGAGCTTGACAGCTTCCCAGAGCTTAAAGACTTTTCTTATGAGATTGGGTGATACTAACGAATGTGATGTTTTGATAGTGTATAATAAAATGTTTCAACATTTGGAAGATCTGCACAGCTCAGTGGGCCAATATTTTTGAAACAATGCAAAATGTTATAAAATTGTACATGAAAAAAAAATTTGTAAGTGTAAGGGAGACCAATGGATTTTAATGGTAGAGAGTACAAAAATTCATTGATATTGTTTTAGATTTCATGCTATGACACAACCACATGTTGAGTTTTAGTATAGTATCAAAGAAGTAATCCTACAATTATCTGAAAGGCTATTAAAATATTTCTACATTTTCCACTACATAGTTGAATGAGACCAGATTTTCTTCATATATTTCAATAAAAATAATGTATCACAACAGATGAAATGCAGAAACAGATTTAAGAATTCTGATATGTATTAAGCCCAGCATTGAAGGATGTAAACCATGAAACTCTTCTACTTTTTTTGCTTTAGAAAATATAGTTGTTTTATTAAACATGTTACTTACATGAACATAAAATAAACTGTATTATGTTAAATAAACTTACAAAGAAATCTTTCAAATTTTTTCATTTTTAATTTCTAATGTGGAAACTATCAATACATATATCCTACATAAGCAAAAAGTTATTTAAGGTCACCAATCAATTTCAACAGTGTAAAGGGATTCTGAGAACCACTGATTTAAACTGTGGTGATACAATATCAACAATAGTTCAAAATTCAGTTGATGACCGTATGTGGCTGAATTTGTCATCACTGTTGAAAATACCTCACAAATATACTATATATATATATATATATATATATATATATATATATATATATATATATATATATAATTTACACAACTGGATAGCCTCCATCCTTAAGGACAGCGATTATGAATACATATTTCAAATCATGCCCTTGATAATTTTGAATTTCTTGGTCACTGTTCTGTCAGATCAGACCTTTATTATGACAGAAGAAGCACATCTATGAAGAGTAGAAGTATCAACATTAGCTATTTCATGTTATTGGCTTATTCTTGCATTATTAGCATTAACTTCAATCTGCAACTTTTTTGCAAGAATTTGTTAAGCCACTTGTCTACTTTATGAGGGTTCAGTTGATTAAGACTAGAAAATAGTATTCATAAAGCCATTAACTGGGCACACATAAAACTGTAAGACACCTAATGTCACTGCTAATGTGCCCTCTGTTTTGTAGAATTCTGTCCTCCCCTCACCCTACCTCACAGACTGTATTAGCCTGCTTGGGCTGCCACAATAAAATACCATAGACTAGGTGTCTTGAACAACAGACTTGTATTTTTCATAGTTCTTGAGTCTGGAAAGCCCAAGATCAAGGTGCCAGCAGATTCAATGTCTGGTGAGGGCTCATTTCCTGATTTGCAGATGGTTACCTTCTTACTGTGTCCTCATATGGAAGCGGGAGAGAGAGAGAAAGAGAAAGAACTTTGTTCTCGTCCTCTTCTTATAAGGGCATTAAACCTAACTACATCCCACTGGGCCCAACTGCAAATACCAACTCATTGAGGGTTAGGGTTACAACATATGAGTGGGTGGGGGGGAGACACCAACAGTCAGTTCCTAACAGGGACTGTGGAAGACATATAATCCATCATCTAACATACCAAAAAAAATGAGATACTAGTGTCAACCTAGATAGTAATGCTTATAAAACTTATTTATTTATTTATTTTATTTTGAGTCAAGGTCTCACTCTGTCACCCAAGCTGGAGAGCAGTGGCACAATCAATCACCAATCCCGGCTAATTTTTTGGGGGGGGGATGGTTTGTAGAGACAGAGTCTTACTCTGCTGCCCAGGCTGGTCTTGAACTCCTAGGCTCAAGCAATCCTCCTATCTCAGCCTCCTAGAGTGCTGGGATTATAGGTGTAAGCTACCACACCCAACCTTACTTTCTTTATTCTTAAAATAAATACGCAATCTTCTCACACTCCATTAAATTATTGAGCATACTACTACCAATATTGAGCATATTGGGCCACTTTGAAGCTCACTGGATAAAGTGTTCACCAGGCAACTGAAAGAGCACGCTTCACATTGCTTACCACAGGACTAGCAGAAGAGAGGAACTGAATGGACTCTCCTTTCCTCATCTATGAAATCCAATACCCAGAGAATGCTTGATCCCAGAATCATAGAATTGGAAGACAAATGGATAGCTCTCTCAAGAAAGGCTCCTCAGTCTTTCAGAAACCTTTTCTTATGATGAACATCTGCACATGTGAATATTTCTTACATGAATAGTTAGTTATTCAAACATCTCATGGTTCACTTTAATCCTGTTCCCTCTAGTTGGCTCCTCAGGAAAAATGAGAAAGCTGGCCTCACCCTGTTATGCATGTCAAAAGATAAACAACCACAACCAAGACCAAGGGACATTTAGAAAGGGTCACACAGGCTTTGTCCACTCCTGTATTTCTTGTGGGGCTCTTATGAGATGAAGCGGAGCTAGTTGATCACAAAGGGCTGTCTATACACATAGCTCCCCTCTGAGTAATAGGGCAGGCTGGATGTCACACCGCCTGGTGAAAGCCTTCGCGTCTAAAAGCCATTAGGAAAGCCTTGATCTCTTCTTCCAAAGCTTTCCACGGCTTCTCTGAACTCTGCTCTTTCCGGAAGGACATCGCATTACTGGAGCACCATCTATTTTCCCAAGAGGCACTTTAGAGCTCTGGGTGTGATGCCCAGTCATGGGATTTGATGTTTTCCTACCATTTTTGACTTGGGTGAATCACAAAGTAAAGGACATTTGGAAGCACAGCACCGAATATTCTGGAAGATTAAAGAGTTCACACATGGCCGGAGTTTGAAGTCTTCAATCACTTGAGTTTCAAGGGTTCTTTTTCCTTTCTGGGAGGAGAATTTGCAATGGAGGATGGAAGAGCAAAAAGTAAAATGAGATAACCCTTCTCATTCCTGACTCTTTGTCTATCAAGCCGTGCAATTAACAATAGCACAGATGGAATTTTTCTCAATCAAAACAAAGCATAAATCCATTTCAGAGGATTTACTTTCAAGATTTCCTAGCTGGAGCTTTCTAGATCTTTCTGAAGATAAAACAGGGAGTCAATCTGCGGAAAGATGGCAAGATATGAACTTGTGTCTCCTGCTCCTCCTCCCTGCCCCTATTACTTTCCCTCCCCCACCCAGCACATTCCTTTCAACATCCTTATAACTAAATTGGAGACAATGTGTAATTATACAGAGGAAAAAATCTGTCAGAGGATAGCTGAAGTTGCTTAAACTGTGCTGATTTACAAAGATAAAAGAGATTTTCCCCCCACTTAAAAAAAATACCTTTTTGCGTGTGTAATGGCAAACAACCTCCTGCAAAGTCAACTCCTTTTCTGAAAGTCATTGCTAGTTTTATAATTTCTGAGTCATTAGATAACAGATAGAACTCCACACTTAGTGGTTTCAAATGTTTATGGTCTGCAATTCATTCTTAATGAGCTCTCTCCATGTCTTTATTCTTCTTCGCACCCTCCTGCTGGGAAGTGTCTTACTCTGCCTTGCCTTTTGTTAATGATTCCACAATCATTTCAGAGCCATTTCTCCTGCCTTATGTAATTCTGACACCGCCGAAGAGCCCAGCTCACTGCCTCACAGTTGGAAATGTAACCTTTAATGTATTAATTTCTCTTGCTCAAAACAATTTAACCTCTGTCTTGGTTTTGTGATTGCTAAGTGTTCCAATTAAATGCCTCTTTCATTTTTTGTCCTGGAGGGCTTGATCTTACCCGAATTATGTCGCACATACCCCACCTCGCCCGGCAATGAGCTTGGCCGGCTCCCTCACGTGCTCACCATCAATCCATTATCTCTCTCATGAGTGCCTGTCACATTTGCAAAACACCTCCTTGCCCAAAAAGATTAATTAAAGTAGTTTTCAATGAGCGGCCGCATCGCCTGTGGAGGAGAAGTGAATCATTCCAGCCCAGAAGATAGAGGTAGGTGTCCAGGAGGAGAAACTGTCCCTCTCTCACCCCCATTTCCAAACCTACGTGATCAATAGGAACTGCTGAACCAGTGGCCACTCAGATGTGGAGCGGCCACATCAGGATGCGCCCCCTGTCAGCCCATGTAAGATGGGGAAATTAATCACGGCAACAAAAAGTCTCCGGACACTTGGCTTTTGAATTTTACCACCTGCCTCTATGCAAAACAGGCCCAGTAAGAGGGAAGAGCCGCTGAAGGATTCCTGCGCATCGACGTGGGGCACCCAAGGCAGGACACCCAAAAACCACTGAAAATAAAATTGAGACACGTAAGACAGGCTGATCACAGCCCAACACACAGGAGGTTCTCCTCTATGCCTGCTGGGTGAGACCATGCCCAGGAGCAGGGAACTCTGTCCTCTGAAGGGCCTTCACTTCTAATTGTCCTTTGTTTCGGTGTCAAAGAATATTCCCTTTAAATAGTCTCCTTTACTTCTTTCAGAGGCTTAGAAAAATGTGGCATTTTGGGGCTGGGGTTGGGGGTCTTATCAGTCTCTAGTCCAACTTGGGGGCGTGTCTGTAGGAACAGTTCAAGTTCATCCTGATGGAAACCATTTGCAATTAAACATTCTTGCATCTAATCAGAACAGTTTATCTGAGGAAGTTCATGCTTGGAGACAAACACCTCTGGGTGGGCCACATAGCTAAGACATGCCCATCTCAGATTTGCAGTCAGAAGAGCTATTGACATATGCATTAATGCCATCCATCACCATGCCTATTGTCAGTCCAATGGTAAACTGGGGAGCATAGTTTGAGTAAAGGGAGATTGTGGATGTGGGAGTGGGATAGTCAGGCAGATTTGCCGATCACCTTCCTTTTGGGGGTCAACAAATGGACATTTTGGGTAAAAGCAGGAATGCCATGTAGAGGGCACTGGAATGACCATAGCTCAACCAATTCATCATTTTAAAAAATTTACACCAATGTGTCCATGCAGTCCACATCTTCCCTGTTTTGATATTCTCATTCTTTCCTTGGGAAACCGCATAAGGAGTCTCCTCCTTTGCTAAAAGAAAAGGAACTGGACACCCTGCTCCCCTCAGAGCCAAGCAAGAATTTGCCATCATCTCCAAAATTCCAAAGAGTGCCTATCAGAAGCTTCCATAAAGTTCTGTATTTGTTTATTGAGAGTTCCACTGGCCTCTGTCTGGATTTAACCTAGCACTCAGAGAAAAAAGATAAAAATCCTCAAGAAGGAATTCACCACCCAGTGGAAGATTGGTTCACCAAAATAATAATGCCCACATTTTTGGAACACAATTAAAATACAAGAAGTGATTGAAATTGAAATCATCTGCATTGCAGCATTTTAAAATACTTTCAACATTTTCACAAATCCAAAGTTTCTCTTAACCAGTGTCAGTGGGATATGTATTATTTTTGCAAAAAACAAAATGATTTAGACCTAATTGCCAGCTTAGAGGAAATGCCAGGAATTAAAGAACTTGTTCGATCTGTGCAACATAGCAAGACCCCAACTCTACAAAAAAATGTTTTTAAAAATTAGCTGGGTGTGGTGGTGCATGCCTATAGTCTCAGCTACTCAGGAGTCTGCTATAGAAGGATCACCTGAGCCCAGAAAGTTAAGGCTGCAGTGAGCTGTGATCACAACACTGTATGTCAGCCTGGGCAACATAGTGAGACTCCAACTCAAAAATAACTTCTTTAACATTTAAACAACACTAGAAGATGCAATCAGGCAAAACTAAGGTTGTGGGGAATTCTACAAGACAAATGGTACATTTCTGCAAGAAGCAAATGACAGAAAAACAGAAGGAGTACAAACCAATAGATTAAGGCCCTTAGGAGGCAAATCGGCCAAACACAATCTATAGACCTTGTTCAGAATTGAATTTTGGGGGGGGGTGGTTAAGATAAACCCAAAACCGTCAAAGAGAACACTGTGGCTGTATAGTCAATGATTTTAAGAAACTATTAAGCTTGATATATGATAATGTTTTTGGTTTTTAAAGAGTGCTTATTTTAAAACACTAAAATATTTATGAGTATAATACTACACCATTTGGGATTTGTTTTGAAATAATCCTTTAGGGGAGCAATATAGTTGGTATATTTGTTTCATTCAAATCTCACGTTGAAATATGGTGCCCAGTGTTGGAGGTGGGGCCTAGTGGGAGGTGTTTGGGTCATGGAGGTGGATTCCTGATGAATGATGTGGTCCATTCTCGAGGTAATGAGTGAGTCCTCACTCTAATAGATTAAGAACTGATTGTTAAAAAGATACTGTCACCTCCCTTCATCTCTCTCCCTCCTCATCTCACCATGTGATGCCAGCTCTCCTTCACCTTCCAGAATAAGTAGAAGCAGCATGAGGCCCTCTCCAAAAGCAGATGCTGGCATCATGCTTCTTGTACAGTAGTCAGGACCACCAGCCAAACAAACCTTCTTCTTGATAAATTACCCAGTCTCAGGTATTCCTTGCTAGCAACACAGATGGACAAAGATGAAGACAGACTAGCCAAGAGTTGATCGTCCTTGGAGCTGGCTGGCAGGTGCATAGGATTCACTAACTATCCTCTCTACTCTTGTGTACATATAAATGTTCTATAAAAAATGTTTTTAAATTGCCAAGAGTGGCTCTTTCCTGAGCTGGGACCTGTCTGTGGCCATCTCTATCTCGCCGCTAATAACCCAAAGCTCTACATTGGGTTGTCTAAGTCACCATTGCTAAAAGGACTCATTATCCGCTCATTATGACTTTCCCTTCGCAGACAAGGAGCCCCAGGTGTTGTCCAAGGTCCCTCAGATGTAGATGAGTCAATGCACACGTGGCTTTTGATGCCTGAGTCTCTTAGCTCCAGGAGAGTTGGAAATGGAACCTGCCACCTCCTGCCTGGAGTCTCGTCAACCAACATATTTCTATGGGTCATGAGAGGTCCTGGTCCTATAAAAAGAAATCACTTCAGCATGTTGAGATCCTTACCCATCATAGTTAATTTACTGCAGCCTGTTTCCACTTGATTAAAAAAAACCCTTGTTTTCTTTACTATAAATCTATATGTGATTATTGCAAAAAATTAATAACACGAACACTACAAAAAAGGAGGTAATAAAACTAACAATAATTTCACCCTATATTTCTTCAAAATTGAGAACAACTATGTACAAATCCCCCACTAAATAAGTCTCAGGTTTAAAAAAAAAATTCCTCCATGCTTCCTAGAATTGGGTTAAAATGAATTTGAAAATCTTAGCACCTCTCCTACTTGCAAAGAAACTTAAAAGGGAACTGGGACTATTTTGTTTTATTTATCTTTTTTTTTTGAGTTATCTTATTTTAAAAGCAAATGAAAATATCTTTAGGGTTGCATAAGAAATTTGAATGCTGGAAGGAAGCAGATGCGACTTCTCAGTACATTCAGGACACGCCAGCCGGTAGCGCTGTCCTAGGGGCCAGGTAGGGACAAATGGGAGGAAAAAGCAAATCCGTGTTTGTGATTTGTTAGATGATTCTGGAGAAGCCGCCTAACCTGTCTCAGGCTCAGTTTCTCAGTCTCCCTTTCGCGGGGCTTTGTAAGAACTAATCACAGTAGCAATTGCAATGTGGCGGAAACTGCCTAAATGAAGACTGAATTATAAATCTTTTATAATGACTACTTGGCTAAGAGCTGCCCTCTGAAAATCATAAGCAGTCTTTCTAGAAATCCTTATCAGTGCATCCCTCATACACACACGTTTTGGAAATGGAAGCAGTTGAATGCCTGGGCCCAGTGATTCGTGCCTGTAATCCCAGCACTTTGGGAGGCCGAGGGTGGAGGATCATTTGAGGCCAGGAGTTCGAGAACAGCCTGAGCAATGTAGAGAGACCCTATCTCTACAATAAAAAAATTTTTTAAATAGATTATTCAGATGTGGTGGTGATCCTGTACTCCCAGCCACTCAGGAGGCTGAGGCAGGAGAATTGCTTGAACCCAGGAATCTGAGGCAGCAGTGAACTGTGGTCACACCACTGTACTTCAGCCTAGACAAAAGAGTAAAACCCAGTCCCCCCAAATAAAACATAAATTAAATAAAATAAAATAGTGAATTTCCCCAATAGGAAGGAATGATTGGATTTAGTTTTGATTTTCTCACTAAGGTAATATTTCTGTCCCTTGCTAATATCCACTTAAATGTATAAACAATATGCCTTTTTGGTCATCAGTTTGTTTTT
Source organism: Cephalopachus bancanus (assembly GCA_027257055.1). Classification (NCBI taxonomy): domain Eukaryota; kingdom Metazoa; phylum Chordata; class Mammalia; order Primates; family Tarsiidae; genus Cephalopachus; species Cephalopachus bancanus. Next base: position 337,750 of record JAPVLO010000525.1, read on the forward strand.
CCTATTCTTACATCTACAGTCCTCTTTCTAGTTCCTGCGCTTCAAATACTTTTTACAAAGGGAGAAGAGTAGAGACTCTTGACCTTGAACCAAATTAAAGAAGAAACCTGGTGAGACTCAGTGGCTCACACCTGTAGTCCCAGCACGTTGGGAGGCCGAGACAGGAGGATCACTTGAGCCCAGGAATTCAAGACCAACCTGGGCCACATAGCAAGACCTTGTCTCCAAAAAAGTTAAAAAGCTAGCCAGGTGCGGTGGCACACGCCGGTAGTCCCAGCTACTCTGGAGGCTGAGACGGAAGGATCACCTGACCAAGAGGTAGAGGATGTGGTGAGCTGTGATCGGGCCACTGCACTCCAGCCTGAGTGACAGAGTAAGACCCTGACTCAAAAATAAATAATAATAAAAATAAAAAAAATAAAGAAAGTGAAAATATGGTGTCTGCTTAAAAAAAGAAGAAGAGGAAACCTTTTCTTTCCTAGAAATAAGTCTTCCTGGTAATAATTGTTTAGCTTACAACTGAGACTCTGTGAGGTCCAAGTCTCAAGTGACACTCTACCTCAACCAGGTCAGCCCGGTTTCTATTTGGCAACTCTTCACTTTCACGATTTTTTACCTTTTCTCAGTTTCACAATTAGAGATTTTTACACTATTAAAAAAATCTCTGGATAACAATTTTAAATGCTTGACAGTGGAAGACAGAGCTGAAATAACGAAGAAGAGAACGTAATATAATATGTTTATAAGATAATGAAGACAAGAACATAAAGAGGAAAAAAAGGATCCCATCATGCATGAGCAAAAATGGTTTCTTGGGTTAAACATACAAGGAGGGGACCCTCAAAAAACACAATTATCTTTTGGAGGGTAGGCCCCTTGTAAGACAGGCATCCCCACTAGGGGAGTGTTCAAGGAACCCATGGGTGTCAGTGTACCAGCTAGCATTGTTGTGAGAGTCTGTGTTCGGCTTCAGTGAATTTTTTTGGAGATCCCTTCAATGTGTTTGCTTATTCAGGATGGGTGATTTAGGAGTACACCTGCCCACGTAGCACTGAGCGTTCACCCATTTTTGACCAAAAATGACATGACCCCATGCTCCACCCTCCCTCTTCACCCTATCTCACCCCGAGAGACTTTTCTGTTCACCCAGATGAAGAAAGTCCTTCAAAAAGGACTTTTGCTGATGCGGAAGAGGTGAAACAAAAAATCAGCAGAAGCACTGAATGGCATCAAATTAATGAGTTCGAAAGCTATTTTGAGCAGTGGGAAATGTGTCTCGACAGGTGTATTGCATCAAATGGAGAGTACTTTCAAGGTGACTGAAATTGAAACATGTAAGATAAATACACAATTTTTTATGAATAAATTCTGGTTTGGGGGGTCCCACCCATAAGCAGTTCCTGTTCAGTTTTGATTATCAGAGGGTTTGTATTTTGGCCTCTAGAATAGAGTGTACCGGTGTTGATCTTCTTGACATAGGAAGCCTCAGCACTGCTTGGGCCAGGTGAGGACTGCAGCCTCCACACACATCCATAGTTACCTTCCCAGGCGCATTTCTGCCCCTCCTTGTGGCAAGGGCACACGTTGGGCAAGGAGGTGAACAGTGGCAAATTGGGTGCGTTGGGCTGAAATAATATTCCCTGGGAGAGACATAAACAAAATATATATTCAGACCTTAAAGGTAGAGACTGCAGTGAACTTGGGAACAAGGACAAGGCCTTTGAGTTTGGGTTCTTATATTGAGAGCTTAGATCCTCCAGCCACTGTCTGTACCTCACTCACCCCAAACTATTTCGAAAGAAATATGACAAGAGGTCAAGAAAGATGGATCGCTTGAATCCAGGAGTTTGAGACTAGCCCAGGCAACAGAGTGAGACCACATTTCTGAAAAAAAATTTAAAAATTAGCCAGGCGTGGTGGCACATGCTTGTAGTCCCAGGTACTTGGGAGGCTGAGCTGGGAGGACCACCTGAGCCCAGGAGGTCAAGGCTGCAGTGAGCTGTGATGGCGCCACTGTACTCTAGCTGGGTGACAGAACGAGACCTAGTCTCTAAAAAAGAAATAGGAAGGGGGTGGGGAAGGAGGGAAAGAGGAAGAAAAAGAAATATGGTCCCCAAGTAGATCCCAAACAACTGAATAGGAAATACCATCTTGGCATGGGCAGAGTGTACAGTGCAGAAATCAAAGGGCAGAAAGGTAGGGAGCCCAGGGGAGGGCAGGAGGATGGCCAGGGCTGGGCAGTGGCCGCAGCCTCCTCAGTTGCCTTCCCAAGTTCAGGGCCTCCTCAGTATCTTCTTCACCATTGCTCTCTTCCAACTCCGGCTCCTTCCATTCAAAAAACAAACTCGGGCAGGTTCAGACACCAGCAGTCAAACCAGCGATGCCTCAGCACTGCTCCCGACAGCCTCTCCTGCTTCCTTCAGGCCTGTTTGTCAATCTCTCCCGGGGACATCTTGTCCCTGGACTCGCTTTTGTGTCTTCATGCCTGGCATGATTGAGTCACGCTCTCTCGGGGCTGTTTATTTGCGGCCACATGGAATAAAACTATGAGACGTTCTCTCCTCTGTCCCAGACCGTGTGAACACAGCCAAGTCTATCTGTAATTCCCAAGGGAGATCTTTGCCTTGAATATATGCACGAATCACCTTTCTGCTCAATTGGAACTTGAAAGGGTGGCTCTCAAAGAAGATACATAAAAAGAGAGAGAGAAAAGGAAACTATGCGTGCTGCTCTGTCATGACTATTTAAAAAGCTCATGATGCATAACCTCTTTAAAATTGTGTTTATTTTATGCTCATATGTAATATTCATTTTATTTGTATTTATATGAATAATATTTATATAGCTGTGACATACTAATATTCTATTTATATTTCTTATGTGATTCTCATGGACAGCCACAGTCATGTCACTAAAACAACCAGTATTCAAACATTGCCCCTTCTGAATGATGGTTTTACCTGCTAGAAAGTCGCACAGACCTCTAGCCATGCCATGGTGTCACCAGAAGGGCCACCAGACCCAACCATTGAAACAGAGCCCCCTGGACAACTGCCGTCCAGTTCAGCCAAGTGGTTGCTTGTAAGCAGCTCTGGGAAGCAACCACAGGATTTGCCGCCCTCAAACTAGTTCCACAAAATGCTATGCAAGCGGCAGAGAGACATCAGAGGTCATGTCACCATTCAGCAGTGCTTTGAGGTGGATGTCTGTCCTTAGGATCTTGAATGAACCAAAACAAATTTGGGGTCAACTCGGGGGCATCCTGGGGACATCAGCCCAGTGGCTGCCGGGGCCAGACATGCCACGGCTGTGTCTTCTAGTCTGTCTGTACTTAGCAGCTTGTGTGGATGCAAGGGAGCCGGAAAAAAGTTAGGGCCCAAATAATAGAGAATAATTAGAAATTCTTGCCTCACGCAGCCACAGTTTTCGCACCTAATAATTATCGTTGCAAATGCAAATACTGGTCCCTGGGACTCCTTATGCATTTGAATCAATCTCTTAAAAACAATTGCCGACTCCAGATGAAAAACAATTTCTCAACAGCTGGAGAACATTTGCAGAAGGGAACTTTTAAAGAACAGAGCAGAGGGAGAAAGACAGAGATAGACACAAAAGTAATCATCAGCCTCCCTTGTCTAGAGAAGTCTGAAATCTTCAGATGGTGTGTTATTAATTACTATACCTACAGCTATGCTCACCGCTAAGCCGCCGTTAAACTAGCAAGTTAAGTCAGCATAGCGTTTTCTGTTGTCAGCACAGTTAATCAAAAATTACCCTACCTTTTACTTTATTCCAAAAAAAGAGAGAGATTTTTATTTTAGCATTAGCATCTTCTTACTGAGTTTTCAGGATGAAAATTGGAGGTTAGAATATCAAGGAGGAACCATGGGAAGACAACTATATCTTGAGAATAATATTTACCATGGGCAGGTAAGGAAGACCTTTTTTCATTGTGCTGAATTGAAACATTTACTAGGTAGTATCATGGAAGAGCAAGGATAAAGACCTCAGGAAGAAAGGGAGGGAGAGGGTGGAACCACTGAGTACTTTGCTTGTGCAATTAGTTGAAAAGTATTTATGTTTTGTGTTCAAAGTCTCCATGTTAATTCTAACCAATTTCTGACTTTTTTTTCGAGTCGAGGTCTCACTCTGTCGCCCACGCTGGAGTGCAGTGGCACGATCATAACGATGACAGCTCATGCAGCCTCAACCTCCTAGGTTCAGGCGATCCTTCCATCTCAGTATCCCAAGTAGCTGGGACTACAAGTGCACACCACCACACCGGCTAATTTTTTTTATTTTTTGTAGAGATGAGATTTCACTATGTTGCCCAGGGTGGTCTAGAACTCCTGGACTCAAGCAAACCTCCTACTTCAGCCTTCCAAAGTGCTGGGATTGCAGGCGTGAGCCACCACACCTGGCTTAATTCCTGACTTTTAAAATTAAATATCTATGGCGAATGTCATAATCTGTCTTATATTGCCATTATCATTTAGATTCGAGTACGATATAAAATAGTGACTGATAATAAGATAATAATAGTAAGGACAGTAATAATAATATTTCTGGTAGTAACATCTAGTCCTTGGTAACACACATGACATACCAGACGTTGTTTTAGATGCTTCAACTCATTTGATCCTCATAAATCTTAAGACGTGAATAGTATCATTATGCCCATTTTACAGATGAGAAAACTAGGGTACAGAGAGTTTACACAATTCACTCAAGGTCATGGGCTAGTAAATGGTGGAGTGTAGGCCAGGCACTGTGACTCATGCCTGTAGTTCCAGCACTTTCGGGAGGCCAAAGCAGGAGAATTACTCAAGGCCAGGAGTTCAAGACCAGCCTGAGCAACATAGCAAGACCCCTACCAAAAAAAAAATGTAATTTAAGAAATTTAAAAATAAATGGTAGAATGTTTTTCAACCTGGACTTCTGACTCCAGGAATTGTGCTCTGTAATCAGTGAAAATGTTCTGCCCATGTTAAATGGCCCTTGCGTGTACTTGGTTCCTTGGTTGAAATAGTGACCACCAAATGAAATACACACAAGATAATCCACAGGAAACAGGAGGCCCAAAGCATAGAACGGGTTGGCAAATCATCACACGTACCTGTGATGAGCTAAGTGAACTTGCAGATGGTGTTTCTCCGCTTCAACCAGATTTACTCTCCAAAATGGGCAGGGGGCTTAAGAAGAGATTTGTACAAAGAATATGAGGTGTGAAGGCAGCACTAATAATGCAAAGACTAGAAAAAGGAAAATAGTAATGTCCCTTCTCTATTCAACTCAGTCATTAAACAAAAATAAGGACAACTTCACTCATCCCTCACTGCTCATGATGCGCTCTACCTTGAGTCCATGTTATGCACTGAGATATTAATGATAGTGGAAAGCCATTAGAATTAACAAGGCATTTTGCAGCGAAGCATCCAGAACATGAATCCGAACCTCTATGACTTAAAAGCAAAAATATTACAACTAATACATAAAATAAATAGCTTAAAAATATTTTTCCACCCACATACAAACATTCAATTTGTCTGTTATGTATGTGTTATAAGGCATTCGAAATATTCATATGTATACCTATTTTAGCAAACAGTAAATATGCAGAGAGAGAGAGGGGAGTGCTCAAAAAAAAAATCTCCCTCTGATAGGATTATGCAATCAAAAAAGTTTGGATTGGAGCACAGTGCTAGAGTTTAGTCCACCCCATGGGGCTACTCTCAGGTAACCATGGTAACCCTAATCCGTGGCCAAGTGTCTGGCAAAAGCTTAGCAACCCAACAGGGAGACAGAGAGGAGAGGGTGAACAGCGCAGATTCATCTCCACCCGAGTGCGCCCCGACCCGGCATACCACATGGGGCACACACTGTGGGTCGTGAAGCAGCATGCCCTCTGTGCTGGGATGGCCATCGTACCCAATCAACGATGCATTGTATCCAAAGAAATACCGATCATTGCCACCGTGAGTTGATTCTATTTATAACATATCGGAAGCCAAACAAGTGACTGATAAATTGCAATTGTCTGAGATCACAGAATTTTCAACATGCAACGTTCAAAACCAGATTCACTAAGCAAGTTGTCATACTTGCAAAACTATCAAGAGAAAAAAAATATGGTGTGCTCTTTCATGAGTAAATAAAATCTCAGAAATGTTTTCTGATTTCTGAGATTTCATGCATACACACCTTTTTTTTAGAGTTGTGGGGTACACAAGAGGATTTACTACTCAAGTAAACTGCGAGCGGGTGAGGTCTGGGCTTCCCGTGAGTCTCCTCCCTCTGCCCCTGGTACCCAGTGGTGGTTGTCTGTCCCTTATCTCTCCTTTAGCAATGTCTAGCGGCTGTTGTTCCCACCACTAAAAGGCATATATTTGGATAACATTTATGGAAAGTATGGAAAGACGATTCAAGAAGAAACTGGCAACACCCACACGCACACAATATCTGATCCAATATCCAATATCCAAATGGATTTTCCTTTCTACAAACGCATGATTTTGGATTGTTGATATTTTCCTCTCACTGTATTCATAAAGCAACTGTAAAGTTGCAGGATTTCCAACTTGTCACTGCAAAGGACTTGAATCATACTTTGTGTCTCTCAAAAATTTGGTCAGGGAGGTGTTTCATACTAAGGACTTAAAGCTGTTTCACTGCTTTGCGTTTTGTATCTTATAAATCATTAACATGTGCAAAGTAAGAACCAAAACAGAAATACCCATTTCATAAGTGTGAAGACAGTTAACCTTTAAACAGATGGGTAGTCCCAGACAGCTCTGTAAAATTAATAGAGCTTAAACTTAAGGTCTCAGAGCTGCAGAATACATCTTTGGAGACCATGTTTTTGAGATCATCATAAATCAACTTTTTTTTTCTCATCAGTCCCTTATGCCTACCCAGACTTCTGGACTGTCAGGTTATGAATATGTATATCATGACACAACCAGGGATCCAGTGCTCTGGCATCAAAAGTTCTGATCGTGTGTTTCCCCTGCTGTCCATCCTCCCGGCTTACGAGGCTGGAAAGCCTCATCATGGCAGGATCGCAGCTAGATGTGGTGGTGGCCCCAGGAGACATCCCTCTACATCCCACTTGGAGCCCAGAGGACCGTCAAGCATGGCTTCCTTTGGGAAAGCATTTCCATTTTTTATTTGCAAACCTTCACTTATTAAATCAGCGGTGTTCTGGGGGATGGTTTTGTTGTCAAAGTACTGCAGTTGTCCATGGCCAAGTCAGCTCAGATCTTAAAAGAGGCTCAGCAAGTGACCGGCAAGGCTCCAAGCGGGGGTCACTTGGAGGGTGAGGTAGCTGTCTCCCATGAGACTGCTGCCAGAGCACTCACAAAAGACAGCCTGGGTCAGTGTGTAGAAAATTGCACATACAGACAGAAAGAAAATGACTGGCCAACATTGTCAGCGTTATCATTTCCGACTATTTAAGCAGGTGTTGGGAGGCATTTTTAAAGAGTTGGATTAGGTTCCAAATGTGACCACAAACCCTACAAGAATACGGATTTAAATAGAATTAAGGCCAAAAGTTTGATGTTACTGAGCTGCCAGTTTCAGTTAGGCCAGTCCCGGGAGAGTCTTTCATTAGCAGTTGGGAAGACATTGGCTGTGAAATAAACATGGACTTGGATCGGGTCATGTCTGTGGAATAAACATGCATTTGGATCAGGTCGTGTCTTGCCTGGTTACCTCAAGGGCCCCCTGCGCACTGGAAAGCTGCAGGACAAGCCCACAGACCTCTCTGCTGGCACAAAGATTAGCCAGATTGTGACACTCATGTGTAGAGGAGCTTCATGCTCTCTCCCCTTCCACATTCAGAAAAAAGAAAACAAAAAAACCTATAGAAATGTGGTCTCAGTGTAGAAAGTTAAATCTGATGGTGAGTGATCCCACCACAAGTAACCAATAGCATTTTGTTCTTCTAGCACAATCTCCACCCAAGAACACTTTCTCACTTCCGCTGAAGATCGAGAGGCCTGGAAAGTTTATGATGGACATATCTGCAGCCATTTACTGTTGGAAAAGTCAATTTAGCGATGTTACTGCAATTGTCAGGAAATTCACAAAACCTGAAGACCTCAACACAGATGTGGGCAGATGTGGAAGGAAGAGACCAAGGGGCACAGGGCACAGTGGCCCAGGTTGTCTACAGACCCCAAAACACCTGCCTCCACAGGGCTGTGCTGAGTGGAACAGACAGGCTCTTGCCTTCAAGCAGCGAGACCCACCTCTTCCAGCACGTGTTCAGCAGCCCATTAGCATAAATGTCATAAAATTGTGGCCCTGTGTCTTCTTTATTATTTTTATAGATACATAATTATTGAAGGGAGACTGTTACCTTTTTTATGGACTTGGGAGTCTGTCTGCCTCTCTTGTTCCTGTTCCATGGAGATTCCCCATCTTCCCTCAGCCCCGTTTGGGAAGAAGGAAAAGGCTAGACTATTTTAAAGTGGGGAGGGATGGAAGCACACTCTGCATGCAGGGATGGGTACAGGCCTCCTGCAGGGGGAGGGGGAGTCCTCGAGGCTGCTTCCTGGTGAAGGCTCAGATTGTCTGTTACAGTCCCGGGAGTTCTGCATCATAAAAATCATAAAGAGTAACGTCCCATGTCTGGAAACAGAAACGATTCCTACGAGAATTTATGTGCTCAATGTAATTAATCTGTATGTTTGGGACATCTCATCACAGACCTGTCTTCTTTTGCTAATTATTAAAGCCCAATTCAATGGATCTGCTCAGTTATAGTCCCAGATAAACAGCCCTGCCCCCTCCACCTCAGAATTGTTTTATTTAAAAATTTAACAAATTTACCTGACAAAGAGGTTTCAGCATTGACCTTCATAATGTTTTTCCTCTTCCTCTTTGTTTTCTCCCTTCTGAAAGAGATAGTCAATAGAGGAAATGCAACTTTTTGTAGTAAAAAGATGAAACAAAGCCTCAACTACTTTGCCTTTCTTTTTTTTTTTTTTTTGAGTTGGAGTTTCACTCTGATGCCCAGACTGGAGCGCAGTGGTCGCTCCCGGCCACCACAGCCTCGACCCGCTGAGCTCCAGAGATCCTTCTGCCTCAGCCTTCCAAGTAACTGGAATTATAGGCGCGCGCCACCACGCCCGGCTGATTTTTGATTTATTGTAGAGATGAGGTCTCGCCAAGTCAGGCGGGTCTCGAACCCATGGGTTCAGGCAATCCACTCACCTCAACCTCCCAAAGTGCAGGATTACAGGCTGAGCCACCGAGCCTGGCCTAATTTGCCTTTCAGTACCCACCACGTGGGAAGGGACTCGACCACATTCACTACAGAATCCCTCTAACCAACAACATCACATTTGACAAGTGCCTGTAGGCTCAGCTCACTACGCTTCTCAAACCTTTTGAAATAGAAGTTTTCATTATCACGTCACTGGGCAAAAAAGTACAAAATCTGTATATTTGTGTTTTAACCACTGACAGAAGCCACATTGGTTATGACATTCCAGGGACCGTCACTGTTGCCGACGGTCATGGGCCACCTGCAAGTTTCGGCCAAATGTCAGAGTGTTTACAGTAAAATGCTGAGCTCAGGGGAGCCTCATGCAAGTTACACAGTTTATAAATTACCAAGAAATGAAGGATGATTGGAAGAGCAGGGACAAACAAGATCTAGGCGCTTCAAGAATTTTGGTGCACTCAAGAAAAGGTATCCAAAGAGCTACAAAACACCATCTATCAGTGCTGCTTCCCCCAGACTTGAAGCACAAAGACCCCAGTAGAAGTAGCAGATGGGCTTTCATTGTACCCTGGCTCGAGTGTCCCACATAGAGAGGTTTTTAATAACCACAGCGCTGTTGTTTATTGTTTTTTTTTTTTCCTCTTCTGAGGCCTTACTGTCCAGGAGCACCAGATGCTCACTAGTAGCTACCCCTCAGACACGCATGGTGAGGGGGGATAGGGCTACCTTGAGATCTGACCTCCACAGAGCAAGAACAAGGACCTCCCAAGAAAACATGGATCCCACAGCACCACAACCCTGTGAAGGTCATGGTCTTGAAACCGAAAGTGGAACATAGCCTCTTCTGGCTTCTTCACAGGAACCCTTCACTGTCTGGATTCTCAGTCAGCCTGTCTCTGCCTGCCTTGGTCTGTCTGCAGCCCCATGTTAGGCTAACCTGGCTCCGATCTGCATGGTTATCTTGTCTTCCCAGCAGCACACTGGACCCTGGTTGGTGTACCATGTTAGACGCCACAGGGGAGGCTTTAAGTCACTCACACATTGGCCATTCCTGTACTCCCACTCTTTTCCCTTCCTAACAGAAGCACTGTGCCCGCTCTCCCACCTGTGGCCTGTCCTTCATGGTGGGAGTCTTATTCTAACTCCCAGAAGTGGCTTTTAATCGTCCAAGCTGAGTGACTGGCTTAGGCCTGTGCCCACAGCATAATTCTGGCCGACAAGACTTGGAGGAGAAAGGAGAGTACAGGAACGGTTTTTTTCCTTCTGAAAGGGACATACAGCCTTTGCCGTGATATGAGGTAGCCGGAAGTTTGGCCGGCAGGATTCAGGATATAAAGAATCTGCATCTATGTCTGGAGCTGATGCACCCAGACGTCTCCAGAGGTATGCCTGAGTGATGTAGACACTGGCTGTCTCACCCTCCAGCTCGACTGTTCCTGCTGGGGACTTCCCTGGCAGAGGTGGTGACTCCAGCAACCCTAGTCTCCATCCCATTCCCAGGCGTGGCCAAGCTCCAGGGCACAACCAGGGGAGTGACCAGCTTGGAGAGCCCATCTTCCCTTCGGTCCAGTGTCCTAACATCTACCCACACTGGCAAGCACCCTCTCAAATCACTCGAAGACATGATTAGGTGTAAAGAGAACTGTTCTAAAGGCAACTGGGGAATGGCATCAGTTCAATTATACCACCTCAACAGCAATATTCAATAGTAAAGTTTTGAATTCCATTACTGAGTCACTGAATAATATGGTTACTGTTAAACAAAATTTTATTGTCTGCGTGTTTGCTCCATGAAATGAATATATATTTTATCTAATCCAAATTGCATCCGACTGTTATAATTTGTGAGAGGTGCTGAAGTGCTTTTCTCGCCATTATTTTTAATGTGCTTTCCTAGATAATGAACTCAGACTTCAAATCACAGAAATTAGAGATTGAAAAGGGCTCCCAGGTCAGTCAAGCGCCATGCTGCCAGACTTGGGTGGGCAAGCGCTCCTCCGGGTGACAGTTCACAGACGTGGGACCGTGGGGAAGAGGAGAAGTTTTAATTGACCATTTCTGTTTTGAGAGCTTCAAATCGGCGGAGTGTCTCCTAAAGAAATCTGTATTTTGTGACCCTCTCCCACACACACAAAAAAGGTCTTTACTGATATTCTCAGATGCTGTCTCCTTTTTATTTGGGGGAAGGACGGTAATAATAAAACTGTACAGCTCTTGTCAGTCATTTGTGTGGAGGTCATTCACTACAAACCACAGAAAAATGACAAAGAGGCACACTCAACCCCCAAGTCACGCCCCTGTTCCAAAATCCAGTTTTTGAGAGAACAGAACCTTTCATTTTATTCCAGAATTTTAAAAATGTTTAAAATACAAAACAAAACCTTAAGTAGATGTACATGGTGGATAGCACATTTTCTCAAAAGGTATTGAGAAAAGAGGGTTACCCAGAGAACGGTAAAACAGCACAAAAAGTATACAACTGGTACACACTTCACCCCTTCACAACTTGGATGTGACAAGAAATCCTGACGTGCAAACTCAGTGCTCATCCCACAAAGACCCTGGTGCCTTCAGAGCAAGACTCTCCCTGCCATAAGACTGCGAGTGTAGAGTGTGATAGAGTCACGGGGAGGTGGGCACTCATGTGCACACATACACACACATGGATACACAACACACATGCATGCACACATACACAAGTATGCAACACACACACATATACAACATGCACACACACAAGTATGCAGCACACACAGACATGCTTGAGAGCACATACAACTACACAACATACACACACACAGCACACACAAGTGTGCAACACACTCACACAGGAGTATGCAATATACATGCACACAACACATTCACACTTACAAAAGTATATGAACACACAGCACACATGAAAACACACAAGTACATAACACATACAAGTACACAACACATTCATACACAAGTACACAACACATATGCATACATGAGTACAAAACACAAGTACACAACATGCAAGCACACACAAGTATATAACATATGCACACATGAGTATACAACACACACAAACCACATCACACACAAGCACACGCACACAAGAGTGCACAAACAAGCACACACACAATGCACATGAACACACACAGCCAGCGTTCACAAAGGGAGCCGTCCCCATCATACCCTCCTCACCCAGGGGTGGTGGGTATCTCGGGAGCTGGCGGGATCCCAGGGAAGAGTCCACCAGGCTGAGGCGCAGGAGCCTATTGGAAAGAACCAGAGAGGGAATGTGGCCATGTGGCCTCAGTCAGCAGCATCAGATGAGAGAAGGAGAATCCCAAAGAGCTTGCAAGCCCCGCCAGGGAGCTCCTCCCTATAGCCCCTCTCTGAAGCACCTCCCCAAATCCTCCCAGCACTTCCTCCCTAAGAAGTGCCTCTTCCACATACAAGGCTGCAGACCACCCTGGGGGCGTGCACTGTGGGTGGACCCTCTGCAGGGGGCGGCAGGGAGCTGGCTGGAAAGTAGTCCACCAGCAACTCCTCCTGGAAGATGCTCACCAGAATTATCCTGACTACAATGTGGACCCTGGCAGCCGCCCGAGGACACAGCTACAGTGTCCCGGGAGGGCGGGGCTCCTGGGGACAGGAAGGCGTGTTGACAGGGATAGCAGAGGTGGGGTGGCCCTGGAGAGCGCCTCCACTCCCTTGGCTTTGGTGACTTTGGAATCAGGAGCATCCGCAGTGAATAATGACAGAGACATTATCTCAGCAAGAGGGAGTGAGAGCGGAGGCAACTTGTAAATACCTGGTAATCAAGGAATTCTTCTAGAATCTTCTACAACTGTGGGTCTGGAACATCTTGGTCTCAGCACCCTTTTACATCTTAGTATGGAGAACCCCGAATCATTACACATTACCATGCTTTTTTTTATGAAAAATAACTATTTTTTTCCAAAATAAAACAAAGTAGTGAGAGGAGTGACATTGTTTTACATTTTTGCAAATCTTTTAAAAGTCTGGCTTAATAAAAAACAGCTGGATTCTCGCATCTCTTTCTGCATCTGGTCTGTTGCAATATCATATGTCACGTCACCTCTAGAATATACTTGTGAGAGAAAGAGAGGACATCCCAATATCATTATTAAGATAATTTTGATTTCACACATCCTGTTAAATTCCCTTGGGGACCCCCAAAGTTCCTCGGACCGTTTTTGAGAGCAGCTGGTCTATCCTTTAGTAGAATAGGTTCATTGTTGCTCTGTTAATCCGTGTGATCAGAAAAACATGGGTGACATTACACAATTTGTTTTGCTCTTTGAGCAGGATTGGGAAGAGTTCATGAAGAGGGATCCTTCAGGAAGTTTATGGAGGTCCTGCCTTCCTGATTTTGAGGTGGGAGACACCAAGCGCCCTCCCAACTGTCCTGGAGTAGAACTGGTCCCACCTTGAGGTAAAACAGTGGCCCCGTGGCACCCACTTGCACAGCTCAGGTGAGGCAGGAGTTAATAACTTAAGGAGCACTTGCTAAACTACTAATGGTTCCATATTTGGCATTTAATCCCTCAAACAGCTCTGTAAGGGAGAATCTAAGCAAGAAAAACCAAGAGTTAGAAAGGCGAAGGAGATAAGAACAGTGCCAGCAGGTGTGTTTGTAGGGTTACCAAGGATTCTGCTCATTCTCTCCATTATCTGTGGGGTGTCAGCCATCTGCCAGAATCTCCTCTGTTGTGGGATTCAGCAGAGACGTGGTCTTCGCCCTGGGCCCCAAGAGAGTTCAAGTTCAGATGGATGCTGGGGAAGAGAAATTAGTAAAACAAGGTCACTAGAGAGGGTATGACTGCTCCAGTCAGTCAGGGAGACCCCTCAGAAGAGGCTGCCACAGACCAGTCTTCAAGGAGCTCTAGGAGGTGGCTGTCTGTCCCCACCCCAGCCAAGGTAACACAGTCAGGAGGAAGTAAAACACCCTTCCACCCGGTTGGCAGGCCCACATCCCACCCTTACACAACACCACACCACCAGGCTGCTCCGTGGTGTCAGAACACCCCCTCCCCAGGCATCTGTTACCGCATTTCACCCCCAAGATAAAGTCAGTGCCATCTCCAAGGATGTGAAACTTGCTACAAATAAACACCCACACCATCTTTTCTTGGAGACAGGAAGAACACTGAGCCCCTCCTTTGCTGAGGGTTCTGTGGGGTCTGTCCCAAGGAGTCCTGAGTATGTGCAAACCATGGGAGAAAAAGGTGCCCCAATGTGCAAACAGAGAGGTGCCCTTGTGGTCTCCTGCTGCCTCCTTGCACGCCCCATCTGAAGGCAGGGTAACCAAGGTGGGGAGGAGTCCTAAGGCCAGGATACACTGTTGCCATGGCGAGGAGTGGCGTGCAATGTCCCCCCCAGCACCTCCACGATGGAAGCAAATCACAGAGCTGGCCTGACCATTGGATGGAGCCATCGAGATGCCAGCCCCCATGAAGAGAGAGGGACCCTGTCTCAGTAGTCAGACACACCCAGTTTTTCCTCCAGCCTCTGCACCTTCTTAGAATTTCATCCTCTTTGCGCCTCAAGTTCACCCACCACAAAATTGGAAAAATAAAGCCACTGCCTAGTTGTTGAGAAAAGCCAAAGAAGTGAGGTCTGTGAAATACCACCTAATACTGTTATTTTAGCCCATTGTTGGATCCAGCTGACAGCTCATTCTCCTGAAACTCTCAGGTGACTTCCGCCTGGAGGGGCAAGCAGTGTGTGACATAGAAGTACATTTTCTGGTCACATTTAAAGCACCCTTTGAATTGAGGTGTAGTGCACAATTATGCACAATGTAATCATCCCTGTGCCCTGTATGTAAAATACACGGCCAGGCACAAAACACTTGTCTACATACCCAAAGTTCTAAGAGAAAATTAAGACCCAGTGCCTTCAGATATTAAGAAAACTATATGGCTTCCCTCCAATTGTCTTTCTTTCTTCTTCTTTTCTTTTTTTTTTTTTTCTTATTGACGTCACAAGAGTGGTATTTGTCAGACGCTAGTAGAGAATAATGACACCATATAGAAGAAATAGCCTGGGTGACCCGCTCCTTCCTCAAGATGTGGATGGGTGCTTTTGAATTACAGAAAAACCTCTGCTTTTTGAACGACTCAGTAAAAAGGGAAAAAATAACAACAACCCGGCGCTTTAACATTTTACATGTGCTCTCTGGGTATGTGGTGCAGAGCGCTGAATGAGCACAGGTTCAGCATAAATCTTTTCTTATTCTGTGTTTCAGAAGGTATGCAATAGAAAACCCATTCTAACAATAAATGCTAGTCACCTGAGGTCTATAGCTTGCTTTGTAGCTAAGAAAATAAAGCCTCCGCTCACCCTTGGCCAACTGAGTTACATTTTATGCTATTATTAATGCATTGCAAGGCTTTTTTTCATATCAATTTGAAATTATACATCTGGGAAATTCCAGTACAACAGCAGTCAATGCTTTGTTTCTCTGTGTGGCCCTCTGCAATTACCAGAATGTGCAACTATAATTTAGCGCAGGTAAAATTCAATCAGTCACCCCAAGCACAAAGAAATCTCCGTCTACCAGGAAAAAGAAAAAGAGGAGGAGGGGGGAAAGGAGGGAGGGGAGGAGGAGAGGAAGAGGAA
Source organism: Cephalopachus bancanus (assembly GCA_027257055.1). Classification (NCBI taxonomy): domain Eukaryota; kingdom Metazoa; phylum Chordata; class Mammalia; order Primates; family Tarsiidae; genus Cephalopachus; species Cephalopachus bancanus. The sequence continues at coordinate 353,600 of JAPVLO010000525.1, forward strand.
GATAAAGGGGGGAAAGGTGAAAAAAAAAAAGGAGAAGGAGAAGAAAGAAAAACACTGGAGAAGGTTTTCCTGCATATGGCTCAGGGAGCCATAGGAGTTTCTAAACCAAATTGATTAGAATATTTAAACTCACATTGTGATGGGAAATTTAGCTGGAGAGACACAGAGGCTGGGCACTGAAATTAAAGTGAAACCGATTTCAATCTGTTTTACTTCCTTCTTGTATTAAATATATTTTGCATTAAAAGTAAAAACTATAGGAAAAGAAACAGGGATGATTTTATTGGTGTGCTGAGATTCACAGGGAGAAACCCGAAAATTGTTGTCCTGTGTAAAAGGCATTTATCGAGAGAACTTAGCACATTATTTGCAGAGTGAAATCCCACCCTCAAACAGCCTAGGTTCTGTAAAGGAACACCATCATATGGGTTTACTCTTTTCTTTTTTTTTTTATTTCCTGTTTTATGTCACAACTTTTACCTATTACACAGGAATGACTGTAAGTAAGGGTTAATGAAATAACATTTTCAGACTTTTGTACATTTGTGTTCCATAACTGTTTCCTAGAATTCATTTAGCAGAGAGCAGATAATTCAGCAGATATTCACTTAGAAGCCATGCATTTTCCCGCTATTCCTGGTAGGTTGGTACCTGTGTAATACACCTTTTCAAGGCAATCAGTTGATGTACTACCATGTTTTACCAACATATTTGTTTGCTTCTAGTCAAATGGCATTGTTAAGTTCACACTAGGGTCTCTTCATTCTTCTCTAAACCCAGCAGTATAGAGTGAATATCTTTAAACTTTTTAGATTCACATTCAGCTGTGAGAAATAAATGCAAAGAGATCCCATGTACCTGCTACCCGGTCCTTTCGTGGAAATATCCTACAAAACTGCAGCACAATACCACCCCCAGGACATTGACACGGATACAACCAAGACACAGAACACTTCCATCCACACAGGACCCCTCCTGACACCTTTTATCATCCCTTCGGCTCCCTTATGCCCTACAAACCACTCATCTGTTACCTATTTCTACAATGTTGTCATTTCAACAATACTAAATGAATGAAATCACATAGCATGTGACCCTTTTCACATAGCGTAAGTCCCTGAAGACCCATTCCAGTCACTGCATACATTGACGATCTGTCCCTTCTGATTGTTGCGTGGTGTTCCAAGACTTGAGTGCACCATGGTTTGCTTAACCATTCACTATTGAAGGACATCTGGGTTGTTTCTACTTTGGGGGCTATTACAAATAAAGCTGCTGTAAACATTCATCTACAGGATTTTTTTGTGAGCATATGTTTTTATTTTTCCTGGGATAAATGCCTGTGCATGTGTGTGTGTGTGTGTGTGTGTGTGTGTGGTGAGTGTGTGTGTGTGTGTGTGTGTACACACATGCTTTTTCAATGTGAAAAAATTTAAATACACACAAAAATACAATAACATTTCTTTTAAAAGCATATCCACACCACACATCTTCTACAATTATAACTCGTGAACAATTTTGTTTTATCTCTACCCCATCTACCTTCTCTCTTCCCAGACATCATATCATTTCATCCATTAATATTTTGATATATCTCTAAAGATCCTTTTAAAAGTATAGTTGTTTAAAATGTCTCTTAAATGTTTTTGATCTATAAATTTCTTCCTTCCTTTTTTATTTTCTTCCTTCCCACCTTTCCTTCCTTCCTGTTTTCTGTCCCTCCATCCATTTATCCATGGACTTTATTCAAAAGAAACTGATTCCTTCACCCTGTAGAAGTTTTCACATTTAAGCAGGGCACAGAAGTATGCACCTGTAATACCAGCCATTCAGGAGCCTGGGACAGGGGGATCCCTTGAGTTCAGGAGTTCAAGGCTGTAGTGCACTATGAAACTGTCAAATTGTTTTTCAAAGCGACTGTTTGATTTTACATCACCAGCAAAGTTTGAGTAATCCAGTTTATCCTCCTCTTCACTAGCATTTGATGTCATTATTTTTTATTTTAGCCATGCTGATAGATGTATAATGACTCGCTGTGGTTTTAATTTGCACTTCCCTAATGGATAATGATGTTGGATATATTTTTATGTGCTTATCTGTCTCCTATATGTCCTTTTAGGTGAGATGTCTTTTTATGTAATTCATTTTGTAATTGAGTTGCTCTTTTACTGTTGAGTTTGGAAAGCTCTTTGTATATTCTGGATACTAGTCCTTTCCAGATATGTGGTTTGCAAGTATATTCTCAATTTCTGAAATTGTCTTTTCATTCTCTCGATGGGGTCATAGAGCAGACGTTTTCATTTTTATGAAGTCCATTTTTTCAGATTTTCCTTTTATGGATGGTACTTTTGACCTAGATCTAAAACTCTTCAGATGGTTTTAGGTTGCAAATATTTTTTCCTATGTTTTCTCTAAAATTTTTATAGTTTTATATTCTACATTTAAATCCTCGATCAATTTTGCCTCAATTTTTGTATCAGCTATGAGGTTTCAGTTGAAGTTTTTTGGGTTTTTGTGTGTGTGGTGTTTTGTTGTTGTTTTTGTTTTTGTTTTTGGCATATGGATATCAAACTGTTCCAGTACCATTTATTTACAAAGCGTTCTTTCCTCCATTGAATTGCTTTTACACCTTTAAAAAAAAATCTGTTGTTTGCATTTATGTCTATTTCTGGATTACTTATTCTGTTGCATTTATCTAGCCCTCTACCAATACCATACAGTCTTGATAACCATTAGTTATATAAAACGTTTCGAAATTGGATACTCTGATTCCTCCTATTTTATTCTCCTTTTAAAAAATTGTTTAACCTATTCTAATTTCTTTGTATTTTAATATTAATTTTAGAATAATCTTGCTATAGCTACAAAATTCTTGCTAGGATTTTGAAAGGAATTGTATTAAACGATTATATTTATTCGGGAAGACTGACAGTGCTGACTCTTTTAATTCATTAACTCATATGACCCTTATTTAGATATTCTGATTTTTTCATCAGCATTTTACATATGTGCCTGTCAGATTTACACTTAAGTATTTCATTTGGGGAGGTGATTGGATATGGTATTTTTAATATGTTTCAATGTGTTCATTGTCAAAATGCAGAAACTGTTATATGCTTCTTTTGTATATTGCAACACTTGCTTAACTAACAAGTTTTCTGATAGTTTATTTAGAATTTTCTACATAACTATCATATTTTCTGTGTAGGAAGAATTACATTTCCCCTGTTCTGATGTGTATACCTTTTATTTTATTTTCCTGTCTTATCACACTGGCTTAACACAGTGTTGCATGAGTGTGTTTAGAACAAACATCCTTGTTTTTCTTTCAGTTCTAGGAGAAAACCATTCAGTAATTCATTATTAAATATAATATTAACTGTAGGAATTTTGTAGATGTTCTTTGTCACATTGAGAAAATTGGCATTTATTCCTATTTTTCTGAAAAATTTTTAGACATGAATGGTGTTGAATTTTGTCCAATGCTTTTTCTGTATGATTAACATAAGTATGTCATTTCTTATTTAGCCTGTTCAAATGATGGATCACATTGCTTGATTTTTGAATATTGAACCAACTTATATCCTGAAATTAAAATATTATACACTCTACTTGGTCAGAGTGTATAATTTTTCATACATTGAAGAATTGTTTTGCTAATATTTTGTTAAGAATTATTGCATCTATGTTCATGAGAAATACATGTTTGTAGTTTTCTTTTCTGGACTGTCTAGTTCTAGCATCAAGACAATATACTAGCTTCCTAAGATATTGGAAACTACTCCCTTTCTTTTTTATTTTCTAGCATAGGTTGTTAAACATTTGGTGGAAATCTCCAGTGAAACTACCTGGGCCTGGAGATTTTGCTTATAGGAATTTTTAAATGATGAATTAGATTTCCTTAATAGTTATAGAGCTATTCAAATTATCCATTTCATGTTGGGTGTGTGGTGGTAGTTTGTGTTTTCAAGGAATTAGTTAACTTCCTCTAAGTTGCCAAATTTATGGGTGTATAACTGTTTGTAGAATTCCTTATTATCTGTTTCATGTCTGTGGGCTTTGTAAAATTCTATTTTCATTCTTGATATCAGTAATTTTTATTTTATCTTATTTTTCTTTGTCAGCCTTGCTAGAGATTTATCAATTTGATTGATCTGTGCAAAAAAAGAAAAAGAAAACAGCTTTTTGTTTCACTCTTTTTTTCTCTATCATTTTTCTGTATACAATTTTACTGATTCCTGCTCTTAAACTTAATATTTCATTCCTCCTGCTTGCTTTGGATTTATTTTACTTTTTTCCTAGATTTTTGAAGGGGGAGCTTATGTTATTGATTTGATGTTTCTTTGATTTTCTAATGTATACATTCGGTGTTACAGAATTTCCCTTTCAGCATGCTTTAACTGTGTTTAACAAATTTTGGTATGTTGTGTTCATTTTTGTTCAAGTCAATGAATTTTGTAATTCCCCTGGAGATTTTAACCCCACTTACAAGTGTGTTGTTCAGTTTCTAAGTGTTTGAATATTTTTCTATTATCTTAATGTTACTGATTTCTAATTTGATTCCACTGTGGTCAGAGAACATACTTATTAAAGTTCCTTTAAATTTGTTCATGTTTGTTTTATGGTCCAGGATAAGGTTTATTTTGATATAAATTCCACAAGCACTGGAAAATAATGTTTTCTGCTGTTGTTGGGTGAGGTGTTTTATAAATATTGACTAGATTTTGTTGTTTGATAGCATTTGCTGAGTTCTTCAATATGCTTTCTGATTTGTTGTCTAGTTGTTCTATAAATTATAGGGATAGTGATATTGAAATCTCCAACTATAACTATGAATTTGTCTATTCTTCCTTTCAGTTCTATCAGCTTTTGTTTCACATATTTTGCAGTTCAACAGTTTGGAACATTTAGAACTCCTATGTGATCTTAGTGGCTTGATCCTTTATCATTATATAATGTCCATCTCTGTCCTTGGTGATATTCTTTGCTCTGAAAGTTTACTTTATTGCACACTAATATAGCCACACCTGCTCTCCTTTGATTAATGTTTCCATGACATATCTTCTTCCAATCTTTTAATTGTTATATTGTTAAATTGGAAGTAAATTTCTTGCTGACATTTTATAGTTATGCCATGCCTTTTAATTCACTCTGCCTTTAAATCTCTATCTTTTAATTGGTGTATTTAAACAATTTACATTTAATGTAATCATTGAAATTGTTAGGTCTTATGTCTGATTTTTTTTCCCGATTGTTCCCTATGTTGTTTGTTTGTTTGTTTTCTTCCATGCCTTTCTGTGGATTACTTGAACATTTTTTAGAATTTGATTCCAAATTTATCTATAGTGACTTTTAGTTATCACTGTCTACTTATTTCATCATTTTAGCAGTTCAAATAAAGTATAAAAACCTTACCTCCTTTTACATCCCTTTGCTTATAATATAATTATCTTAAATATGCCCTCTTCATTACACTTAAACCCTTATCAGTGTTCTAGTTTTTGTTTCAACTGTCAAACAAGTTTAGAAAAATCAAGAGGAAAAATAAAGTCTATTTTATTTACCCATATTTTTGCTTACCTTGTTCTTCCTTCCTTTCTGATGTGCCAAGATTTCTTCTTTTATCATTTCCTTTCATATTATAGAACTTCCTTTAGACATTCCTTTATAGTAGATCTGCTGGAGATAAATTATTTTAATTTTCCTTTATCTGAGACTGTCTTGATTTTCTCTTCATTTATGAAAGATATTTTCCCTGGATATAAGATTCTGGGTTGACAGTTCTTTTTTTTAGCACTTGAAAAACATTTCATGGGTTCTCATTTTAAAATTCCAAGGTCATAATATTTTTTTCTTCTAGGTAAGGTGCTGCTTCTTTATAGTTGCTTTCAAGATTATTTCTTTGCCTTTAGTTTTCAGAAATTTGATGATGCTATATCTTGGTGTGAATTTAATTGGGTTTATTTTGTTTGGGGTTCACTTGACTTCTTGAATCTGTAGGTTTCTGTATTTTATGACATGTTTTTCCGGAAAGCACAGTTATTCCAAAAGTCTTCTGCTTTGTTAGCCTACTCCTCTTCTGGTTCTCTGGTAAGAAGGCTATTTGTCTGTGCCACCTTGCATTTCTGGGTCGTCAGCCTCTTCAGCACCAAGACTGGGATATATGAGGCAAAAAGAGAACCCAGAGAATGCACATTATGTCATTTCTTGGGTCCCAACATCCCTGGCCATCTGCTTTCTTCTCTTCATCATTCTTATATCTGTTTACTAGTTAATGACTAAGGTTGTTAGTTATACTTTGTGGAAGGAAAAGTGTATCTACTCTACCTCTAAGTGAAAGCAACAACCAAAACATATTTAAATGTATTTTAGAAAAGTCTAGCCAAGGTCAAATATAAAATGAACATCTACATGCCCTCTTCCAAAATAAATAAATAAAGGAAAAAAAGAAGAGGAAAAGTCACACAGAAATGAATGGAACCAGAGCAAGTTTCCCATCCAGAAATATTCAGAGGCAATTGAGAGTCCAGGCTCCCGTGCAGTAACAGGCCTGCAAGCACCCATGAGTAGAAGAGAAGTAAAGCCATGTTCAGAAGCTGAGGTTTGGTGCCTCCAATCACAAACAGGGTCCATTGAAAACTCATTGATTTAGGGAGCATCATATCTGTGAAGATGGAAAGAAGTAGAGAAAACACCAGGAAAGAACTGGGCAAAGTCACTTTCTGGGTCAGCGGCTATATCTGCAATACCCCTGGTATAAGCAAGGAGTAGGCACCCTGGTAGAAGATCTGGATCAAGGCCAATGGAAAGACAGAAGTGAATTAAGACAAATCAAGAAGCATTCTCAAGAGGAACCTACAAACAAAATTCCAAAATACGTGACCTGACCGATACCCAGAACAAAGTGAGCAATGAAGGATACTATTACTCCTAATGAATAATTTCAAAATAAATTTCAAAATGATTTTTAAACACCTATGCATAAGATTCAGGATATTAGGCCGGGCTCAATGGCTCAGCCTGTAATCCCAGCACTTTGAGAGGCCGAGGCTAGAGGACTGCCTGAGGCCCGCGGTTTCGAGAGGAGCCCCGGCAACTTCACGAGATCTCGTCTCTACAATAAATCAAAAGTTAGCCGGGCCTGATAGTGTGTGCCTGTAGTTCCAGTTAGTTAGAAGGCTCAGGAGGAAGGATCACCAGAGCCCAGCAGGTCGATGGTGGGGTAGCCATGAGTGTGCCACTGCACTCCAGCCTGGGCAACGGAGTGAGATTCTAACTCAAAAAGAAGATTCAGGGAATTATAGGAAGGAATAAGATCTGAGAAAAGAGCATGATTCGTTACCTATTGCCACAATAATGCCGCATAAGTAACAACAATAATACAAACATGAAAAGCCTTAGTGGCATAAAAATAAGCATTTATTGCTCACATATCTGGGTGACCTGTGTGGCTGGTCTACATCTGGTCGTATGTCTACACCTCATGAAGATTCAATTAAAAACTGGTCCACTGTCAATTTCACTGCATTCTTTTAGCCAAATCAAGTCACAGTGTCAACCCAGATTGAAGGCATAGGGAAGCAGATGCTGCCTCTTTAGAGAGAACTGCAGGTCTGGCAAAGAGAGATGCTTCAGGAAAGGGTGAAGAATTTGGACCATTCATACACCACTCAATTTGCCATAATGAACAAGAAATTGTAAAATAAAAATAGGCAAGTATGACTCATGAATGCATCAATGTGAAAAGAGATAAATGAGAAAGCAGGAAATTTTAAAAACAGTCACTAAAATAAAAACTCAGTAGACAAAGTAAACTCTAAATCGATACAGATGAAGAGAATATTAATGAATTAGAAAATTATCATGAGGAATTTATCAAAAATACAGCAGAGAAAAACAAAATGATAATAAATACAAAAAACAAAAGAAATGTGAAAAATAGAGTTATAAGTTCGAGCACTCCAAAAGGAAAAACAGACACAATGGCAGAAAAACCATTATTCAAAGGGATAATAGCTGAGAATTTCTCAGAATTGAAGGTTGACAGTCTTCAGGTAGAAAACTAACACTCAATTCTCAATAAAAATAAATCCACACCTAGATAGATACACAGTAGCAAAAATAGAGAACAAAAATAAAGAACATCAAGAATAAACAGAAGATCTTTAACATTTACTGGAAAGAAAACTCAGATTGTGTGCAATTAAAGTGATAGCAGATCTCAAATCAGATACCAATGCACAGTGCACAGTGAAGCAATTCGATCTGAATGTTGAAGGAAAGACATTATCAACCTACAATTCTGTACCCATTCAAACAATCACTCAACAGCAAAAGTGGAAGAAAGAATTTTCAGGCCTATAAAGACTGAAAATTCACTAACCACAGAACCTTCCCTGGAGGGGGGAAAAAACCACCAAAAAATGTACTTCAGCAAGTGGTAAAGCAAACCCAGAAGAAAGGAGGAAAATGTAAGAAATAACAGCAACTAGGACATCGATTAAAATAAAAAGTTGATAAATCTAACTACTGACTAATTTTTGTGGTAAATTTTTAAAAAGAAGAAACAAATAAAAAGACTACACTTTGCAAGTTTTAAAAATGATGAAGCAAAAGTTCTGAATCAGTGCTATTCCAAATCTGACTGGGAAATTTTTTAATAGTAATAAAATGGATTCTGCACCATGAAGAGTTTTTGAAGCTCAGCTCTGAACACAGGGAGAAGCGGGAGGCTGGAGTGGAGGAGTTCACGACAAAGTCAAAGTGCGCTATGCTCCGTGTCTTTCTCTGAAGGAAGTTAGAGATCAAGAATAAATTTAGATTTAATTAGAAATTTGTCCATCTGCTTAGAGGTATTAGACAAGTGTTTGCCAGGTTTTTTAAGCCATTTAAGGCTGTTTGAACAATTAGCATTACTAACAAAATAAACTCATGCCCAATGGAAGATAGTATATTTTGCCATTAAAAGTCATCAAAGCAAGTTTCTCAAATCCTGAATGTCTTGCAATTACCTTCTAATGTATTTTGCATATTTTTAGACAGAAATAACTTCCCATTTACACAGTGAATAGCTCTGGAAAGAGTCTGCTGATGTTTCTGGCAGATTTGAATAGTGATCAGAATTAAGGGAAGGTCAATTAAACCAGCACACTTCACATAGAAGCTTTTTTTTTTTCTTAGCAGAAATGTCTTCATTCCCCCAGCCCAACTTGCTTCTGATGCAGTATGGCCACCCAGGTATTATAAACATTCTGTTGAACTTTCAGTCTAATATTTTGCAGCATATCAACGTGCCTAACTTAATCTTTCTTAAGTTAGAAAACAAAGTAGATTTGCATCTTTTGCTTTTTCTGTTAATTATTCATTTATTCTATTGTTTCATTAATAATAAGCAAAAGTTTTAGAAGTGAGGAGGGACTTGGGTAAGCTTTGTGGGGTGAACATGCAGACAAAACTATTGTCATTGTTATTGTATAATGTGTTTCCTGATATTTCAAAATAAAGCTTATCCGCTATAGAAAATTTGGGGAAAATTTTTTTATTCACATCCTTTTTTAATTGACAGATAAAAATTGTATTTATTCATGGTGTACACTATTTTAAAAGAAATTAAGCAAAACTTACCCATAATACCAGCAAAGTGTTGGAATTGTCCTTCCAGTCTTTTTTCCACGTATAAATATGATTACAGTGGGTACCCACAACTCAGCATTTACGTTTTCAGGCACAGTCTGAAGTGCTTAATACGCATGATGATTTTGCTCTTGAGGAAATGAAGACAGTGATGTGAGTTTCTTGTGAAAGTCACACAGCCAAAAGGAGGCAGCTCTAGGATTCAAAGGAGCCTGTCTCCAAATCTGCCGTTTTCCCGACTGACACGTGTGTCATTCTCTTCTACCCTGAAAGATAAATATGATTATTGTGCCCATTTTGCAGACGACTCACCGAGGCCAGGAAATGCTGAGTAGGTTGTCATGTGACAGACCTGGAATCTGAATCCACGTCCGTCAGACCCCAAAGTGGCTCTTTTTACCTTTTATTGCTGTCAGCTCTAACATGTTAGAACAATCTCAGGGACTAGATTGCTCAGAACATGGAAAGGAGGACTTCCAGACCCAGAAGGCCCAAGAGGCTGGTGTGGCTGTTTTCCCCTGTCCCTCCCTAGGGAGTTAAAGACACCGAAGAGCAAAAACAAAGAATAAGACAAAGTTGAGGGAAGAGAGAGAGAGAGGAAGGAGGGAAGGAAACAGGGAGGAAGGGAGGAAGAGAGGAGGGAGACAGGGAGAGAGGGAGGTTGAGAGGGAGACAGGGGGGAAGTGAAAAGTGGAATTCTTCCAGATTAAATTTTGTCAGCTGCTTCCTCACACATAGATTGGCAGCAGGTTTTTTTTGTTTGTTTGCTTGTTTTTAACAACTCGTGATTATCCATCTTTCAAAAAAGTATACCTACATTTAGTGGAAACCAGTGTTAATTCTCCCCAGGTCTATATAATGCGCTTACAAAATATTTAATTAAATCACACCTGTGTAATTTTTTAAAAGTTGAAACTAGCCAGGCACGGTGACTCAAGCCTGTAATCCCAGCACTCTGAGCCCAGGGGTTTGCGACCAGCCTGGGCAACTTGGCTGGACCTCATTTCTACAATAAATAAAAAGTCAGCCAGACATGGTAGTGCATGCCTGTAGTTCCGGCTACTTGGAAGGATGAGGTGGAAGGATCGCTTGAGACCAGCAGGTAGACGCTGGGGTGGCCGTGAGCGTGCAACTGCACTCGAGCCTGGGTGACGGGGTGAGACTCTGACTCAAAAAAAAAAGTTGAAACGAGCCTCAATGTGGTTGGAAACAAACACCAGTGACCCTGGTTCAGGCCAGGATTGCCAGGTGGACACAGAGCAGGGACAGGTACAGAGTACACTGGGGTTCTGCACCTTCACCCTCCTCCTAACAAAGCCATAGTTGATATCTATCCTGTGCTGGTCAGGATGGACTTGACCATGTGTCATCATGGTGACAACATCTCGGGGTATAGAACCACCGCCATCCCACATCACGCATGGAGAGAGGGGGCACCTGCGGAGAGCCAGGGACCTCAGGCCAATCCAGCACCTCAGTCACAAGCTCCAGAGATCCCATCCTCCCACCTCACAGCCTCCCACATGCCTGATGGGCTGAGTCCTCCATCCCGGGTCCTATCAGTCACCCCAAGACCTGCACCCCAAGCTCCAATTCCAGGAGGCTCTGCACATGCCCACTGCATGTCTTCTGGTACCTGTTCTCAGGCATCAGCAAATCCCCTTCCTTGGCCTCCTTCGAAGCCCAGCCTCTGTCCCTGTCCAACCAACCCAACACACTGTCCTCACATGCCACTTGGCCTCTGGCATTGGTGGGTTTCCTCTCCTGTTGCCCCCAAGTCTGCTAGGGAGCTCGTGTCCTCTTCTCTCTGCTGTCCCTCCTGCTCATCAGTAACACGAGTTTTGACCTCAGGCCCTGGTAGTCACCTTGGCAGGTAGCTCCTAGCCAGCATTTCCCAGAGATATTAGCCCCGAGCTGCTGTCCCTCCTACTGCTGCTCCTCTGGGCTGGAACATGGCGATGCCCATGTCCTTGAGGTGACCTTCAGTTCCTGAACCCTGGCTTATTCATGGCAGCTGCCCCAGGATCTGCCTTCCATGTACCACAGCCCCTATGGCCTCAGCTCAAGCACTGGCTCAGAGCCACCTCCTCCTGCCCTGGCCAGCCTTCCATCTACCAGAACAAAGACCAGCCTCTCACCTCATGCACTCCCTTTCTGGCCGCCATGTCACCCTGGAATCCTGGCCCTCTCTCTCTCTCTGAAACCCCCCTCCCAGAGCATCACAGCTTGTGTTCTTTTATCTCCTTCTGGTCTCTACTTCTATGTCACCTTCTCGGTAAGGTCCTCTCTGCGATGCTGACCGACCTTGACCGCCCCGCCCCCACAACCTGCCTGACCTCTTCCTTGCTTCCCTTGTGTCCTGGGGATTTATCAACACCTTGTGCATCTTGGTTAATTCCTGTCTCTCCGTGATGGACAAGAAACTCCACAAGGGCAAGGATTGGAGTTGATTCATTCACTGCTATATCCCCAGTCCCTAGAAAAATGCAGGTCCATAACAGGCCCTTAATAAATACACGTAAGTGGATTACCTTGGTTTTAGGGAATTTCCACAATTTAAGTTGATTTTGGCCGGGTGTGGTGGCTTATGCCTATAATCTCAGCACTTTAGGAGGCTGAGGTGAGAAGATGGTCTGAGCTCACAGGTTCGAGAACAGCCTGGGCAACTTGGTGAGACCTTATCTCTACAGTAAATCAAAACATTATCCAGGTGTTGTGGCACGTACCTCAACTACGTGGAAGGCTGAGACAGAAGGATCACCCGAGCCCAGCAGGTCGAGGCTGCAATGGCCGTGAGCATGCCACTGTACTCTAGCCTGAGCAACAGAGTGAGACTCTAACAGAAAAAAAATAGAAGAATCAAGTTGATTTTGATGCTGGCTCGAGGCATCATCTTAGACTTGTTGGCCCCATGAAGAAGGCGGTCAACCACAGATTCTACTTGGCCCTAGTTGAGCACTATTTAGAGAGCACATAAATACAGCCTTCTCATTTTAAACTTTGGGAACCCACCTGAACACATTTGTTTGTGGTTGCAGGACATAATGTAAATGTTAACAACCTTATAAAATTGCAGCTGACAGAAAGCAGGATGTGGAAGAGGAGGTAGGAGTGTTAATATCTTCATCTTACAAATTAGGAAGTCAAGTTGATGGAGCAAGAAATAGAGGTTTAAGGGTGTTTTTTATTTAAAGTCACAAAGGCCACCAAAAGAAAAACTAAAAATAATAATAGGGCCAGGCACAGTGGCTCATACCTGCATCTCAGGACTTTGGGAAGCCAAGGTGGGAGGATTGTTTGAGCTCAGGAGTTCCAGACCAGCCTTGGCAACATAGCAAAACCCCGTCTCCACAAAAAAAAGATTAAAAAATTAGCTAGGCATGGTGGCATGTGCCTGTAGTCTCAGCTATGCAGCTACTCTGGAAGCTAAGGTGGAAGGAACACCTGAGCCCAGAAAGTCAAGGCTGTGGTAAACTGTGATCGCACTACTGCACTCCAGCCTGGGAGACAGAGTGAGATCCCAACTGGAAAAAAAAATCTAGAATCATATTATTTAGATGTATGTTGGTCTATCAGTTAGGACAGGCTAAATCTTGTTATGTTAATAATCAAAAAACCTCAGTGGCTTAAAAAAAAAATGATTTTTTTTTCCTTCCTCATGCTACACGTCCAGACTGGGGCTCTACCCCACATTGTCCTAATTCAGGGACACAGGCCAAAGGAGATGGTTATTGTAGCAAGAAAAATAAATCATGGTAAATCACTGTTATGGGTTGAATTGTGTCCTTCAGAATATGTGTCGAAATCCTAACCCCAGTATTCTAACCTTATTTGGAAATAGGGTTGCTGCACATATACGGAATTATTTTTTGGCTTACTATTGGGGGGAAATCTGTCCCTCAATCACACCTCCAGTTTCTCCATCCCAATGACAATAAATTTAAGTTCCAGTTGCTATACGAGGGAGGCATGACTCTTGCTGCGCTCCACTCTCCCTATTCACCCCATCTCGTCCTGAGTGACTTTTTTTTGTTTCTCCAGTTTAAAAAAAGTCTTCAAAGGGAAACATTTTGCAGATGTGGAAGAGACGAAACAAAAACAGCAGAAGCACTAAAAGACATCAAAATAACGCCTTCAAAAACTGATTTGAACAGCAGGAAAAGTGTCAGAATAGGTGTATTGCATCAAACGAAGAGTACTTTGAAGGTGACAAGATGAAACATGCAAAAATAGCTGGGCTCGTTGGCTCAGCCTGTAATCCCATGCTTTGGGAGGCTGAGGTGAGTGCATTGCCTGAGCCCATGGGTTCAAGACCCACCTGGGCAACTTGGCCAGACCTTATCTCTACAATAAATCAAAAACTAGCCAGGCGTGGTAGCGCGTGCCTGTAGTTCCAGCTACTTGGAAGGCTGAGGCGGAAGGATCGCCGGAACCCAGCAGGTCGAAGCTGGGTGACAGAGTGAGACTCCAACTCAAAAAAAAAAAAAAAGAATAAATACACAACTTTTTAGTCACAAATTCCATTGGGGGGGGTCCCCCATATAGCTAACTAGGATGAGGTCACACTGGATTAGAGGGGATCCTACATTCGGTAGGACTGGTGTCCTTATAAGCAGAGGGGCACACAGACAGAGAGCATGACAAAAGCAGAGGCTGGAGTGATGTGTCCAAAAAACCAAAGGTGCCAAGAATTGCTGGAAGTCTCCGGAAGCTAGAAGAGGCAGGAAGGATCCTATCCTGGAGCCCTCAGTGGGAGTATGGCTGTGCTGACACCTTGAACTCAGATTTCTGGCCTCCGGACTGTGAAACAATAAATTTCTGTAGTGTTAAGCCACTCAGTCTGTTCCTTAGTTATGGCAGCCACAGGAAACTAATAAAACCACGTACCAGCTCTTAAAGGCTTTTGCCTGGAAGTGACTCACAACAATTTCTCTCACATTCTATTGGCCATGTCTAATTCCAGGAGGTGGGGAATTCCAATCCCATTGTGTGCCTGGAATACTGGTAAGCAGACTTGGTGACTGCCAGGAAGCTAAGTTGGAGATAGTCAAAAGAGGAGGGGCTGGCAGGGTGGGTCACCACCCTGCCCAACTGCAGGCAATGCCAGTCACAACCTGGGCCAGGAGAATGGGTCCCCAGACCTGTGCAGGGTTCATCTAAGGGCTGCTGGTGATCTGGGAACACCTCTGTATAATTAGTTTTTCTTCCAGTGAAAAATGTTTTCCTATGCGTTGCGAAGGATTGATGGTAACACATACTTCTGACTCCTAACTTTCTATATTTTTACCTAATAAAAAGGAGACTTGACCATCTTCCAGGAAGGTTAGAAGCAGAGAGAGAGAGAGAGAACACAGAGCCCAGACTTCAAAGTCAGAAGAATCTGCCCTCGCATCCTGGCCCCACAATTACAAATTGTGCAACTCCAAACAAGCTTCTTAATCTCCCCAAACTCTGGCCTCTTAATCTACAAAATAAGGGTAATATCTACCTAGTTAGTCATATTCTTGGATAGAAAGATTATTCATCTGCTGGTAGAAAATACATACAGTCATAAGTGTGTATGTGTGTGTGTGTGTGTGTGTGTGTGTGTATGTGTGTGTGTGTGTGTGTGTGTGTGTGTGTGTGTGTGTTTAAACAACATATAGTAATGAAACATATTTTCTTTGTCTTTGTGACAAATACATAAAATCTGGAGGTGTCAGAGTCATACAGAATCCAACAAGATGTCCCTTACAGGTCTCAGCGCTGGCTTACAAATTTCCTCATTTTGTTTTCCAAATTACCTAAAGAAGAGAAATTGACCACAGGTCCAGGGCCTCAGAAGATAGTATTTTGTTAGAAATGTTTGCCTGAAATTGATCATTGGACACGATCATTAAAACCCATGTTTTGTCTTGGAGAGACCTTTAGCAATGAGCAACAAATGAGCCAAGGACCACAGGACAGAAAGCAGGCCTCCTCCTATGAGATTTATGTGGAAATATGCAAAGGAAAGTTTAATGAGTGAGCAGGAAGGGCCTGAAGGAGGAGGGAGAGCCAGAGTCAGTGGGAGGCAAAGGCCTCTTGCCACTTGGTTTTCTTGAAAGTAAGTCGCAGCCACACCTAACTCAATGCCTACGAAATGCCTAATGTCAACTTAAATATGAAATCTTTCTGGAATTCACAAAATATTGTAAACTAAGAACTTCATTAAAACTTGCATCTCTGCCACTGGGTCACTGTCATTTCAGAGTAAGTTTTGGTAAGTGGCATTATCAGTGATTGAAACAGCGATTGCTCAAAAACAAGGAGAAAATTGGCATGGTCGCAAAACTTAGAAACCTGGTTTTCTGTTTTGCTTTGTTTTGTTGTTCTGTTTCTCTTTATCACCAAAGAACTCAACCATTAGTCCTGCCAAGGCACAGATACGGGTTTGGGGGGGACTTCTGTGTTTACATTATTAGGGAAGCTTCTTTAAGAAAATATAAAACATGGTTCAAGACAAATCACACAACCATATGGAGACATTGCTCCCAGGGCCTTAGGAGGGACTGTGCATATGAGAGGCCCTGATGTTTAAGCTTCATTAACCACCATAAATCAAATCTTCTCTGGCCCTACCTGGTTCCCAACTCTCTCCAGGGTTTGGGGTCCCCTGACCAATACCTCAGCCCCCATGCCTGAAACCCCACCAATAAAGCCCTAATGCCAACCTCACGTCATGTATTTGTTCATTCAATTAATGTTTGCAGTGTGCCTGCAATGGGCCTCAGCCCCCTAAAACACTCAGATGCACCATCCTTGCTTGTAACAAGGTCCCTGGATGCCCATGGAATTTTCCAGAAGTCCAGGACTGTGATGCTAACCCATGCCTCTAGTCTTCTAGAGGGAGTTGGTGCCTAAACTCAGGCTTAATGGATGAGTAAGAATTAACTAAGTAAAAGGGTAGAAAAGAGTTCCAGTCAAGAGGGAAGGAATACACCAAGAACATAGGAAGGATATTCAATGTGGGGCAAATCAACATCCCACCACATGTGTCACACCCACACAAGCCCCTTTCCCTAGCATGAGAGTGGGTCCCCTCGAGTCCTTGTCCCTCCTCCTCCGGACCCAGGGCAGAGCTGTGTGCAGCCTCCCCGGTGAGTCATAAGGTCCTCCGCACCCCAGGAGTGGCTTTGATGTTATTAGAAGGACAGCAAGGGATGGGGATAGTGCCCCACACAAGAGTCACCCTTCAATTGCCCTCAAACAAGTGTGGGGTCAAGAGAGACAGGGAAGGAAAGTAAACATATTGGTAAGGTGTTTGTTATTTACATTCTCAACCTAAAAATCTCAGTGAAATCACCACCTCCTCAGGGAACCCTCACAAAGTTCTGTTGATGATTCCCCTGACAGCAGTGCCAGCCTCTCTCCTTGGTAACATTTATCACACAGATAATTACCCACATACCTATGTGATTATTGGATTATAAATGGATGGATGGAAGGATAGATGAATGGATGGATGGAGGAATACATTTATAATGCAATAGTGCAAAACCCAACTCAAAAATCAAGTAGTCCAGTAGAATTTGAGAAGATTCAACATATCTACCAATCACTGAAGAGTTCTGATACAGCACCTGCAAGTTCTTTGAAAAATAATTCGTGGTTCCATATACCTAACTAACTTGGTGTATTTGAGGAAAGTCCCTAAAAGACCCCCTTCCACTTATAGAATGTCACATCAAAGAATACAGGGTAGTCTATAACTAATTTGTGGAGCATATACCATTTGCATTTGTTTGTAGAGAGTTCTGGCAGGGAATGGGACTGACATTATCCATAAACTCTTGCCATCTTCACACCAAGCCAGTTAGGTCCTTACACTCACAGGAAGTCATAGAGCCAAGTCAGTCTCTCTTCCTGTAGTAGATATGAACATTGTGTTTGTATTTAAGCCAAATAATGAGACATTCTCTCATCCTCTTTATATAGATGTGAAACAGATCAGAGAGTGACCCAGAGTGTAAAACAGTGGAGTTACAGGCACAAAAGCAGCAGATCCAAGCCCCATGCCCTGGGTGAGGTCTAGGCCAAGCACAGGCAACCATGTTCTACCCCGCTCCAGCTGCCAGCCACCGGAACTATCACTTCCCTGTAATTGGGCTCACACTCTGTGATGGGCGATTTCTTCTGAGACCTTCAATTCAATTAAGTCTTAAAACTCACTGCAGAGCTAGACCATGAATATAAGATGTCACATTAATATGAAATTTTTTTCCAGTCAAAATAGGATTACTTCAAAGCCACAGTCCACACAGGTGCTAGTAATGCCAGCTGGCATCTGCCACGCAATCCACTCTGTGGCTCCCACAATTGTTCCTTTTAGGACGCAATTGGGGCAGGGTCAGGTAGAGGTGATTCATTCTCTTCCCAGAGTAGATGAGTAGGTCTCCCACTCCAGAGACCTCAGAACCATTTCCTGCTTCTTCCATATATCTCCATTCTGGTTTTAACCCAATTGCCCCATATCTACGTAGGGTTTTGAGACTGGCCATTACTTGTCTATCTGCTGGCATGGGTGGGTTGCAAGGCCTTCCCCAGAGACACCTCTCAGACAGACTGGCATGGCCTCATAAACTTGCCTTGACCATGTTCTGCCCCCTCTACAAGTCTGTCACCAGTTCCTGGGACACTGTACTCAACGCTGGGAGTCATACTCTAAGCCAGGAGGCACCTCTTGGTAAGAATCAGACTAACTTAGAGCATAATTCCTTCCTAAGGCATGCCAAATGACACACGGGTCATGAGGAAAGGATTACATTCTCAGTCCAGTCTAGGCAAAGACACGTGGAAGTAGGTGAATTCAGACATTCAGCCTGTTGAGTGATACTTTTTCCAGAAGTTTCAAACATGAACCTAGAATGCATAACTTGAGAAGCAAAATGTCAACGCATTTGAGCAAAGGAGATCATGTGCTCAGGGGTCAAAAGTATTGGCCCAGAATAAACATCAGACAAGTCCTGACTCTGCTACATCCTGACTGTGAGACCAGGGGAAGTCATTTCCCCTAGCTAGGCTTATGGAGGGTCTCTGCTTTTTTCTCGCCTGCAGTTGAGTTCTATCCTATGACTTAGCTCACAAGACTATTCAGAGAATTAAATGAGATAATGCCTCCCCACATGTGAGCACAGAGCCCAATTCACAGGAAGCCTCCAGTAGACATGATTGACATGTTATTTGTTTATCAGACCATTTAGGAAAAACTGGGGCTGCTGGGTACCAACCTCCTACTTCAAAACTTTTCTCAGCCGAGCACAGAAAGATATTGATACAAGCAGGTGGAAGACATTGCTGGCCTGCTAAGGGAATAAGGAAGTCTATAAGAAATGCTAAGAGGCTATTTTAAGCTATGCAGAAAATTGCTGACTGGGCATAGTGGCTCAGGTACACCAAAATTTGTTAAACCAGTTGATCTGATGCTAAGTGTTCTTAACACCAAAAAAAAAGAGAGGAACAAGGAAATGCTGGGGGTCCAGATATATGTATTACCTTAATTGGTGATAGTATCATAGGTATTCAGATATATTCAAGCTCATTAAGAACGCATTAAATATGTGCAGCTTTATACATACATATATATATATAAAGACATAAATTATACTTCAACAAAGCTGTTAAAAGTAGATAAATAAATAAAGTCCCACCTAAAGAACTTTATAAACTTGTTAGATACACCCAATGCCTCCCTGGCCCTGGCCCAGAGCCTTCCTCTGGCCTTGCTGGGCAGACATAAGAGAGATGAAAAGGAGGGAGGGAGGAGACCCTGTCTCACAATGTATGTAAGGAAGGCTCATCTTCTAAAACTGAGGGGAAACAGTCTATAGTTTTCAAACTTAATTTTTGTTTTATTTCAAGAATCTCTAGAAGCAGAACTTCTGATTCTAAGCTCTATGGCAGGGCATGAAGAAATGTCATCATCAGAGAGTGAAACATCTGTTAACCTGCTGGGATGGTTCTAGAATGAGTGTCTTAACCTCTGAGGACCACCCTCAGTGGGTCTGGGTGGCATGGTAGAACATTCACCTCCACTCCCAGGTTCCATTTCTTCAAGTCTATGACAAGTAAGACAGTGTCACATCTGACCCAAACAAAAACCAGAATGTAACAGCACCAATTTGTGAAACAGTTAAACTGAAGTCAGCTACTTTTTTTTATTAAACTGAGTCAGTTACTTTTCTTCCATTTTTCAAAAGTAGAATTGGCAAATCAAACTACACTAAACAGTCAATATAAAAGACTTTAAACAAGAATTAAACCAAATTTGGCTTGAGGCCCTTAAGTCTATGTTTAACAAAAGCACGAAAGTCCCATAACCTATCTTCCCACAAAGGCTGTTGGGGAGAATGATAGAGGAATCATCTCATTTAAGGTAAAGATCACAAACCCAGAAGCACATTGGACAATCACTCATTGCTTTGAGGCCATGTAGACACAGCCGGGGCAAATGGACAATGTCTCCATTTGTGTCTGAAAATTCATGTCCCCAAGAAACCAGTTGAAAGTGGGTGTCGGGGCCAATATCAACTCACCTCATCACTCACAAACATGCATAGAGGACCTACCTTGAGCTAGACATACACTGTGTGTGAATAATCACTGCCCGCCCAGATATCACAAATTATATGGTGGGAAAGACTGATGACACATACTTACAAAAGCAGAAAAATATCAAAACACTAAGAATTAATGATAGTATCTGTTGATTAATGTGCTGCACATTAAGAAGCAAAGTCTTCAAAGTCTAAGTGCAGTGCTGCACTCGGGTGAACTCTGGAGTTGATTTCCCCTGAATTGCATAGGTGTCTTATTCCAATTTGTGCAGCTATAAGAAAGAACCACAGACCAGGTAATTAACAGAAATTTATTTCTCACAGCAGTGAAGGCTGGGGGGTCCAAGATCAAGGCACCTATAGGTTTGGTGTCTGGTGAGGGTTGCTCTCTGCATCCAAGATGGTACCGTAACACTGCATCCTCCAGAGGGGAGAGATGCTATGTCCTCACATGACAGAACAGAAGAGAGCAAACCCATTCCACAAGCCCTTTTTATAGTGACATTAATTCCACTAGAAACATGATGTCCCATCTCCCTACACTGTTGCACTGAGGATTAAGTTTCCACCACATGAACTTTAGGGGACACATTTAAACCATAGCAGTAGGTAATTTGGGTCATTGTGAATGTGATGCTTTGGTGAGATGATAAACACAATGAAACTCCTGCCTCCTTGCTGATAGGTTCATTCTTGAGGTATTTGTAAGTCTTTTTTAAATGTTGTTTTTATCAATACATAATAATTGTAGATGTATTTCTGGGGTACAGTGTGGTGTTTTGATACATGTACTTATTGAATAAAAATAAAATAAGGGTAGTTAGCATATCCATCACATTGTACATTCATTATTTCTTTGTGGGGAATACATTCAAACTTCTTTCTTCTTGTAATTTTGAAATATACAAGGGACCCAAAAGAAATCAGAATTTTCTCTTGGAAGGCAGACCCCTTTTAGTACAGGCTTCCCCTACTAAGTAAGTGTTCTAGGAACCCATACTCATCAGTGTACCAGCTCACGTTGTTGTGGGAGGCTGTGTTCAGTTTCAGTGAATTTTTTTTGAGAGATTCTTTCAATGAGTTTGCCCATTTTGTGATGGGTGATTTACACGAACAAGTTGCCCACACCACGCTGAGTGTTTAGTAGTTTTCTACCAAAAACAGCATGATCTCTATGCTCCATCCTCCCTATTCACCGGATCTCACCCCAAGCCACCTTTTTATTGTTTCCCCAGATGAAAAAAGTCCTCAAGGGGAAACAGTTTACTGATGCAAAAGAGGTGAAACAAAAAATGGCAGAAGCACTAAAAGGCTTCAAAATGGATGAGTTCAAAAACTGTTTGGAGCAGTGGAAAAAGTGTCTCATTAGGTGTATTGCATCAAATGGAGAGTACTATGAAGGTGACTAAGTTTAAACATGTAAGAATAAGTAGACAATTTTGTATAAATAAATTATTATTAACCATAGGCGTCTTACTGTGCAAGGGAACATCAGAACTTATTCCTCCTATCTAGCTGGAACTTTGTACTTACTGACCAACCTCTCCTCATTCCCCTCTCCCCATCCTCTTTCCAGCCACAGTAACTACCATGTTTCTCTCTACTTCTGTGAGACCAACTTCTTTAGATGGCACACGTAAATGAGATCATGTGGTCTTTGTGTTTCTATGCTTGACTGATTTCACTTAACATAAGATCCTCCAGGTTCATCCACAGTGCCATGAATACAGGACTTCTTTTTTTTATTCCTGAATAGTACACCATTGTACATATGTATATTTTAGAAACTAATTGGTGACCAATGCTCTACCCAGTAATTGACCACTGTGTGTACGTTGGTGGGGGGGTTGGGTGTGCCCTGGACAAGAGTCTATTTATTTGTAGCAGAAACCTTTATCTTCATACACTAGTCTATACATACCGCATAAAGTACCAAAACAGAGGAATGGAATTAATTGATTTATACTGGCTTGAAGATTTCTAATCAAAACACCTGAAAGGAGGAATTATAGTGCCAGGGTCAGATTTCACAACAAAAGATACAGCTGTTCCATGACCTTCACAGGAAGATGGAGAGCTGTAAGTATTGCCAAAACCCTATCAGCAAGGTGTACACTATATCTGGATTCCAGCAAGAAAAATGGAAGAATTATGCAGACATGTACTGGGGGTGGCCAGGTTAGGAAAACACGTAGCTACTTCTCAGAGCCCTTATTGCCCATAAAAGAACATTTCACATGGTCAACAGCTCAAATTTATGTGGACCCTAAGGGGTAAATTTGCAGGGCCATGAATAGAAACTCACTTACACAATTCTCATTATTGTTTGTAGAAATTGTGTGTTAACTTCTCACTCAGTGCCCCTTGTTGAGAATAAATCGTGTATGTGTGTGTGGGTCTGTCTTTCTGTCTGTGTGTGTGTAAACCTTAAATATCTCTAACTCCCCTATCCTTGACAATGGCTCCACAGACGAAAATTATTGCATGCAAACATACTTCTCTTTCTCAAGTAGTGTTTCTATATGTCTTTTCCCCAATGATGCTTTTTTAGATCAATTATTTTAAAGAAAAAGTGGGAAAGTACTGAATTAAGGCCAGGCTACAGCCTTAATTATATATTATAATTATTGTATAGCAACTGTAGTGTAGAAAAGAGGATGGTATGTTTGTCTTTTCCAAATGAGAGTGTGAGGTTTTCTGATGCCAGTCGATATTGAGTTTACTTTCTAAATCTCAGATAAACCTATAGCAGAATTTAATTTTTTATAGAACTTGGTAGAACCTTATAATGACAAATGCTTGAGTAGCAGCTTCTAGAATAGAGAGCGACAGATGGATATGTGAATGCAGTGTTCAAGAGAACAGTAAATGAGAAAACCATAGCATAAACCCTGGTTAGGGTCAGGGTTAAGATTAGGGTCATGATTAGATGTAGGGGGAAAAATAAGATTTTACAAGGAAAAGGTCTCTAAACCTTAAACGACGGATTGGAGAAAAAAATCAAGAGAACTAGAGACCTGGGCAAAGCGACCTAAAATAAGACAGCGACTTCTAAAGAGAAAATGGAATTCTCCTTAAATGGAGTAAATTCTCCCTTAAATGGGCAGCATTGAAGGGGCTTCTTCCAGGGTCTCGCATGAGTCCCTGGATGGAAGGGAGAGAACTACAGCCTGAGCAACAGGAGGCCGGGTGAGCAGCAGAGAAAGAGGGTCTCACACAGCACAGGTCTGGGAGGATTCTGTCAGCTGTTTCCCAGAGGTGCTGAGTGACATTTGCCCAGCGAATGCTGGTGGAGAAGGAAGGAGCGGCTTCCTGCTAAAGATAGTGGATTAAACCCACATGTATACATTTGCTCCCCACCGAACCCACTCTAGTGTGAGAGTAGAGCAATGAAAACACAAGAGGGGGGACCATAAAACCATGAGGACGCAGAGAAGGGGAGAGATGTCAGCAGCAACGTGTGGGGAGCTGTAAAGCAGATGGAACAACACAAGCAGACCCAAGAGCGCTGAAGCAAGTCTAGGGGCCCAGGATCCCACCACCACCAAAGGCTGAGAAGTGGCAGCTCCAATAGGTCTCTGGAGGCAGGGGTAAGCATAGATCTGAAATAAGGACACTTACTTGAAAGTCTATTAAGGAAGAAACTCCATATTTTGATGCAAGGGGAGGAAGAGAGATGAAATAAGTGCTTTCATGGGCACAAAAAAATGTTCCAATCTTATCCAGACTCTAAATCTAACTGCCCAGTTAAAGGAACTACAGGGGACATAATAACAGGTCAGAGGACACCATGGGAATGCCAAAATTCAGGCTTCAGAAAACTCTGGGACAAACTCTTCAGTTTCTTCATGGAATACTTTGCAAAAAACACATAAAGGTGCAGAGGGAGAGGGTCATGTATAAATTAAAAGATACTTAAGGGACATATCAATCAACTGCAAAGTATGATTTTTATTGGAACCCAGATTCCAAAATCAATCAGACCAACTGTAAACATGGTTTATAAAGCAATAAAGGGAATTGGACTTGTGGGGGTGGGGGTGGTAGACAGTGTCCAGGAGGCAGCCTCTCAGACAGAGTAGTCAGGTGGAACTAACTCAGCCAAAGAAGGTAGGGCAAAGAGGTGGCACAGGCATTCTGGGGAAGGTCAGCACAGGCAGAAGAAGCTGACAGGCCCGAGGTTGGACCATGCCAAACAGACATGGAACTGCAAGAAGTTGGAGTTGCTGAGAAGACACAGTGAGGAGTAGGGGGTAACAAGAAGCCAAGTCACGTCGGGCAGAGTGGCTTGTGAGGGCTTTGGACGGGCAGCTGGTGTGGTCTGATTTCAGACTGTAAAGTACTAAACTAATTGCTGTGCTAAAAGTAGACCAGATGAGGGCGGGGTGAGACAGGAAGACCAGGAAAAGAAGGGAGAAGTCTTCTACACTACTCTGAAGGTTGAAACTACCAGATTTCCTAATCAACTGCACATGGGTTATGAGATAAAGAGAGGCTCCACAGACATCACCAAGGTTTTTATCTGTGGGTGCAGGGTGCAGCATAGGCAGGGGGTGGGAAGCCTGGAATCAGATGTTCCATTTTGAATAAATTGACTCTGTCATGCCTATTGGATGTCTATTATGGATTAAATGATATCTCCCCCACCCCCACAAAAGATGAAGTTATAACCCCTGATACCCGTGCATGTGACCTTATCTGGAAATAGGATCTTTGCAGATGTCATCAAGTGAAGATGAGGTTATCAAGGTGAGTCCAAATTCAACAGGGAGACCCATGTGAAGACAGGCAGAAATTGGAGGGACACAACTGCAAACCAAGAAATGTTGTGTTGCTGGGAGCCACCAGCAGCTGGAAGAGGCAGGAAGGACTCTCCCCCGCTGACATTGACACCTTGATCTCAGACCTCTGGCCTCCAATACTTTGAGTGAATACATTTCTGTTGTGTTGACCACCAGTTTGTGGTATTTATTTTGTCAGGACCATATTAGGAAACTAACACATCATTCACAAGAAAGTGCCAAGTGGGAAGTTGGACTTAAGAGGCTGAAATCAGAATGAAGTCTCCACTGGAAACACAAATCTGGGAACTGTTCGCCCAAGGATGATATTTAAAGCCACAGATGAAATGAGGTTACCAAGGAATGAGGGATATGGTGAGAGAGAAGAGGACCCAGCACTGAGGCATGGGGTTTCTGGGGCTAAGAGGCCAGGTGGAAAGGAGGAGCCAGCAGGGAGGCTGAGAAAAACAAGAAGGTGATGTCTTGGAAGCTAAGTGAAGAAAATGTATCAAGAAAATGGGAGTAATTAACTGTGTCAAATTCTTTCAAGTTGAATCAACTGCAGGAATATAGAAATATAAACAAAAACATAAATTTATGTTTATGTTTCAGGAAAAAAATGTACAAGAAAATAAATGCTACCCGGGTACACTATATGGTTCAGCTCTAAATAATCTTTTCAAAGTCAGAGTACTGTAAAAGTGAACTATTGCTCAAACCAAAAAAGTACCTTGCATGAAGGGAACCAAAAAAATGAGATTTATTTATAAAATTATGTATTTATTCTTACACATTTAAATTTCAGTCACCTTCAAAGTACTCTCGCCATTTGATGCAATACACCTATTGAGATGACTTTTCCACTGCTCAAAACAGTTTTTGAACTCATCCATTTTCATGCCTTTTAGTGTTTCTGTCACTTTTTGCTTCACCTCTTCAGCATCAGCAAAATGTTTCCCTTTGAGAACTTTTTTCACCTGGGGAAACAACTACAACAAAATCACTCGGGGCGAGAAGGGGTAAATAGGAAGGGTGAGGCACAGGGTCATGGTGTTTTGGGTTAAAAACTACTGAACACTCAGAGCAGTGTGATGTGGGCAGTTACACTCAAAAAACACCCATGAAAATAGGCAAATCCACTGAAAGAATCCCCAAAAGAAAAAACTCACTGAGGCCAAATGCAGCCCCTCACAACAATGCTAGCTGGTACACTGATGTGTATGGATTCCTAGAACACTTACCTAGTGGGGGAAGCCTATATTACAGGGGGCCTATCCTCCAAAAGATAATTCCAGTTTTGGGGGGGGGTCCCCCTCAAATTAGTAACTGAAACTTAAATTCATTGTCATTCGGATGAGGAAACTGGAGAGGTGATTGAGGGACAGGTTTCCCCCATAAGAAGTCTCATGGAACTGTTTTTATTTTTAAGTTGTGTATACACAGCCGGGCTCTGTGGCTCAGCCTGTAATCCCGCGCCTTTGGGAGGCTGAGGTGAGTGGATTACCTGAGCCCGCGGGTTTGAGACCCACCTGGGCAGGCGAGACCTCATGTCTACAATAAATCAAAAAATTAACCGGGTGTGGTAGCGCGCCTGTAGTTCAGTTACTCAGAAGGCTGAGGCGGAAGAATCGCCGGAGCCCAGCAGGTCGAGGCTGCGGTGGCCAGGAGCGGCCACTGCACTCCAGTCTGGGCAACAGAGTGAGACTCCAACTCAAAAAAAAAAAAAAACACAACAACAACAAAAAAATTGTGTATACATATATGTACAACTTTTTAAAAAGTAAAATATTAAGGAAGGAGCTAAGTGTCCAAGTGGCCTTAAAAACTGACAGATATTCTTCCATTCCTCAGCACTGTGCAGCCTGAAACTGCCCTGGAATTCTCAGTGTCTAGATTGCAGTAGAAGTAGCTCATGTTTGATTTGTTTTAGATGGTGTTTTCTTCATAACAGAACCTCATAGTATAACTTTTAATAAGAGTGCTTATTCTAGATTTCAGGAAATCTCAGGATTTCTAGAAAAGAGAAATGTGCCACCTGTAATGTTTCATAAAATGATCTGGAAAATCTATGTTTGCACCAATTCAGGAGTTGTGCTCATACTTTTCCTTGGATGTGCATGACACTTTTCTTTCAAGTATTCAAAGCACTTTACAGATTTTGTTTCATTAATTGTCACAACAACCTGAACTGCCATCCAGCTCACAGATGGCAAAGGGAGAAAGGGAGATATAGAAAAGTCAAATCACCAGACCCAAAGGTGACAAGAAAACTTGTCATTTTACATAGCGCTCAATTTTCAGGGACAAGAATAAAATTCAATTTTTTATTCTTTTAACAGTCTGGACCATCATGTTCTTATGCTGTACTTGGTGAACAGCTTTCTTAAGAACTTTGGAAAAACAAATTATACCTAAGCTGAAATAAAAATACTTTTAAAGTAAAGTTATCCAAACTGTGGTTCTATGATTTACTTATCTGAGAGACATTAATAAGTCTAGGTGGAAATAAAGGGATTGACAATTTAAAAAAAAAATTGTGGGATTGCCAAAACAATCCTGAGAAAAGAACAAAGTTGGAGGACTCTCACTTCCTGATTTTGAAGCTTACTATAGAGTTACAGTCATCAAAATGGTGATATATTGCCATAAAGACAGATGTATAGGCCAATGGAATTGAGTAGAGAGTCCAGAAATAAACCTTTATATATATGGTCAAATAATTTTTGACAAAGTTTCCAAAACCATTTCAGTGAGGAAAGGATAGTCCCTTTAGCAAATGGTAGATATCCAAATACAAAAGAATAAATTGAACCTTTACATTTACCATATATAAAGATTAACTCCAAATGGATCACAGACCTAAACAGAAGAGCAAAAACTCTAAAACTCTTAGAAGAACACATAGAGGAAGATTTTATGACATTGGATTTAGCAACTCTTCTTGGCTATTACACCAAATGCACAAGAACAAAGGAAAAAATTAGATGAACTGGACTTCATCAAGATCAAAGAAACTTCTGTGTATCAATGAATGCCATCAAGACAATCCACGAAGTGAAAGAAAATAGCTGATAATGAATCAATATCCAAATATATAAAGAACTCCTATAACTCAACAACAAAAACACAAACAATTCAATTCAAAAATGGGCAAAGAACTTAAATGACATCTTTAAGGAAGATATACAAATGGTCAAAAACCACATGAAAACACTCTCAACTTCATTAGTCTTCAGGAAAATGCAACTCAGAACCATAATGACATACCTCTTAGGATGGCTATTACAAAAAATAATAGAAAATACGTATTTATGAGGAAGCAGAAAAATTGGAAACTTTGTTGCTGACGGGAATTAAATATGGTGCAGCCACTGTGGAAAAGTTTGATCATAGAATTCAGCAATTCCACTTCCAGGTATATTCCCAAAAGAACGGAAAGCAAGAACTCAAACAGATACTTGTACACCAATGTTCTTAGCAGCATTATTGACAATAGCCAAACGGTGGAAATCATCCAAATGTCCATCATGGATGAATGAATGAACAAAATGTGGTATATCCACCCAATGGAATGTAATTCAGTCTTATAAAAGGAAGGAAATTCTGACAATGCTACAACATGGATCAACCTTGAGGGTATTGGGCTCAGTAAAATAAACCAATTACAGAAGGGCAAACACTGTATGGTCCTTCAGGGACCTAGGGTAGCCAAATTCTTGGAGACAGAAAGAAATGGTGGTTACCAGGGGTTTGGGTGGGAAAAATGAGGAAATATTATTTAATGAGTATAGAGTTTCTGTTTGGGAAGATGAAAAGGATAGTGGTGTGCAAAGTACTTAATACCACTGACCTGCAAATTTAAATGGTTAAATGGCACATTTCATTCAATATATATGAATAAACAACCAAAAATTTGTGAAATACTACAGGCCATGTTCAATCTTAGAAAGTCACAGTATATGCCACGAATAATGCCATTTAGCTATGTCTAGCCAGTGTTTCTCAAAGAGAACCCTTCCTTGATTCATTCATTTCTGTGCACAGGTCTAAAGGAAACAAGTTTCAGAAACTACTTCTATGGAATTTTGCGGCATCAAAGGTTAGAGCCTGAAGCACCCAGTCAAATTAAAGTTTATTAGGGTAGCATTTTTGAAGCAAAACAAAGTATTTGTACGCCGATGGTTCTAAAGATCCAGAGAGAAGAAAGAAAAGGGAGAGTGGTTTTGGGAGGAAAAATGGAAATGTTTCTCTTGTCCAAAGGAAGTCATCTTTCCTCTGTGTATTTTTCTGGTGAACAGAAAGTGGAACAAAATCTACACCATGATGTATGAAGCAGAAGATGTGCCTGCGCTTCTTAGTGCTACAGAGGAGGAATAGCCAAGCAAAAGCACACTCAGGGTGTGTTGGGCGGGGTGGTCTTTGCAGACTCAAAGCCAGCTGATCTCAGCAACATGCAGGAGCTCCTAACACTCAGGAGTCCAGACTCCCGGCGGGTTCATTTGTCCCCCAGCAGTTTCCCAACTGGTGTTGAACCCAAGGTTGTCTGTTTCTGGGAAGAGTACAAAGTTGGGGCCTCAAACTTCCTGCACCCCATGCTTAGAAGCGATTGCTCCCTCCTCACTACGTGCCCCATGCTAGCTAAATGCGTAAATGATCCTAATGCAATCGCAATGCCATATGTTCTTTCCAGTCAGTGGTGGGAATTCCTGAACGTGCAAAATTAAAAGGCGAGGGGAAATAAGCCCTTTCAGTTGTGCAGCAGAACTCCACAGCTGGTGCTGTGAACCAAGACAACAACTGGAGGACTGCCCACCAGGCCGGCCAGGGTGGCAGTTCAGAGCCTTCTCCAGAGGGCCTCAGAACAGTCGGGGCTGCCCCCAGAGAGAACAGCCCTGGGAGCAGCAGACCACATCACAGCCTGCAAGCCGGCATGGCCGCCCTCTACATTCCTATTTTGTGTCATTTTGCATCTTTCATCTCTAATGGACTTCATTGCATTGACTTTCCTCACCTTTCCCAGGTATGTGTTTCCTTAGGACCCTAACAGCACAGGGTAGGACATACTGACGGGCTTTCATGACTGGCACTTCCTTGGTCATCATATGAATTGACATTAACGGCATATATGCAGCGGGCACTTCTGAGTTATGTCCAGTGGTTTTACAGCTGGATTAAAAACCCTCTTAACCTTCTCTACTCCCACCTCTCTCCTCCCTTCCTGGATGGACCCTGCTTTGCAAGGGCCTGTCTTTGTCATCAAGTGTGAGGCGTCTCCTCAGCTTACCTCACATGCACAGCACTCTCCAAATAGGTGCCTTTTTCAATGGTGAAATCTCATGGAAGCAGATCTAGTCCAAGGATCAGTGATGGGCTTATTTTCATATTTATGGACTGAAGACTTTCCCCCAAAAGACGCTAATGACAACCTGAATCACAGGTTAATTAAAACGCCAGCCAGCCAGGCTCGGTGGCTCAGCCTGTAATCCCGCGCCTTTGGGAGGCTGAGGTGAGTGAATCGCCTGAGCCCGCGGGTTCGAGACCCACCTGGGCAGCGAGACCTCATCTCTACAATAAATTAAAAAAAAAAATCAGCCAGGTGTGGTAGCGCATGCCTGTAATTTTGGCTACTTAGAAGGCTGAGGCAGAAGGATCGCTGGAGCCCAGCAGGTCGAGGCTGCGGTGGAGCGGCCACTGCACTCCAGTCTGGGCTACAGAGTGAGACTCCAACTCAAAAAAAAAAAAAAAAAAAAAAACGCCAGCCACTGAACAGAAAGAAGCCCAAAGAAGCTTTCACTTTGAAATTCTACCACACCCCTCCCCACACATATTCATTACATCCTGTACATTTCTTTTCAATCTCTCCCTAAATGAACACCTTTTAAAAATCTTGACAAAAATCGGTGTCTTAACAAAGAGACACTTATTCTTCCCAATTCTCCATGGACAGAAATAATAACATTGAACAAAATAACTCCTTTTAGTGTGGCACTGATAACTGTTGGTCTTAGAGAAGAAGACTGTGGACACATTGTACAGGTCAGCTCAGGGGTATTTAATCCAATCTAGGTGTCTGCTCACCTGTGCTGAGATGCACACCGTGTGCCAGGTGCGGTTTGAATGATGGGCTCGACGGCAATGTCCGAATTTAAGCTGCAGATTCTAGTTAGCCGTACACACACTGTCGGCGCAACCACCAAAACATGCGTGTGGTACAACTTCATCCTATTGTTCATGAATAATCAGATTTGTTGATGATTAACTGACATCAGATTTAACAACCTCACATGCATTGAGTTAAAATGTAGTTGTGTTATAATCATAAATGCTCCAGGAACCAACAATTATCAGCATGGACGGTGCATGTGCAACGTTTATAAGAGATTGCCAAGCCATGTACAAAAAGAATTGTGTAATATTTTTGGCCAAATATGAGCGGATCCACTGTCTCTCTAGAGCTTATTTTAAAGACATATTACTATCCCCCTGTCTTCAAATCATTACAGCCAGTAGGATCTTTTCTGACGCTGAAGGCTGATCCTCCTAAATGGTAGAAGTGGTGCGGTTAAGTGATTTCTTTCTTGATTCTGATTTTCAAGCCTTAAATTCAGCCCATGCAGAACTTTCTGCTTTGCTTCCTCGCCTGACCTGCACCTCTTCATGGGAGATAACTAGACTTTTAGATGTGATCTTACTGCAAGAGATGATCAAGGACACCAACACAGAAGGTCAGCTTTATTTTTGTAAATAATTCTATCTCCCTCTTATGGAGCCTCAACCTGGCCAGAGTCTGTGCTAAGCATGTTATGTATATTATCTCATTTAATCCTCACATCAATTATTTGAAGAAGATGATGATATTG
Source organism: Cephalopachus bancanus (assembly GCA_027257055.1). NCBI lineage: Eukaryota > Metazoa > Chordata > Mammalia > Primates > Tarsiidae > Cephalopachus > Cephalopachus bancanus. The sequence goes on from JAPVLO010000525.1 coordinate 385,448, forward strand.
GCAGCCTCATTTCAGATAAGGAAACTGAGTCTTAAAGAGATAATGGAGTTGCCCTGTCACATGCCTAATCATGCTGATAAATAGGATTTGACAGGGGTCTGACGTGACTCCAAAGCCAGCACTTTTCGCTGTCATCCTAAACTGCCCTGTGATATGGATGCATCCACAGAAGTATGCTGGGTGCTTTGGGGCTCAGCACTTCACAAGGCCCAGAGATGGGGAAGGATTTCCCTCTGCTGGGATCACTCTGTCGGGTGAGTAAGAGGAACACAGAGCATGCCAAGAGAGCTGTTAAAAGTGTTCACAAGGGACCAAAAGAGAGGACCAGGCAGAGGTTGACTGTGAGGTCACCCCACCTCGCCCCACCTGGCCAAGGGTTAGCTTGTCTATGATGGAATGTCACTCCCATAATAAGATCACCTCATTTGACAAAGGTGAAGGGTTTTACAAATGTGATCAAGGTTCTTCCACAGATGATTCTGAGTTCCTCAAAAGGAAATCTCCCTTCATAGACCTGACCTAATCAGTCTTTAAAAAGACAGAAGCAACAGAAATGTTCTTCATTGAACTTAGAGAAGCAAACTGCCTTGTTGTGGAGGGGCCATGAGGTGGGCCAGCCTTTTGTTGCTGAAGGTGTCAATCCTACACCATAAGCAACTGAATTCAGCCAACGCCAATGCTTAGAAGAGGATCCTGAGCCCTAGGAGAGATCAAAACAAGGGCCAACACCTTGATTCCAGCCTGGTGAGCCCTGAGCAGAGGACACAGTCTCTCCCACCTGCAGAACCTGGGATAAACAAATCAGTGTTTACAGCCTCTAAGTTTGGGGTAATTTATTAAATAGCAGTGAAAAACAAATACATGAGGTCATCAAGAAAAATTTCAAAAGCAATAGGATAAAAGGAGGTTTTTTACTTCTTTGTGAACAAAGAGCAATGTGAAGTTCCAAGGTATCCGGATGCCATTGAAGTGGCGATGCCTACCTGGGGAGCAGCTCACTCAGGGCACCCATCACTTGTGTGAGAGTACTATCATTTGGAGAATAATGTTTCCTCCATGAAATACTGATATTAAAGTTGATTTTGCAATGAAGTCAGTTTAGGCTCATTTTAATTAAAGAATTATAACCAAAATATGTAACAATCTCTTCCCTTAGGAAACCTTTCCTAGACCTCAAGAGTGCCTGTGTGTTCCAGCCCCCTGTGTGACAGGGCTCTGTGACAGCCTTGATGACTCTGTACTTTACTTTGTATCCACTCTAGTCATAATTTAACCTGTGAGAGTTGTCTTCTAATGAGAGTTGTTTGCTACTGTTTATCAAAATACCAAACACCTAGCAGAAATGTTAGTTTGATGAATGAATGTAAGAATGAATGGAATTGTAGGAGGGAAAATATGTCTTTGCTTCGAGGTACCTGGAAATTGAACACAATGAGTTCACAAGAAGCTACATGAGGGCAGAAAATGTGTCTGTTGTCAAAATTGTAAATGATACCTGGCATTTAGACCATTGCCTGCCAGATGAAGACCAAATATTACAGTCGGACATCTACTGTTTCTATCCCAGTCAACCAAAATCTTCCACAACTTATTTCCTTCTTGCCTAGACCCCTTTCTCTTTCCAACACAGATTTTACCAATGCTTACATTTTAGATGCTGCAACAATCACATTGTCACAGAGCTTAAATATGGGGGTAATGAAGAAGGACACCCCAATATAACTGAAACTCATGAAACAGCTAGTATTTTATTCTTCCAGCTCAAATATATGAATAATCGCATATATCCACCAGTGCATTTCCTGCTTACTGACTTAAAAGAGGCATTCAAAAATGACTTTCATGATATTTTTGTGAACAAAAAAGGAGAAAAGAGAGTTGTCTAAAAAGGTGTATTTGGGCTGGGCTTGGTGGCTCAGCCTGTAATCCCAGCACTTTGAGAGACCAAGGCAAGTGGAGTGCCTGAGCCCGTGGGTTCAAGACCAGCCCCGGCAACTTGGCAAGAACTCATCTCTACAATAAATCAAATATTAGCCACGCATGGTAACATGTACCTATAATTCTGGCTACTTGGAAGACTGAAGCGGAAGGATCGCTGGAGCCCAGCAGGTCGATGCTGGGGTGGCCATGAGCTTGCCCCTGCACTCCAGCCTGGGCAACAGAGTGAGACTCCAACTCAAAAAAAAGGTACATTTGTACTTGATCAAGCAAGTGACAATAATAATAATATCTGTAGTTTATTAGACCCTTTTCACATGCAGAGCACAGCGTGAGACATATCCCATGTGTTTGTATAATTCTGATGCATTCTGAATCCTGTGCTCTCTCCACAGTAGCATGATGCCAAAATAGTACTGACTAACAGTGGATCAGCACCCACTTGGGGATGGCTATCTAGGGCCTGGGACAAACTTTACAAGTCCTTTTCCACACTTTTGTGCAAAACTTAGGCAAGGATATTAATGCTGACCACAGTTATGGTTGACACCAAGCAGAAACAAATCTCCAGCATTTTCAAATAAAACAAACCAAGTCTAAACTGTAAAGCTGAGAACTTAGGTCCAAACACTCAATGACATATGTGTGTAGTGCTTTTGATGTGGCTCAACACCAGCACATGTACACAGAACTTAAACGCTTTTCATGAGAACCCGATGTGTGTCCACAGTGTGATGTGGCTGTCCACAAGCAGACTAGAAGACCAGGATGGTCATTTCTTGCCTCTTCTTTCTGTCCTGTAAGGACCATCTGGAAGTCAAGCTTGACTTTGAAGTGTGAGGAGGCCTGATCCCGCTACTTACTGCAATTCAGAATGTTACCTCTCTCCCCACACCCATCCCTAAACAGAAATCAACATAGGCCCGGGGTTTATCACTGAACAGAAATCAACATGGGCCGAGGGTTTACCGTGGCATACAGGAATGACTGCCACCGCAGTGTTTTGAGGAGCAAGACAGAATTTCTCTCTTCTGCAGTGCAGCCATCAGATATCAAGCTGGAAACTGCATGTTTTTCAAGACTTGAGAGAAGGTGGAATGGCACGGTGTGAAATGATCTGATAGCACGAAAAATTGTTGTTAGGAGGTGTTGGCACTTGAAAAACAACACATCTTGTTCCTATTGGTTTTAGCCCAAGCTCACTCCAAGAATATTCTGCCATGATCCTGTTTGGAAATCTGCAGTATTCAAGCGGATATGAAGCACAGCAGGCACCCTAATGTCCTGGCCTTTCCTTGCAGACGCACAGAGAATACACTCAGGTGGCTCGAGTCAATGCAGTCGTTACTTTGCTGTATGGTTTTAATCCCTTTTCTTAAGTGGCATTTTATTTTTAACTGATAAATAATTGTATATATGCATAGGGTACAATGTGATGTTTCATTATTTGTATACATTATGGAATGATCAAACCAGGTTAATTAACATATTCATCACCTTTTTAAAAAAAGAGTGGTATATATACACAATGGACGATTAGTTCTTTAAGAAGCAGGAAATTCTGTCATTTGTGAAGACAAGATGAACTTAGAGGACATGATGTTAAGTGAAATAAGCCAGGCACAGAGAGACAAATACCTTATGATCTCATTTATACGTAGAATCTAAAAAAGTCAAACTCATAGAAGCAGAGGGTACAATGGTAGCTACCAGGTGCTGGGCAGAGAAGGGGGATAGACAGGGAAAGGAGAGACAGAGTTGTGTGTGTTTTACTTTATTTTCTATTCTAATATTTGAATAAAGTGTGTTTATGCATGCACACATAACACAAACACACACATGAGAGAGAACTGAGAGTCTGGGCTCAATTGTCCTGTTTATTAAGGATTTTAACAAGCAAATTCTGTTTAAGTAAAGTTTACCCAAAACAAATGGCCACTGATGCAGCTTAAAGTTTAATACCTCTTGAATCATTTCCCCTCATTTCTGGTTTCTCTTCTGGAAGATTCTGTGGGGATTTTTGTTGTTGCTGTAATTGTTTTAAAGCTCAGAGGGCTGGGAGAGTCCCGTCTTGCGGGCAGATTGGCTGTGACATGTGTTCATATGTTCTTGATCATAACTTGCAGCTTTCCGGTTATGATTGGTTGGACCTTTTCTCGTTACATCAATTCCTCCCTTCCTCCTGCCTTCCACCCTTCATTTCTCAACTCTGGACCTCTCCACCTCTGCTCCCATCCGAGTCAACTAACACAATGATTTTCCATGGCCTTTCTTTTTCTCTCTGCTCTATAAATATAAGCTTTTTAGAGTGCACGGCTTCCTCGTCTAGGAATAAGTTATGGTATTTCCTAAGTTGGGAGTTTTAGCAATACTCATAGGAAAGAGTGAAGAGAGAGAGAGAGAGAGAACATTCGTGTGCGTGCCCTCAATGCAGAGGGAAGTGGGAGAGAGAGAAATACAGAGTACCAGGAATTATCTATGCATAAAGAAATTAAAAGAGAATATTTTCCAGAGCAATTGAAGCCCATCTCCTGAACAATGACGACAGCTCCTCATTTTCGACAACAATAGAGGGCACGTAGGAGTCAGCTCATTAGAATATCTGTGGCTCTTTTCTGTTCTCTCTGCATTAAGCCCCCATAATGTCAGTTGTCACTTATTAATGACAATTAACTAGTAATCAGCAGTGAGACTCTTCGAGGTGGTCTTTGCCTGACAGGTGAAGAAAGAGAACATTGCGCAGTGCCACACAGTGACATGGAGCCTTCAAAGGGAGCACGGCATTTCCATAAATTATTTCAGAAAGAAATTTCCTTTTATACATTCTCTCTAAAGCTAAAGGATCTTTAACCCTAGAAAGGCCACACTCCCATTCTCTTTTTTTTCTTGCCAAATGAAATCTCCAACTATCTACCATGGTTGTAACGGGGCTTCCCACCCTCCTAGCACCTTCTTTCTCTTCATTTCCTGCATCCAACTGCTTAGTTGGTCCACTCATGGTGCATAACCTTTGTTAAGTCCATTCATGGGGCATGATCTTAGTAGGGTCCACTTATGGTGCATAATCTTAGTAAGGTCCACTCATGGGGCATACTTAGCTAAGTTCACTCATGGGGCATAAGCTTTTAAGTAAGGTCCACCCATAGTGCATAATCTTAGTTAGATCCCATCCATAATGCATAACTTTAGTTAGGTCCATTCATGATGCATAGCCTTAGTTAGCTTCTTCTAGAAAGCATAACCTTAATTAGCTCCATCCATGATACATAACCTTAATTAGGTCCACTCACGGTGCATAACCTTAAATTATGTCCACTCACGGTAGATAATCTTAGTTAGATACACTCATAGTGCATAATCTTAGTAAGGTCCACTCATGGGACATAATCTTAGTAAGGACCACTCACTGTGTATATCCTTAGATAAGTCCACTTATGGCACATAATCTTAGTAAGGTCCACTCATGGGGCATAACCTTAGTTAAGTCCATTCATGGTGCATAATCTTAGTAAGGTCAACCATGATGCATAAGCTTAGTAAGTTCCACTCATGGTGCATAATGTTAGGCCCATCCAAGATACATAACGTTAATTAGCTCCATCCAGGAAGCATAACCTTAATTAGCGCCATCCATGATACATAACCTTAGTTAGGTCCACTCATGGTGTACAATCTTACATCCATCCAAGATGCATAACTTTATTTGGGTCCATCCAAGATGCATAACCTTAGTTAGCTCCATCCATGATACATAACCTTAGTGAAGTCCACTCATTGTATATGACTTTAGTGAACTCCATTCCCGATGCATATGGCTATACTTGTTGCAATTCACCAGATACTTCCTTGTGGTCTGATTCTGCCTTCATAGTCTCTCTTAGTTGCTCTTTCTTCCTTCAGATGACTCTATCTGTCTTCCACTCCTTCCTAATACAGATGGCAGAACAGCCATAACCTTTAAGAGTCACAATGGAAACCATAAATCCAGTCCCACACAAAATGATTCTCCAGCCTGTCTAACCTGCACAGGGCCTGCACCCCCCTCCCTGAGTCTCAGCTTCCCGACTGTCATTCTTCATACTGAGACATAAAAGGGCATCATCTTCCTGCCCTGCATACAGGTGTGACCACTGGACAGAGAAGGACAGCATAGGCACTTACCTGCTGTCTCATAGCTCTGGCCTTCCGATTTCTCTACAATACTAAAGCACTTGACTAAGCTAAAGGACTCTAAGACGTAGGAATTTTCAAGAAGAAGCACTTGGAAGGTAAGAAGGCCCAACCTTATTACTATAGGAGAAAAGTGTTGGTCTTGTCTCTGAGGAGTTTAAGGTTACGAACGGCCAAATTTGTCCTTGGGAAGAGACATCGTGATACCTCATTGTGGAGGAAATGAAAGTAGCCAGGGTGCTACCTGCCAGGAGCATGTGGAACAAGTGCATTGCTAATTCCACTCACAAAAGAGGTTATTGCATCTATTCGTGTCAAAACAATTAGATTATCCTCCTAGCATGGAAACCATTGTCCAAAGAGAAGATATCCAAGTCAGTATCTAAAGCATCAGACTTTCTATTTCTGATATGGGATTCCACTCTTAAAAAAGTAAGCCACCGGAAGTAGGAACCTAGGAATTCAGAAGTCTGAGTGTCTCCAAAAGAGGAAGGATGCTTTGGTTAAAATGGAAATTTTAAGAAAAGTGAGAGGTCATCCAGGCATAGTAACTTTGTGGCTCCTTTTTTATAAATCTTGTTTTCCTCCAAGATGCTCCAGTGACAGGAACTGGCTGAGCCTCACTGTGGCTTTCCTCCCTTCATTAGGAGAATTCTGTGATATTACAATGCTTCCATGACAACAAATAAAATGTTACATATTGTTAGGTTTCAACTATCTTCCCAGCACTTAAAGGCAAATATTCATGCTGTATTTAAGAAAATTTCTATGCAAAGGATTGCCATTTTGAATGCTCACCAATTTTTTTTTTAATTATTCATAGTAATCTGAAGTTTGAACAAAGTCCTTTCCACAAGATTTCTGCTTGCCGATTACTTCAGGTTTTAATGCCATGGGTTTCTACTAATTTATGAAAGGAATGATAGAAAATGAATGTGTCCTAATCATTATATCTACAGCCCAATTTTGAGATGTGGTCATTTATCACATATACACCAATGCAAAAACTCATGTTTCCATTAAATAAGACCAATATTTGTACTCACCACCCTGGAATTATTCATATCCAAGTGAATGGTTTGCAAATTTTATGGCTATAAAAGAATAAGGACAGGAATACCCAAGAAGAAAATAAATTGCTTTGGAAATAGAAATGAGGTTTTAAGTAATTTATAAATAAATTTATTATAAATGAAATGCAAGTATGTAGGGCACTACTGTCTCTTAAAGTTAACTAATTACAACATAACTATTTGCTTTCCATGATTCTAAAGACGTTGAAGAATCAAAGGTTGAAATCAGTAAGTATAATGATTAATTGATCAATCATTAACCAATATAAATTGGGCATAATGTCATGAGATATGTACCAGAAGCTGATGGCTTAGAAATATGATTAATATATAATTAATATATAATATGACATGTGTTACAAGGGATTAAAAAATGTCCATCTTTCTTAGTTTTATTATTATTAGCACTTTCTACACACCAGCAAACTTTGTTGTTCCACAAATAGAAAAGGAAATCTTTAGTTTCGGTCAGTTGGAAAAATTGCTCTGAAAACATGTATGAATGCATAAGCTATATTAAAAGGTAAAAATTTACTGAAAAGAGAAAATAGTTTTAATCTTGGGGCGGATCAGTGCCCTGTCACAGCCCCCAGGAAAGTCAGTTGTGAATGAGTTGACTGGAAGAGTTTGGCTAACGGTTCATTATGCAGAATGGAAATTTTCTTATTATTTACATATATTAGAAATGGGTGTTCCCAATGTAACCATCCCCAGTTCTTTGCCACTAATATACTTTTTGGTCAAACAAGCTTTCAAAGAAAACAACCCCTGCAATTTCAGCTTCGTTTAGAATGGTTCAGTCTCAAAGACCTCCTTTGAAAATCATCTTTAAGCACTGCATTCTCTCCAACCAGAAAGCTACTTTTGTAGTTACTATTTATTTTGTTGTTGTTGTTGTTGCTTTTTATTTTCATTTTATTTATTTATTTTTGAGTCGTGGTCTCACTTTGCTGTCCAGGCTGGAATGCAGTGACATGATCACAGTACACTGCAGCCTAGACCTCCCGGTCTTAAGCAATCCTTCCACCGCAGTCTCCCAAGTAGCTGGGACTACAGGAGGGAACCACCCACACTCGGCTATTTTTTGTTTGTTTTTGTAGACACAGTCTCACTATGTTGCCTACGCTGGTCTCGAACTCCTGGGCACAAGTAATCCTCCTGTCTCAGCCTCCCAAAGGGCTGGGATTATAGAAGTGAGCCATCACACCTGGCCTACAGTTACTATGTAAATATGATGTGTGCTGTATCTCAAATGTTTTAACAAAATGTGATCAAATAGGTGGACTGTTTCCACTATCTATTCAAAGTCAAATACACTATAACATGTCATCAGACAACTTTTATATCAGGCAGATAAAATTGTAAATCTTTGGGGGAGATGCGAGGAAAATAATGACTGACTAGTCATGAGTCAACTTCTAAATAATTGCTGGCAGAATACTTAAGCAATTTATGAAAGAGAACAAATCCCACCTGCTCTTCAAAGTCTCCTGATCTCATTCAAGGTAGCAGGTTTCCTCCTCATCTTCATCTTTTGATGTTAGCTTCGGCATGTGTCCAGCAGGAATCTGGGTCAAGGACATCAGGATCTCAGTCAGCAGTTCCTTTAAACTTCAACTCTGGAACAAACTCATCTGTGGGAGATATTTCTGATATATATTTTCAAATTGGTCTCTCTTCTAGGTCTAATCTTAGAATTTTTATTTTATGGAGTTCACACTAAGTGATCAAATCTCATCTTACTTGGGTGATAACCACTTTATTTTGAGATTATCTTTGTTTTACTAACCAATACTAATTGTAAATTAGTAATCAAAATCATGGAATTGAAAATATTCCTCCCTAGTAGCAAACTGGGAAGTTTGAAGATAGTACTAAAGTACATTGTTGACTTGAAGTCACTGGGGACATTTTGATGAGATGTAACATCATGGACTAACACAGGAGAACAGGACTGAAAGACAGCTGTGTTTCTCTTTGTTGTTGTGTTAGACAACACACAATACAATATGTATTTTGGCTGCCTGAGTTTAGTGACATCATAATTCATGTAAACATATTCTAAAAATCATACATATCCTTAAATGATCTTTTCTTTAAATAACATAAATGGTCAATCAACACTAAAAATATTGTAAATTAAATATCATGATTACATTGGCCAATTAGTGAAAATGGCCAAATAATTAAAAACAAAAACACCAAACCCCTGTAGTCACAAAGCAAAGTTGTGTAGAAATGGTCATACTCATGCCCGTGGATGTGTGAACAAAGCTTTATGGTGAACAATTTGGCCACACATATAAAATCATATTATGATGCAGAAATTTCAATTCTAGGTACCTTCAAGAAATAATCAAAAATATTTACAAAAGTATTGACAGGAATGTTTTTTGTACTCATATTTGTAGCAGTGAAAACTTGAAAAATTCTAAATGTTGTCTTTTAATTTTTTTTTTTTTTTTTTTGAGTTGGAGTCTCGCTCTGTCACCCAGACTGGAGTGCAGTGGCCGCTCCCGGCCACCGCAGCCTCGACCTGCTGGGCTCCGGCGATCCTTCCACCTCACTAATTGGAAATTGATTAAATAACAGTACATCCCAATAAGATTTTTAAAATCCTTGATATGTAATGAAACGGGAAAATATACTTGACCTACTGCAAGATACAAAAAGTATGTTGAACAGGATTTCTAATTTGTAGAAACACTATATTGCCACCAGTGATTTTTCTCTTGATAAAAACAATAGTAAATTTTTATTAACATGTTAAATGATCATTTGTATTAATCATTTTTATTTTCCAAGTTTTCTGCAGTAACTAGATATCACTTTTATTGTAAGAATAAAAAGCACAAATTCTCCCCAAAAGATTTTACTTACTTTTTGGTATCTTTTAATCATCAGCTTTCAGTGGTATCTATCACCTTCAGATAAATTATAAGAAGATAAATAACAAGAAATTTTACCTTGGGAAAAACTGAAACCTTTGTGTGTATAGGTTTCTGAAAATTTGGAAGTAGTTTAGACATGCTTTAGACTAAGATTAAAGCTTTTTTAAGATTACCAACGGTAGCAATGTAGAAACATAAATCTTGAAGTTCTTAATCACTTATCTTTGTGTACATTCTGTTTCACTTACACAAACTATTGTCTTGTCGCTGTTTCATAGGCTTTGTCTCTCTTTAAATATTTACTAAATATCAAGCAACATCCTTACCCGACACACATTCTGAGGAATGTTACAATTTTTCAAAAATTCTACTTTAAAAAACATACTTGATGAGTTATTAAACCCAAGGTCTCAAGCTACAAACATGAATGCAAAACAGGGTGACTTTTGCATGAGTAGGATGAGAGCCTGACCAAACAAAACCGCTGGGCTGAGAAGTCACTTGCCTTCTACCTAGCCTCCTTTCCAGCATCCCACAAGGTGGTCAGGTGGTCACCTCTCCAGGTGTTCAGGACCACTTTGTCCTCACATTACAGAAGACACAGACCCATCCTCCAGGGCTAGGGAAAGATTCAGGAGGAACAGAGTGGACCTAATGCCACGTGTGTGGGACCCATTTATTGGGACACACAAGACTAGATAAAGTAAGGGATGGGCACGTTCACTCAAACACAAAGGAAACAAACGTCAACTAAATCTTCAAGTTGTAGGTCTCTGATTTGTTCCCTGGATTACTCAGTGTTTCTATGTGTAGTCTTACAAATTGAATTTCTGTTTTACTAGGTGTACCTGTATTCAACTGAAGTTGCTACAGTCTCATAACAAACATCATTCCACCTTATTTTTCAGATCCAGCAGAAGATCAAGCCATCCCATTCCACCACCCACGAGGGCCACAGTTGAGGCCACCAGGAGCATAGGCTACACCTCGTGATTGTCATCAATACACACCAGACCGTCCTAAAGCCATGGCTCTTCCTCCCCACCCCGTAGAAGACTCCCTTGTCTCTTGGTGAAATTAGAAATCCTCACCTGGGACAGATCACAAGGCCTGGAGCGAGAGAGTCAGAGCATGGGCCCTGAAGCAAAAGCTTTTTGGGCTCAAAGTCCCAGTTCTGTCATTCAGGAGCCACGTGGCCTTGGGCACATTCCTCAAACCTGCTGTGCTTGGACTCCTCACTGGAAAGCTGGGGGTGAAAGCAGCAGAACTTACCACGAATTAATGTAGACCCTGGAAATAGACCTGCATCTTCTGCAGTGTGAGGACAAAATGGCCCAGAACATTTTGTCTTACATTGTAAGGAACAAATGAGTTCCTATGTGGAAGGCACTTAGAATAGTTCTGGGCATATAGTCAGCACTCAATAAATATCAACCAGAATCACCATCTTCATGATTATCATCGCTAGCGTTATTAGGTTAACCTAGTCTTCTATCCAATGGGTGGAAAACCAGTTGATGACAATATAGCAATATGGTTGATGAATTTGAAAGAAAATAAATTAAGGAAAACTCCAGTCCTTTGTCCATTCCCCAGAACTCAGGTCGCAAGCAGCCCTTAAGTCACTTAGTAGCTGTACACCTGATGCTGCTTCGTAACTCTTTTACTATAAGGATGAAATCACATAATCATATATTTGCAGATCTCCGGGAAAATAAATACCTTCAGAGGATTATTATGCAAAGACCCCACACCACTGCCAGGAGCCTAATTGTTATTCTTCTCTGTCACCTCTTGAGCCCAAAGTACATAATCACCCAGTAATTGAACTGAAATGTCTAAAGGGCCGGAGCTCCTAAAGGACATAGCTATTTACCAATGAAAAAAAAAAAGGCAGAAAAATTTAGCAAACCGCTCCAGTGCTCTGCTGCATTAGTACAAGAGACTGTGTAAATATGACCCACCTGGACCTGCTCCTCCTCCAAAAATCATTAATGGAAACAGAACAATCCTTGCTGTCACGGGGCAACGCAAGGGAAATAATTAAAATATCACAATTGCTTATCGCTGCTTCTGAACAGAGCAGTGTGAGCACTAACCTTTCTCGGGATATAATTTTACGAACATTTAAGCAAAAGGTAGAAAAGTAAATCTTCCTGCTCAAGCCATTGTGTGCTTCTAGCGGGGGAAAGAGGCCAGACGGCTTCCATGTCAATGATTCCCTCAATACAGACTGAGTGGTAAGGCCTGGGCTTTTGGGGCTCAGAGTCCTCCCCAGGGACTGGGTGCTTGCATGAAAAGGGTCCTGGTGATCTCAGTAGAAGAGTGCTCTGGAGTAATCTGCAGAAATAAGATTCATCTTACACACTGAATGAAAGAACATCCAGTTTAAATAAAACAAAACAAAACTATACATTTTTAAAGCTGAGAAATCAGGTGTTCCTCTTTGGAGCAATGCAGAATGAATTCCAAGGTCCCCAGGTCTTTGCTACAGGAGCAAGACCTATCCCTCTCACCCATCATTAAGTCCCCTGACCTACACACAGGTTAATTAAAAATATTTTTAAGACAAGCAAAAGGACTCTCTGAAGGAAGCAGCTTAGCCCACCTATGTGCAAAGCAGCCATCACTCAATGGCTAAACTCAATGCTCCTTGGCACCCAGTGGAGTCAGACATTTTAACCATCATTTTTTAAATGCAATACTTATCATTTGAATGAAGCGTGTCACCACACAAATCATGAAATGATGATTCTGAACAGAATTTTGGTTAGTTGATTGCATAAGCAATACCTCTTGTTGCTGAAATAACATCTCAAAGGCAAAATAATGACGACGTGACAATCCGTGTAAATCAAGAACTGCATGTGGGTTTATTTTACATTTGAGAAAACAGTGGATTTAATTGTGTGAACCAAAATGTACTGTACAATATTAATGATAGAACATCAAAATGTATAATTAATAGTGCATTGCTTGCTTTGTTTTTATTTATTTTTGTCTGACAGTCCCTCTGAGTACATGCATCTGGAGAGATGCAGGTGCCAGTAAAATTTCTCTATTTAAATCAAGATGCAGGAACTAAATTTTATTCAAAAATTGTGGTTTTACATTATATACACAGAAATTTAATATAAAATGACAATATAAAAAGTTAAAAGAGAAAGCATACAGCCAGAAGGTACAAAGAAAGTTGAATAGATTAAAATGGTACGATATGTAACATACAGGAGTTTTTAAGCTGAGGCTGGCAATTTACAAGGAAAGAACTCCAACATTTGCCCCATTTTTTTTTCCATTTACCAATGCAGCACACTATAGAAAGGTCAGCTTGTACCAAAGCTTACATTTGTAAATAACTATAAACCGCAGTATTTTACAGGAAAAAAGAAATAGCATTTTTACACATTTTTAAATTATAGCTTGCATACTTTTTTTGCCAAAAGTGGCATTTTTCAGCATCCAGAGGGTCTGGGCATAGTGGCGGCTGGGGTATCTGTTGTTGTTGCTTATGTATTTTTTTTCTTGCTTTTTGTTTTAAACATGGAAAGTTGTGGCTTCCTAGCCCCGTGAGTCCTAGACAGCTTTCTATCTTCCAACAGCTGCATGCATGTTCCCCTCACAAACCAGTTCTGCATATAAAAGCTCATTTTTTAATTATTAAATAAGTTTTGTGTCTGACACAGCTTTTGATCTGAATGAAATGCCTTTAAGCCTTTTTTTCTTTTTCTTTCTTTTTTTTAAAATTTTGAGTGAAAGGCACAGAAATGCGATTACAGTCCTCAAAGAGTTAAATTTGACACTACCAGGTTCTATGACCTTTATTGTCATGGCAACTTCGTAATTTTAGGATGTCTTTTTATCATTGTTATTTGTGTCTTTCTTTACTGCTAAATAATGTCTCTGAGTAGTGTGCCCCACTATTTCCTACAAAAGATAGCTTAACATCAAGAACAGATGTTGAAAATAAAGGTCAGACTTTGACTCACAGAAAAAGAAAAATAACATGCACAGATCAGACAAAGAGCATATAAATATAACTACAAAATATGTGTAAGAAAAACCAAGGTCCAGATAGGCAGTTCAACAACAAAGGAAAGACTGACTTTAGAGGCTCAGGCCAGGCCTAGTGCAGCACGACGACGTTTAGTGCAATGTTCCGCGGTCACTTGCATACCTGGACGCTATTGTTTCTCCAACTCAGTCACATAGATCAGGTGGTCCTCGGGGGATTTGCCGTGTGTCTTACTAAGGTGCAGTTTGACTGCGTGCTTGCTCGCAAAGGTCCGGTTGCAGAGCTTACACTGGAATGTGGAGCCCAAGTCTTCCTCAGCGGCCCCCAGTGGGCCCAGAGTTTTGCTCACGAGGACTTTTGAAACATTCTGCTGTTCTTGAATCTGATTGAGTGGCAACTTGGAGAGGTCCTTCAGGCTGAAGCCCAAGTGCGTCTCCAGATGACTTACATACGTGGAAGCAGTTCTGAATTGAGAGGCACAATCGTTGCAAAAGAAAACAGGATGCCCTGTGTCCAGGTTCTTCAGGAACTTCGTCCCCCCTGTCCTCCTCAGCTGGTACTTGACATTAGCCAGCCAGTGGCTGATGGTGGTCATCGAGAGGCCGGTGAACTTGGAGATGTGCACCCGCTCCTGCGGGCCTAGGTCTGACATAATGTACTTGCCCTCTGCCGTCTCCCGCAAGCTCGAGGCAAACTGGGCCTGCAGGATGAGCAGGTGTTGCGGGTTCCAGTTGGACTGCCGCCCCTTTCTTTTGTGGACCGGCGACAATTCATCCAGCGCTTCCTCGAAGCTGCTGCCATCTGCGTCAGACTTCTCCGACACTGTGGAGGGCGTCGAGGACTTGGGGGTCAGACGGCCCGTGAGGTTCTTCACCATATCAGAGATGTCCATGAGCGCGCTCTCCCGAAGCGGTGACGCCACCGAGTCTGCCACACTGGACACCAGTGGCTTGTTCTTGGACTTGGTCAAGTCGATGGGTTGGTCGCTGTTTTCATAGTAGTAGCGGTCGATGGCATCGGCCTGCTTCGCAGGGGTGGTGGGGTAGACTGGCTTGTCCAGCATGCTGTTGCTGATCTTATACAGCATGGCCAGCGGGTCCAGGGAGGGGCTCACGGGCTTGGACACTTTGCCTAGGTGAGTGTTCATGATGGATTGCAAAGCACTTAGTGGATTGATGAAGGAAGGCTCCGGCGAGTGGTCTGTGATGATGCCCAGATTGTTGCAGCCATTGGTGACCTTGGCCTTGAGAGGTTCTGTGCCATTTGGGGTATGGGTGTCCACTGGCCCCTCCTTTTTGGCCTTGCCAGTCTCAGCCTCTGGGCCCTTCTTCTGCTGTTTGCTGGTGACTTCCTCCGTTTTAGGGAAATCCTTATTCTCTTTGGCCGCCGGGGAGACGGCCTTGGCCGGGGAGCTCTTCTCCTTCTCGGTGAGAGGCCTTTCTTCCTTCTTGACACTGACCTTGCCTGTGACCTTCTCCACCAGCTCCTCCATGGCGGACACATTGCTCTTGTGCGGTGGCGGCGTGAGGCTGCCCGGGGAGTGCAGGAGGGCATTGTGCTCAGCGGAGGGCAGCGACTTCACACTGCCAGCAAAGGACGGCTGCACCTGCACGCTCTGCACAGCTGCCTGCAGCGGCTTCACAGCGCCTGGCAGCTGGTAGGCTGCATGGATGCTGGGGTAGCCGCCCCACGAGGGCGCGCCATTCTGGGCCTTGCTGATGGCTGTGGACACGGTATTCTCCAGGGACTTGAGGATGTCCACACCGCCCTTGGGGCTGTCATCCAGGTCCTCCTCACGCAGGTACGGGTACAGGGTGGCAGGCTCAAACTTCTCGGGGACGTCCTCACTCTCCTCCTTGATCTTGTCAGTGTCGCCAGCCACCAGTACCTTCTCCTTCTCCGGCTCTTTCTTGTCTTCCGAGGCCACAGACCCCACAGGGGAGTCTGGCTGCTTTTTGACGCTCGAGGCGGGCAGCCGCGTGTGGGTGGTGGGTGGCAGGGGGATGGACTGGATCTTCTCCTCCACCACGGGGTCCAGCACCAGCTGCTTCCCCTTCTTGGAGGCCGAGGTGGTCACCTTCAGAAAGTGGCCGGTGACCATCATGTGTGCGGTGAGCTGCTGCAGGGTGTCATGGGAGCTGCCACACTCCATGCACTTGAGGATCTGCGCCTTGCGGGCCTCAAACTGCCAGGTGTAGCTAGCACCGTTCTGGTAGCCGTAGCGGTTGTTGGGTGTGACGTAAGGGTTGGCTGCCTTCTGGTCCTTGGCCGACTCACCCGGTGCCACCTCCACGGCCACCCCTGCCGGCTCGGGGGAGCAAGGGGGCGCCAGGTCCTGAAGTGCTCGCTTTTTGGTAGAAGGGACCAGCTTGGTGATGGCCGGCACTGGCTCCTTCAGAGGCACTTTCTGGTAATGCTTGGTTTTGATCATGTGCACGCTGAGGTCCTGCAGAGACTCAAAGGAGTGGCCGCAGTACATGCACTTCAGCACCTTCTGCGCATCCTCCTTCCCCTCCATCTCCATCAGGGAGCGCTTCCGGGGCTTGGACCACCGCTTGGTCTTCTCTGAGTCCTTGTCCCTGTTGTCATCGCGGTAGTGGCCCGTCTCATTCATGTGCACGGTCAGCTCCACCAGTGTGTCATAGGCGGCGCTGCAGTCCTTGCAACGGAACTTGCTGGCTCCAGTGAACACAGAGCCATAGAGCTTGTTGTTCTGGCGGTAGAGCTGCACCGTGCTGAAGAGGCTGGGCTCCGGGAGCAGCCCATATGACGATGTCTGCTGCAGCGTCTTGGCCAGTGCTGCCTGGTGCCAGTCATAGCCAGAGCCGCTGCTGGTACTGGTGGTGCCACTGTGGCTGGTGCTGGTGCTGCCACCGGTGCTGGCGGGGCCCGTGGCAGGCCCGGCTGAGCTGGCAGGGCAGACAGGGGTCGTCGGCGTAGGCGTGGAGATGTCCTTCTGGCTGCCATCGCCGGTGCTGGTGGTGGACCCCGACTTCTTCAAGTCCAGGGCTAGGCTAGACCAGCAGGACTCTGAAAACAAGTTTGCATACACGGCTTTGATTTGCGCCAGGCTGTCCTGGGGGTATGAGACGCTGTCGGGACACTGCAGGTCCTCCTTCTCGTCCCTGGAGGAAGAGCCTTTGAAATGGGCTAGCTGGTCGCTGCTCTCGCTGAAGGGCGACCCGTAGCCGGCGTCCTGATTAGTCGCAGTGCTGACAGGGGAGTTCTGGTAGCTCTGGGCCTCTTTGATCTCCGTCTCCTCATTGCACACATACTCACTTTCCTGAACGTCCAGAGACAGCCCGTCATCCTCCACGTGCTCTTCATCTATTTCTGCTGCCTTCAGTTCTTCCTCGGGAACGTAAGCTGGGGAGAAAAATGAAACGCAGTTAGCAGAGGTAAATCATCTTCAAGGACGCGGCCTCCCCAGCACTTAGATGATCTTTAAAAAGATGTTTTTCAGCCAAACTCCCAGGCTACAAGGCTACCCCAACTTTATCTATCCACCCACTCTGCAACTCCTAAGTTACAAGGCGCTACACTTTTCAGAAAGATCATCACCCTCCCCCAAGGGAATATGTTTTCAACAAAGGAGCCTGAACAGAAGGACGCGTGGCTGCCCCTTTCTCAAAGATGTCAGTTTGGCTGTTAGAGCCTGGCCAGTGTCCCCGAGGACTCCTTCCACAGTCTGTTCCCTCCCTAAGTGACACAGGAGTCTCCTCATGACTTACAAGTGGCAAATATTTGCAAACACTCCTCACAAGGGGAACCTGATTATCCACTATTAGGGCAAGATATTTCACAGACAATATTATATGGTTTCCATAAATGAAAATATTCCTCAACAGCAAGCAGTAAAAATGCTCGTCTTCACTAAAAAGATGATGACAATGTAGCACCACCAATCTCCTGCCTGGATGGAGCAGAGCGCCACCCACTAAGGCTAACAGACAGGTGACAAAGGCCATGGTTGCACACCAACATGCAAAACAGCCTTATGCACAGCAGCTAAGAGGTGGAAGCAGTCCAAATGGCCATCAACGGAGGAATGGGTGAACACAATGCATTGTAGGGTCCATCCATACCATGGAATATCACTCAGCCTTAAGAAGGCAGTTTTGACGCATGCCACAGCATGGATGAACCCTGAGGAACTTTAACGCTAAGTGAAATAAACCACTCACCAAAGAACAAATACTGTATGATTCATCTTATGTGAGGTCCCTGGAGTGGTCACATTTATAGAAACAGAAAGTGGAATGGCAGTGGTCAGGGATGGGAAAGAAGAGAATTGTAGTTTTGTAGGGATACAGTTTCAGTTTCAGAAGATGAAAAAAGCTCTGGAGATGATGGTGGTGATAGATGCACAATAATGTGAATGTACTTAATGCCAAGAAACTCTATGCTTAAAATGGTAACTTTTATGTTATAAATATTTTGTCACAATAGAAAATTTTAAAATTAAAACAGGTCAACTGTCTATGCTCCAATGGCCTCCTACAGACCCAGCACTGCACAGCAGAGTGACTTCCTGAGCTGAAGGCAGCATTTCCCAGAGGGACCCACAGGACATGGACAGCTGTCACATGGATGAGGTCTGGAGGCAGGTAAACTATCAGATAAAACCTTGATTTTTCACTGCAGGATATTTTAGATCCTTTATTATGTGACATATCTTGTTACTTCCCAAGGGGAGATCGTTGCACACACCACCTCCTCAACTTCTTCAACCAATGTATGTTTACTTCATTTTCCTTTTTTTTTTTTTTTTTTAGGGAATAACGAGTTGGACTAGAGTTCCATCAACAACTTGGGAAACTTGGAGTTAAGATCTTTTCCAGAAAGCCCCTATTAAAATGCACTGCTATGACCTGAGAGGGGTGTCTCATTAAAGATCATTGCTCATTATCACATTATCAGAGCCAGATCCTGAGGGGATGTGGCAAGAGCACATACTTTCAGAGGGAGGAGGGAGCCACAGAAAACATCTTGGCTGCCCAAAGGGAGGATGCCAGGGGCAGGTGGAAGCAACGTGAGCACACTGGCCCCTGCAAATGAAGGGCTTCTAACTCAGGGGCAGTTAGCACTCATGGGCACACGTTAAATGCATGTGGAGACATGAGCACATGTGTGCACATACAATGAGAGACAACAGAATTAGGCATGTGGAGAGCCTCTTTCAGCCCACGCCCTCCAGAATGCATGCATGCACTATCCTTTTCTGCACACAGTCTCAAGCCCACCTCTGGGTGACCACAGAAAGAGATCTGAGCACATGTGTTTGCATGTTCCATGGCAGAATGCGGAACAGAAGCTCACTTACACATCGAGGAATTGTGGTTCTGTTAGTGCTGCACTGCTAGTGTGAAAAATAATCAATAGTGCAGACCTGGAGCTTTAACTCCAGGCATCAACATCTGGGCAATGCTCTAGATGATTCTACTATCCTTCTGCAAAATGTGATGCTTATAAAATTAAAAGATAATTGCCAAGTTTAGGCACATTTTCATGTTGCTCATAATTATTAAAGGTTTAGGATGGTTCAGTTCTGAGGGTTCACAGTTGGGAACCTCAGTCCAGGGACCCCACTTTAAGAATCACAGGTCAGACTCATCCCCTTTAAGCAAGCTAGGCCTGGTTGGCACTGGCATGGGGCACTGGCACACTACCTCTGTGGATTCTGATGCCGACAGGGCAGGCTGTCCTGGACAGGGCAGAGCTTGGGAGACCCAGACTTCATGGGTGTGGCAGGACTGAGCATAACTGTCCCAGATCACCTCCTGCAGTGTGCCCTCAAACAGATCTATGCATCAGGGCCCATTGTAAATAGTCTCACAGATTTAATCATCTTTGAGAAAGGAAGCCTCATGCCCTCACAACTCATTTAAAGGAAATATCTCATTTGAACTGGTTTAGATTAGTTGGGGGAGCTGTCATCGCTTGCCTACTACTCTGCATGCCTTTGTCCCCAACCACAAGTGCCTGGAATCTGCTTCATTAGACTAAACAAGGCACCCCATAGTCTACCCCAGAGTGGGCACCAAACTCATGCATGCTGAATTATAAATGGACTTTGTACTAGTCTACTTGTGCTGCCATATCTATATACCATATATAAGGGGGCTTAACCAACAGAAATTTCTTCTTCACAGTTCTGGAAAATGGAGGTCCCAGATCAAGGGCTGCCAAGGTTGGGTCTCTGGTGGGGTATCCTTTCCTGGTCCCACAGGTGGCTGCTCCAGCCTCACGTGGCCTGTCCACCCAGTATGTGGAGACAGAATACACTCTCTTCCAATTCTTATAAGGCCTCCTCTATTAGATTAGGACCCCAGCCCATGGCCTAATTTAGCATTCATTACCTCCTCAAGGTCCCTTCTCCAATGGGGGGACATAATTCAGTTCATAGTCAGCTTTCACCTAAACTCGGAAAACACAGAAATGGGAAACTTGCCATTCTGCCTCTAGGGTTTGACTGGCATTGACCAATCTTCATCATCTTTACTGGAGCAGGCACCATTCAAAATCAGGTCAAGAGTCAAGGGTGGTCTGCAATGGCATCCACGAGGTGATGGCCTCTTCTCACAGCAATCACACATCCTCAACGTCCCAGCGAGAGAGGCGCAGTCTCTAGAGCAGCCTCCATACTGGGCCATCAGACAGTCTGCTCTGCACCCAGGAAGTTTCTAGATTAAGCTAAAATGCATCTTCTGGTCAATCCATAACCTCAGTGCAACAGACACATCAACAGGAGTCTGGGGCAGGCCACACAGAGCAAGAACCCTGCTAAGAAGTCACTTTTTCAGTAAGCCACTCCCTCACCCCGATGCCCACATTGTTGTCTGGGTTCCAGGAGGTCTGGACATGGAAGGGAGAGGTCCCTTCACTCCTGAGCTTACATCCTGGAGGAGAGACACACAGGGTGAGTGGGCTATGTGGACAGGGGAGGGTGGGTGGCAATTCGGAAAGGAGGGTAGCCCCAGCACTTCCCGGGTGATGGCTCTCTCTGTCCTGGGCTTAGTGTGCCCCTTCCAGATGCACTCCCATCCTAGCTGCACTCCTGGGAGGGAACATGTTATGCCCCTTTGTCTACAGACCCACAGTGTCTACTCCTCCCATGCCCCTACTTGGCTGCTGTATCCCTGTGTCTGCCTCCTCCTGCCTGTCCTTAGGCGGCCTCTTTCTAGACACTCTTACCTTCGTCCATAACTCTAGGGCATGCCTGTGTCCCCACAGCCATCTCTTACCCCTGCACAGCTGCAGAACACCAGGTCCCTCCAGCCCCACTGGGGGGATGCATCCCACAAGGACCAGGCATCATGCCACCCCCACAGT
This sequence comes from Cephalopachus bancanus, assembly GCA_027257055.1. NCBI lineage: Eukaryota > Metazoa > Chordata > Mammalia > Primates > Tarsiidae > Cephalopachus > Cephalopachus bancanus. The sequence continues at coordinate 406,867 of JAPVLO010000525.1, forward strand.
GTTTTCAGGGCCTGGTCCTGTGTAGGGCCCATGAGAGGTGCCCCAACTGTTCTGACATAGACCTACCAAGACAGGGGTGCTCCCCATTGCTCCACATCAGTCATGTGCAAACTCAACCACCCTGCTGCCCTCCCCAGTACCCCTCCTTGGAACTACAGTTCAATTGCTGCTGAATCACCTACTAACGTGTCCAGGCTGGAGCAGTGTAACCTGGATGCTTCCCGGTCCTTGGGCCCCGCATCCAAGCTCACCCTTGCCCTCGCCCATGCTTCAGTGCCCCCCTCTTTGTGTTGAGAGCCTAACCCCTGATGCCAATGGACCCTGGCTGACCTCCTTCCACTCCTTGTCCCTGAAATTCTCCTTTCCAGTAAACCCTCTGCTCTGATAACCCTGAGCTCATGTCTTTGTTAAAGCTGCATGTCCCATGCAAAAAGGCTTCAAGATCCTCTCATCCGCCCCCATGTCCAGCCCTCTGTGCCCAGAACTCTGTTCACCTGGTCCTAGGCTGTCCTCCTCCCTGGGGAGAACCCTCCCTCTCCACTCTTGGCCTGGTGTAAGGCCCTCGAGGGGAGGCTCAAATGGCATGTCCTTATGACACCTCTCTTAATCCCTCCATAGAATCAGGCAGTCCCTGAGGAATTAGGAGCTGTTTACCTGTCTATCCCCTTCATCAGACTGTGAACTCTTTCATTCAACTGCTACTGAGTGTGGGCTGTGTGCCTCTGGACTGGACACTCCATCTCATAGCCTCATCTAACTCTCACACCCTTCAAGGTTGGTATCACTAAAATGCCTATTTTGCAGGTGAGAAAACTGAGTCTCAGAGATGTTGGCTAACTTTCCCAAAGCTACATAGAAAACAAATGATGAAAACATGATCTGAATTCAGGTTACTTGACAACAATCCAAGGCCTTTCCTTTGTCTCATTAACATCTAACTGCCAGGGAAGACAGGGAGCAAATGCTTCCGAATGAATTAATGACCAAAAGTAATTCTGTATTAAGTATTTAGGACACCAGTTATGCACCAGATATGGTGTTATAAATGAAACTCAAAGAAAAAGAGCAAAGGGAGAGAAATTTTAAAATGTTGATAGGCTTTGGCCCAATCATTTTATTTTTAGAAGTATAACTGAAGAAGTTAATATGAAATACAGAAAAAGCTTTATGCACAGAGATGTCCTTTATACAAGATGTCCTTTTACGCCACATAAAAGTTGCCACAATCTAAATCTTCAACAATAGGGGTAGTTAAATGAACTGCAGTTTATTCCTAGGATACAATATCAGTCAAACATTAGAAAGTATGCTTTAATGACATGGGGAGGTCATTACATGAAAAAAGCTGAAGACAAAATTGTATACACAGTACAACAAAAGAATCCTTTTCAAAGAATGTTAACAGTGAGGTTTTTTCTAGATAATGCATACATGGGTTATTTATTGTCGAGTGAAGTGGTTCTGGATAAATATCTATTTTCAAAGTCTTCTTCAATGTCTTCAGCTTAACAAACATGGATTTCCATGTCTCCATGTCTGGAAAACATTAGCTAAATATGAAGGTTCCCTGAGGAGCATCAGCCATGGCACAGCCAGACCCTGGGAATCAGGGAGCACCAGCCAGCTCAGCCCCACCTGGGGCAGGAATGTTGGGAAAGGTTTTTGAATGTTACTTTTATTTTTTCAATGTTAAAAAGTAAAGGAGGGGGAACAATCAGGTGCAATGGTGTCTGGGTTGAGAATGTCATTGGTTACCCTTGCCCTGTGCTGCCTACGAGGCTGCCTGGGCTACTCCTCGCTAGATCTTGCCCATCCACCCCACTTCCATTTCCCCACCCTCCCACAGTCCCTCCACCCTGCCCCACCTTCTTCCTACTGCTCCGGCTCCTGGATCCCTCGGCCATCCTAGGGTGTTCTGGTCCATGCTTCCCAAAACGAGGCTGAGTCCTACAGCCAGGACAGCAGGTGGCTCAGGCACCCACATGCTCAGAGCCACTGTGCCCAACCTCCATTGGCAGGTCTGGTCACTGTCGTCCTCATCCCTCTAACCCTCTGGCATCCATACTGTCATCACATACTCCTCCGATTTATTTATCTATTTTTTGGCTATTTTACTATTCCACAGTGTTCTTTAGTTTGTGGCATCTATTTTTTAATTAATTTTTTTCCTACTAATGTACAAGAGCCATGAGGAAGCGCAAATCTGTGAGACACAGCTGGGATGACCGCCTGTGCATCACCCCACATTACTGGACACTGACCTGAAACTGCCCTCTCCTGGGATAAAGCCACATCTCACCCACTCTCCACCACCCAGCACTTGTCAGACTTGCCTTTTCCTCTGAAGCTCCCATGAGCATGGAAGTCATGGTCATTGGGTCAGCCACAGCCTTCAATGAGTGAAGAGATTCAATGCCCCACAGATGGAGATAGGCAGGAGGGAACCCCATGGAGTGTTCCAGATTAAATCTGTGAGTGATTGCCAGCTTCACTTTACCTGTCTGCCCCCCATCATTCCAAGACCCTTCAAGAATAGCTGGAGCCACAGTACCACGTAGTAAGCACGTCTAACTGCTAGCCTTCAATCACTGAACCTAATCTCCATCCTAACAGCTAAGCAGCCAGGACCTTCCTGAGGCTCAGTCAGTAGGCACAGGGCTGGGCTCCAAGCTACCTTGGCATCCCTTCACACTCAGTCCTTCCAAAGCTGCGAGTTGAATCTTTCAGCACTGCTGCCCCTCAGGCCCTCAATGAGCCCCCACTTCCAAAACCGGGTGGGGGGGTAGTTCAAGGATACTAGTAGCCCAGGGCCAGAAATCCTCAGAAGGAGCTAAAACCAATGGGATTTCCTTTTAAGAGTGCAGGGCCTGGGAGAAGAAGGCTGGCATCACAGAACAAAGGCTAAGGTGGAAATTCCAACCTGACCCCATGGTCCTGAAGACAGAAAGAGCTACCCAACACTGTGGCTTCTAAATTAGGCAAAGAAGGCATGCCCTGACTTTGCTAAGTCTGTATCATGGATGAATGGGTCAAAAAACTTATGGAGACCAGCCCCCCACTCCCAGCTACACCTATCCTGTACAACGAGATCCACTAGTCTACCTTGAATGTGTGCAGGGGTGTCTGGACCTGGGAGGCCAGGGTGAAATGGGATAAGACTGACACCCACTGGTCTGCCTTTATGGAGCCCATGCTAACATGGCCATTACTGTGGTTCCCTCTAAAGAAGAGACCTCCTCCTATTAGTGTGACATGAGGAGAGAGAGACAGAAGGTATAGGCTTGTTATCTGGAGACCCAGGTGAGGGCCAAGGCTCAGTCACTTACAGATGGGGTGACCCAATACACTCACTCCTCAGATCCTCAGTTTCCCCACCAGTACAACTGTGGCAATGATCAGTGTCTTGTGGGGTTACAGGAAGTATTTAAGAAATGACAAGTTATCATCACCATTGTTAGGCCTAACTCCGTGCCTGTCTGCTGCTATGATCTGAATGTTTGTGTACACCCAGAATTCATATGTTGAAACTTAACCTCAAGGTAAGGGTATTAGGAAGTGGAGCCTTGGTTGGGGGAGGGGGTGTGATTAGATCACCATGGTGGAGCCCTCATAAATGGGATTAGTGCCCTTATAAAAGGGGCCCCAGAGAGCCGTGTTACCTCTTCACCATATAAGGACAAAGTGAGATAACACAATCTATTAACCAGGAGACAGGTCCTCACCAGACACCAGATCTGCTGGTGCCTTGATCTTGGACTTTCCAGTCCCTGCAACTATAAGCGATCCATTTCTTTTGCTTAAGAGCTACCCTGTCCATAGTATGCACTTACAGTAGACTGGACAGATTGATATGTCTGCTCCTCCTCTTCCTCACATCTGGTAGACTCACAGAATGACTAGCAAATAAACTGTACACGGACAGGTTACCCTCATACAGCTGTGGAAAGGAGCTCTTGCTTAGCTTCACACCACTCAAGCTGCTCTAACACCAAATAGATGGGAACAATAGGAATGAAATAACGATAAGCCTGTCACAGTAAAAGCTGACCAAATCTCAGTCTTAACCAGTGTGTAGATGGTGCCCTGAAAACAGATATGAAATTCAGGCCAACAGATTATCCAGGCCCCGTCTCATTCTCCTCTTCCCTCTGCCTGCCTTTCAGCAGTTTCACTGATTACTAGAACGTCTGCCAAAGAACAGAGGAAGGAAGGTAGAGCTTGGGAAACTCAAGCCAGGCAGAAATGCTGTTCCTTGTGAACAGCCTCCCAATGCCTGATGGGGAGGCGGTGGACACAAATAACAACAGCAAGGTTGGAAACTTTGTTTACCCAACCTCTCTCTTCTTCATTAGCATGCAGAAGTGAGAGATGCCTGTGAAAGAGGAAAATGGATACTCAAAAGTGACAAACTCAAGACACGGGGTCTTCAGTCCCTGCTTGGTGACTGCTTTACAGTAAATACAAAATTTCACTATTGTATTGCCACCTGGTGAAACTATATAATCACATCAAATTACATGTTTATCTACATCAAACTATTTTTTAGACTGGCAAATGTGATATCCATGAACAGATGGCCATTATATCAAAATACGCTTACTCCAAGGGGCCAATTCACAAAAGGGGGTTATACACACCTAAGTGATAAATGTACAGCTTCAATTCGCTGCAGAATCTTACAAAACACACTTTCTTCCAAATTTATAATTGATCACTGTAAAGTAACTTCACCTTCGTTATGGAGAGAGCAGGTGGTTTTGATGAAAGTTAGAATATATTGGGAAACAAAAAGTGCAGAGAAAGCAGATATAGGCAGAGCTCGTTCTTTCCTAGTCAGAAAATAACCTAAAAACACAAGCAAGATATACATTAATTTACTAACACAGTCTGATTTCTTACAGGAAGGCTGACACTCTGCCAAGCAAAACTGAAAGGCCACCTCTATTTTGATGTGATAGAAACAAAAATTTTTCTATCGTTTTGGCAAATTTTAGTTGCCTGGTACTAATAATTAATGTACTGGCTTAAGTCTTTGATTTATAACAGAACTACTTATTTAATTAACTCAGTAGAAACTATTTTTAAGAACTGCAGAATCTGTAAATAAAATGACCTCAGCTTTTCCCAATTCTAATTTTAATTGGGAATTCATAGGTAACTGCTTTAAAATAAATGTAATTTTCTCTCTCTCTCTCTCTCTCTCTCTCTCTCTCAGAATTCAATTTCAAATTTGTGAGAAATAAGAAACCTTATTTCAAGACGCCCTCCTGCACTTCCCAATAAGCACTTATGTCTAGAGTATGTCGCATGTTACAGAAATGTAACTCAACAAGTAGTTTAGCCCAAATCTGATCTTAAGCCATAATTTAAAAGATGGAAAACTTTCTTTGGTTTTCAGTGGTGTCAGGAAGAAAAAGAAGAGGAAAAAATATGCTAAAATTTTTTAAAAAGAGAAATTCAAATGAAGTGAGAAAAGCAAAAAGCAAATAACTCTTGTATGCACCTGAGAGCACACGTCGGAATTTTATTACCACGTGAGTGTATATTAATGTTCATGGAAATGTTCTCTTGCTCCACAAACCAAGCTAGGCATCCCCAACATGTGCATACCTGATGTCCAGCACCAAAAAATTCAGATATTACCCCCATATCTGGGGAAAGATAAATCCTACCCAGAGGCAGTCTGGTGAGTCTAGATCTATAAACCCAATATCAACAAATTAGACCCCAAATGCCAAGTTCCATCTGGTATTCTGTGAAACTAGAAAAGACCACCTGAAACGAGAAAAGACGTTCATCAAACAGGGTAGGACTCACCCTGACAGGAAACACTTAGAAATCCAGAGAGAAGATTTGTGCATGAAAAATCTCTTCAAACAGCTGAAACGAAATATAAAGAAACATAACTCAGAATAAGTACCTATTCATTCTCTGACTACGTACCCTGAGCCATCATGAAGCACCAATAATGAATGTCACCAGGGCTGTGGTTGCCTTGTAACCCAGCTACCTTGTTGTACCCCAGCAATACTTCAATTCAAAGTTTATTTTAAAACGTGAACTTCTATAGGGCTTTGTAAGGTTATCAGAAGAAAGGATGAAAAGGGGTCTTTCACGATCTCCAAAATCCACACAGGGCTATGTCTCAGAAACATGTTTGCATTTTAAAGTCCAGTTGCTTATTCTCATAAACACACAGGTTAAAGAAGAGAAATGGGAATATCGATCTCTGGGCAATCAAGGGATGAGTGTAAGCAAGTTCCAGCAACACATGTGGGTACTAAGAGACCAACTTCTAGCACAAAGTTAATAGAATTGTTATCTTTAAATACACTACAGTCACAGATACAAATTATGTACCAGTGTGATAGCCATGGGCTAACATATCCTACATAACTGTTTCTATGTTTGCCTGGAAACAGCAGGGTCAAACCAAACCTGAATTTATTTAACTTCTTTTACTAACAATATCTGTGTCTGAAGCACAAGTTATATCTGCACCGTCATAACAGAAAATATAATTCTTTAGTATAATAATTAGGTTTATTTTCACTATTAACATGAATTCTCATAATTGCTCTCCAAGATGCTTTTTTTAAAAATTTACTTTGGCAGAGGGAGAGAGGAACAGACAGAGACAAAGAGAAACAGAGAAAGACATATAAAAACTTACAAGTTAAGTATTATTTGTGATGATCCTTTGTTTTCATTGCAAGCTACAATTTTCTAAAATGTTTTTGTTTTTGTTATAAGCTACAATTTTCTAAAAGTCTTTAGTGTATACTGGAACATATTATAGCATTTGTAAAAATGTTTATTTCTAGTGATGAAACTGTGAGAAAAATATACTCCATAAGGTGAACGAATAGGCTAAAAGATTTTTAGCCTAACAGATTTGCATAAGAGAGGCTACTAAATTGCAGAAAACACAGTCAGCAGTGTTGCGTTTCCTCCAGGAAACCGTCACCTGGGCATGACAGCACCCCCGCCGTCACCCACCCCACCTCATGGAAATCCAGTCAGTGTAAGCTGGGAAATGGTAACTGCAGTATAAAATTCTCCTTTTACAATTACATATAGAAATAAATGACATTTTCCCCCATCAAATAAAACAAAGACTCCAAACCATCATTTCTGCTATTTCTTTTTGTGTCAAAACAGCTTTGCCATTACTCCCCCACCCTTCCTGGGCCTAGCACAATGGTGCAGAATGTGACAGTGTGAACAAGTACAGTATGTCCTGCCGTCAGGGGGGACATACAGAGCAACTCTACAGACTGTGAGGAAGCCATCTCGACGAGCACACACCAGCAGCCCAGGAGAAGGTGCTGCCACCCTGCACATGTATGCATGCTTGAATGTATGTATGTGTGCATGTGTGTGCACACGGGGGTGTACTGTATGCGCATGCGTGTGTGTGCATGGGTGTAGGTGTGCATGCGAGTGTGCATAGGTACAGATTAAAAATTTTTAAATACATAGGCCTTACCATTTCCAAAGTGGGATTGGGACAATTGGATCCTATGGTTTAGACTTTATTTTTTAATTAAATCTTGTTAATTTTTTTGTCATAAAATGTGCCTTCTAGATGCCAGTGTGTCCCCAAAGATGTGCTGTCATCCTGAGCAACATAAAATTCTGTGGGTTCTAATGCAAGTGGACATAAGGCAATGTATATGGTCCCTATTAGAGCTTAATAAGACACCAACAATGTGTGCTCTGATGGCTTACAATGTAAATACACACATATCATCAGAAAAGTATTTTCATCTCAAACTGTAATTATATGAGGCACAAACATCATATCTTCAGCTAATTAAATAAAAATTATATTTGCGGCCCAGCATTGTTTAAAGCATCTTTGTTTCTTTAAAGAAAACAAGACTTACTCTAGTCAACAGTCAATGTAAGGACAGTGAGAAGTGACAGCTGTAGTTGTTTTTTTAATGGCTAAATGTAGTAAAGTTACAAATTCCCTGGAGTCTTAATAACACTGGCTCTGAACAATTAGGTTTGTATTCCCCCCGAACCTGCATCTTAATCTGCACCCCAATTATGTACAAAATAAAGGTGTTTTCCTAAGTCTTTCTGTTTCATGTTCCGCAAGAGGAGAATGCTCCCAGAACTCTGCCTCAGTGTCATCATTGTTCCTCAGCTAGATGAACAAAAGTGTGGGTGCTTTGCTACAAGAGCTATAGCAACAATAGAAGAAAGGCTTCCCCGAACATGCTCTGCTTTCCAGAAGTCAGCTTCAAATCTATCCTGAAAAATCTAGCCAATACCAACCTGGTTACTTCAAATAACTACTCATGGTAACAAGCTCACACCTATCTGTTACCACTTGACGGCAAAAGACCTGATGAAAAGTGAGGGATCTTTCAATAAAAGATGCTCAGTTTTGCCACGCCCCCAAATTTGGATATCTGGAGTTGGTCAGAGATTGGCATTTAATGCAATAGCCAGTCAACTAAATGTTTCCATTCTTAGTTTATCTGGACATTGAGTAATACAGTCCACATAGGAGAAAGATAGTAGCATTGGAAAATATGAGGTATGCATACAGCATTTTCATATGAAAATATGCTGAAAAATCCACATTATCATATTTGAACTTACAATGACATTTTAGGACACTTGATAGAACTGAATATTCCCCTTGCTAGATGACCTGATATGTTCTCCAGAAGTAGAGTAATGCATATAGGGTATACAGTGACAGAGAACTGGGTCCCAACTTAAAATTTGTTTTTAATAGCACTAGCAATTCAAATAGAATGGCTCTTCATATGAACAGCTTAAGGAAGTAAAGTGACTTTTTAGGCAAAGAGAAGGCCATTCTAAAAGCAGATTACTTATACTTACAAGGAAATGAAGAGAATGCAAGTTCTCCTTCCTCCCTTTAAGTTTGAGACGGGTTCCTGAGAGATATAATAAGATCACCCTGGGGTTTTACCAGCTGAAGATAAGCCTTGCAGGCAGCCCATTAGAGAGGAACACACAGATCCCAGCCCCTCCTCCTCTCCTTCCCCCCATCCTCCCTTAGAATGAAAAGAGCATGTTATTAGCAAAGGTCTGCACAGGAGACCAAGCGCTGTGCACGCGGCACGGTTCTGCAGTGATTCCCATCTCAAGACTCGCCTGCTCTTCCTCCCCTATCTGATAAACTATACATCCAAGCAGTCTCATTAGGGCACCTATCACCAAAGGGAGTGGAGATGAATCAGTCTGTGCCCCCTCCCCTCTTGGCTCTGTCGAGATGATTTCATTGAAATGTTCATTTTCATCCCTGCTGGCAACATGAGAATGGAAGTATTTAACCTGTTTCCATTACTTATACAAATTACCATTATGGGGTAGGACAGATGTTAGAATCACGCCACATAACTGACTTCCATACATTCTTTACAGGAAGCGTGAGGAGCAGGAAGGCGGCTAGAGATCATATTATCCAGGCTCAATAATGTTCTCTCTGTTACCAGATTCATTAACTTCGCACATCAGCATTTCACTTTCTTCCTTCATGAAAATTCCCAGGCTAGTTGGACTCATTTAATTTGGAGAGAGAAACCTTTGTCAGTGATAATGTTTTGATCAGGTGTGTTAAGAGAGTGGGGAGGAGACCGGGGAGAGGGTAGGAGGGAGGGGCAAGAAGAAAGAAGAGGGGGAAGAGGAAACAACCTTGTCGAAAATGTTACCTTCCCAACATGAATGATAAAAGAGAAGTCAGTTAGAGACGCTGGTACTCAAAGATGGCTGTCACTTCAGATAGGCACGGGCACAACTCACCCAGACAGGTGACACTTTGGTGGAGCAAAATCCTGCTGCATTATTGAGCATACCAGGGATGGGGCTGGGAAGATTGCAGGCCCAGGATGCCTGGGGCACCTAGAGAAGTGAATTCAGCAGGTGAATGGATTTCACTCTTCATTTGCATCCAGGAGTGAAGTGAGAGACAAAGTTTCCTGGCTAAAAAGACGAAGAAGGTGCTTGAGTCATAGTCTGGGTTCAAGCCTCCAGCATTCTTCATGTTATTCTTCCCCGATACCCAGAGTAGAGGGTGAAATGATATGCCCCATAATGAGGGGGTACTCAGGGTCCTGATACTAATTATTACTTTCATTTCCAAAAATGTAGCCTAAACAATTCCTAGTCTAAGGATTTCTCTGACTTCTTCTGAACGGCGGCCTGTGGAGTCCCTGAGTCCACCCAGGATCACATTGCTAGACGCCAACTACAAATGGGATTGTTGGAGAATGTACAAGGCTCAGGCAACACAATTTCTAGGAAAAGGTTCTAAAATAAAAGATTCATTTATGGAGCAAAAGAAACAAACAAATTCCCTTCCACCTGTTTCCACAGGAAAGCCTTTCTAGGACCAACTGAAGCAAACACAGATCCTCAACTCCCAACCTCTGACACAATTTCCATGTTTCTCTTTCTCCCTCTGCCTCCTGTGGTTCTGCCCATTAAAATGCTTGGAAAGAAATGCCAAGTGTGCTTAGCTTCATGAGAAAAAGGAGGAAGAAAATATCCATCGGTAGAAAAAAAACACATTCGAAAAATCTAAACTATACTACACGAGTGGTTGAAAAGTGGAACTTATTTTAAAGCCAAGTCAGATGTTAAAAAAAAAAAAAAGGATATTTGAGCTAACTGTTCTCAAATACCTACAACAATAGTCCAAACGAAAAAGGGTATGCACATGTAAATATATTATCTGTAGAAAGAGTGAAAAGCCCACCACAATCAGAACCATTTTTGTCAGTGACAACATTGAAATCCAATCTCAAATAGGAATAAAATATATTCTTGGATAATGATTCACCCAGATAGAAAGAAGGGCTGTTTTGTGGTTTGTTTGTTTTTTTCAGTACACTTGTAATTTATTTGGGAGGTTAATAATGTACTATTATTTTGAGAGAAATAATTTGTTCTTGAGTAAACATTTCGAACCACAGAATATCTGCCTAGCCAGCATTATACTTTGCATTAAAATGTCATTGAATGATAACAGGCTAATATTTGTTGAATCCTTATTCCAGACCAGGCACTATCTTAAGTGCTTGACATAGATTAAACATGTTAGCTGCTCACCAACACTACAAGGGGAAATCCTGTGATTACTCTCCATTTCCATATGAGGAAACTGAGGTACAGAGATAAGTGAAGTGCCCCAGACTGCACCATCCGTAAGATACAGAGCAGGAATTTTCCCAGGTTGTCTGTCCTGGAGCCAGGCTCCTGACACATGGCCATGACACTGCAATGGTCATATCTATCAGCAACAGTAAGTATAAGACTGATTCTGGTTTCCGAATGACTTGTTTGTGGAATCAGGCCTTTGTCTACATGAAGGTCAACACAACTGGTCTTGGGTAGTTCTGCCTAAAAGTTGTGGTCACATGTATCTGCCATGACAGGCTACAGAGGACAGCATTTTCAGGACTGCCATTTATGGGATGGCCACAAAGTCCTGTCAGAATCTGTTTCTAGCCACGTCAACCCAGGCACTGGCATAGAAACAGAAAGTAGAGTGATGGTTGCCAGGAGCTGGGGCAGCTGGAAATGGGTTTTGCTAACAGACACAAGTTTCCTTTTGGCAAGATGAAAAAGTTCTGAGGATGGATGGTGGTAATGGCTACACAACAACGTGAAGGTACTCAGTGCCACTAAGCCATAGGCTTAATAATGGCTAATAAGATAAATTGTTTTATGTTTATTTTATCACAATAAAAAATTGGAGGGAGCAAAAAAGCCTGCTTCCAACCACGCTGACCAAGCTCCCTCATCGGAGTTACTGCACCCCCATGACAGCTGCCCTACCTTGGAACAGGTTCCAGTATCCCCACCCGAGCCACCCACACCCTGCGGTCACATGATCAAAGCACAGGGCCAGGTCCCCTTGAGCACAGAACCACATCTTTTTTTTTTTTTTGAGTTGGAGTCTCACTCAGTCGCCTAGACTGGAGTGCAGTGGCCGCTCCCGGCCACCGCAGCCTCGACCTGCTGGGCTCCGGCGATCCTTCCGCTTCAGCCTTCCGAACAGCCGGAATTACAGGCGTGTGCTACCACGCCCGGCTGATTTTTTGATTTATTGTAGAGATGAGGTCTCGCTGCCCAGGCGGGTCTCGAACCCGCGGGCTCAGGTAATCCACTCACCTCAGCCTCCCAAAGGCGCGGGATTACAGGCTGAGCCACCGAGCCCGGCTAGAACCACATCTTAATGGATCTCGGGTCTTAGCAGCTAGCAGAACAGAGCCTGGAACAAAATAGATGTTCAACAGATGGGATGATGACTTGAAGACTGAGTAGATATTCAGTTTAATCCAAAGAAAATAGATGTAGATACATGCATTGAGGATGAAGCTTTTTCATACACATGATATGTCAACTTCCATATGGTCCAATCACCTGGGAAGGTGAGCCCTGCTGCACTACAGTAGAAATACCTCTTTTATCAATCTCTAGCATAAAATACTTGTTTCAAAAGACTTTTCTTACAAAATTATATTTCCAATATGCTGGCCACCCAACCCACATGGCAAAGTGAAGTCTCACACCATCAATCAAATATAGTTCTTCACAAGTTCCAAAGGCCCTAATGATTTGACTGCAATGGGAATAGCACATCAACTGGAATCATAAAGGGAAGAAAATGGGGTGGAAAAGGGAAAAACCACCACTCTGAAATCCTGTCTCAGAAGATCCATCTTTCCTGAGTTGTGCCTCCTGTTAAATCAGTAAGAATATCTGTCAGAGATAGCCTGCTACACCATTTGGCTGATGTCAAACCTAAATAAACCAGATCAGAAAACCAGCGAGTGGCAGGAGGGAAATGAATGGGCACAGAGCAGTCTCACTGTAACTCGCATGGTTTGCTTGCTGATTTTTTGGGGGAGGGGGAGGAGGGAAGTCGTGGCAATCACTGCAGTCATTTGCAGTACTAATGTCCAATTCAGCCTCCTTTCATTCCCCTGATTTAGGTGGTCAGAGTGGTTTCGTAGCCGACACGGGGAAGCTGCGCTGTTTAGCAGGCAGTTTAATGGGAAACTGGCAGTCTTATTTCTTTTCTAGATTTGGTTTGTCACTAGGTCTCCATTACATGCCACTCAGCTTTGATGTCTTTGGACAGGACTGATCAAAAGATGTCATTTGACCTACACAGCATGGCAGAAACTTGGAGAAGTCTCATAAAGCGACACTCTGGCTGTAAATAAAATGACATTATTATTTCCTCTCTCCTATCATGTAGAAAAGCCAATTATGGTAATGCACTGCATGTCAATGAAAATACAGCAATCTTTTTGGAGCAGCGACTGCAGGCATCAGTATTGCAACTCTCCTTCCTGGGAAAATTTGCCCATTGGAAAATGAAGAGGAAGGAGGTGATAGATGTCTTAAAGACGGTTAATAAAATCCTGGACAGCCAAGAAAAGTGCAAGTCAGCAAAACAATTGGAAGTGCAAAATGCAAACTGTTAAGTTTCCAAATTATCTAATAATTTAATCTTCAGTGATTTATATTCTGTCACCAAAATGGCCAGTATCATGTCCTGTATTTCTTAGCGTTTGACTGACAGGAAGGGTGATTTATGGTGCTAATAACCTCCTTCATACCCACTTCTTAAGGACACTGACCTGGGGAGAGGGGGAATTCTGACCTTGTCCCTGAGATTCATTTAGAAGTTGCAGTCATAAGGTGCAGTCCTGTCTGCCCTGTGTCAGTAAGACAATGTAAAATGTCATGCAAAATACTGTGCTATTGTTTTAGAATGCCCAATTTTATGCACTTCTACTTGTGCAAAACATTCACCATCATTCTCCTATTCCAGCACGTGTCAGAACTAAATATGCATACAAAAGGTCTTCCTCCCCCTTCTAAGAAGCAAATGCCCATCTGAAACCTTTCTCACACCCAACTTAATTTCTATAATAAATGGAGGCTCTCATTTAACAGTGCATGATTATTCATTCAGCTCAAGAAAGAACCAGACTCCTTCCTCCTCCTTTCTCCTTAGTACTCCTGTTGTCTTTCCCTTATTCAGAGATACACAGAGACTGACTTGGGATGTGCTTCAGGACCTCTGTGAGAATCCCTGCCACTATATGTGCTCTGGAGGTAATGGGCAGCCTTCCATCTCCATGCTCAATCTTCAAAAAAACCTTGCCCCACACAGTGTGGCTGCTAGACTGAACAGTTTGTGGGCACAATAGAGTCTGCCTGTTCTTTGACCGTCCCATGGACCCAAAATACAGCATAAGCTTGTGTTCTCTGTTGGCATCATTTATTCAAATTTGGGGAAGCCAGCTTCAGACCAGTCTTTGCAGGATTATGGGCAGAGAGCTGCAATGTAAAATGAAGTTTCCTCCCAGAAGACACATTTTAATATTTCTGTATTCATGGTATATATTCATTTTGAGAAAAAATAGAACCATGCAATTTGTGTCCATCAAAGAAATCAAAGAAATAAGCAATTTTCAGAGCTACTAAATCTATAAGAGAAATAAAAACTTTTTGGCTATGTTGGAAAATTTTTTAAATGCTTTAATTGTTTGGGTAAAAGAAATCTCACTATGACAAATCATTTCTAAGCACACATTGCAACCACATCATTTTCCCCTGCAATTTAATTTTGGTGCATAATACAGAACAGATTAAATTTAGAAGCTTCATCAAATTTTAGTAACTTTAAATAATATTCTTTATGTCAATACTGCCAGGGGCTTAACAAGATCTGACATTTGTAAGGCCACAAATCGTTCTGAACAGACGCCATGCGAGTCCCCACCAGGACTCCACACACGACTCCTGCAGGTGATCTATAGGAGCCCACAACTATAGTTCTTGACTCAAGCACCATCAATTGCAGTCTGCAGGTGGTAAGCAAGAGAAAATTTAAGCTGTTCAATTTTAAAGTCAGTTTTTGGCTTTCAAAAGACACCCTTATGTTTCAACAGAATATAAGACTGAGACCTGTTTTTCCTATTACTCTGTGGTGCTTCCTTAGGATGGCATTAATTAAAATTACTTCTATGTACAGGTGGGATTTCCATTCATGAAAACTCTAGTCAAGGACTGGAGGCAGCACAACACCACCCAAAGTTGCCTCCTTACTTGGGGCCCCATGTTTAATTTCACATGAACACAATGAAAACGGGCTCTTTGAATTCTTGTTGCTACATGGAGGCCTAGTGTTATCCACAATCTACAAATTAACCCATTGCATCTAAGTCCTGAGGCCTCCTTCAAAGAGCTACTATTTGATCTACAGCAGTCCTGACTTAGAATTCTAGAATAGATCGGCAAGTTTATTTCAACAGGTAAGTGTGAGGGCAGGGTGAGGCTCTAGCACTGGACTTGAGTCTCCTCCTCACCACGTGTGCGTGATGCCCAGTGGTCTGTCACCCTCCCAATCACCCCTGTGTTATGGGACAGCATCAGCCACACACCCAGAGGTGGGGGACTCTGTGGTCTAGGCTCAGGGCACTGAAAAGGTGAGCAGTGGAACTTTGTGTGCTGATGAGATGCTGGTATCGCTAGCTTTAACCACAAGTTTCCTCCAGGGTTCATTAAACCTCAAGTTGGACAACTTAGTTCTTTCTAAAGAACACATTTTAAAACTAAGAATGATTCCCAAAACACATAAGAAAAAATGATCTATTATTAAGCAATCCTAGCCAAGTGTATTTCAGTAAACATAAGTACTGTATTATCTTTTAGATGGGAATTCATGAGCTTCACTTAAGGAGGGAAAATACTAAATTCATCATAACAGAAGAATGACAACATATTTCTGTATTTCTGAATTTCAAAGGGGTCATGTCTAGAGAGTAAGAGGGGATGAGATGGGGTAGAAGCAGGTTTATCCACTGGGTATTTCATTCTCTACCCCAATATTAAATTTTATGTGGGGAATCTAGGAGTTTAAAAGCTTCACATTTTTGTGTAATAAAAAAGAAATACAATATCCTGTTGCTATGCATAGTGACACTTTATGCAGGAAAGAAAACCATTCTCCTTAGCTATTCTTTGAAATATGACCTACGACGTCATTTAATTTTTGAAAACCCTAAGGTCATGTAACACACTTTCTCTGTCATTTGTAAGTACATTAACTCAGTGGCCATACGACAGTGAAATTATAATAATGGGTTGCTAAAATGGGTCAGGCAGGCATTGCATTTCATGTTAGCTTCAAACAACCATCAGGATGCAGCTCAAATCAAATATGACAGTGGAAAAGCACAGAGTTTACTTTTCTTAAAGTGTTTCTACTTACTCAAGTACACACGCATGACGAGCCAAGGGGATCCCACCTCAGTGGTGAGCTGCAAGAAAATAACTCTGCTGAAAGACAAATTTCTCTTTTTTAAAAATTCTGCTTTAAAAATCACAGATGTAGAGTTAAAAGGAAAAGAAGAGGTCAAAGTGGGCTGCCTTCCAAAACATTTCTCTACCACAGTCCAAGATTTGAACAAGTGGGATCACATTCTGCATGTAAAATTGCTCCAGTAAATTAAAATATTTTAAAGCGGAAGCACATTTAGCATATCCATTTAAGCAAAAATAATCTATTTTAATGACACTTCTTGTGTGCTAAACTCTTCTGAAAAATAAGAAGAAAAAGAAAGTAGAAGTTTATTTTGCAGTATATGATACCTCTTTGCCTGAAGTGCAGTTGAGCAAAAAAATGCCTAGAGTTCATAACTAGAAGTGTTTGTCTCCTCGATTCAAAAAAAAGGAAGTTTTGGGACTAAAGCTTACGAATAAAACTTTTTGAAAGAAATTCAAGTATGTATGTCCCAGTGAGCTCATCCTGACTTATTTCTACATCCAGTATCTATACAGTTCCTTCCTTTAAACATGCCGCCTGGCCTTCAGCTTAGCTCAGGTATTGTACCCCTGAGCCACCTTCAGGAGACCCTGCCACGGAAGCCCACCTCAAATCACAATCACCCTGGGTTCTGAATAATTTGCTAACTACCTATGCATCAGAATGAAATTCCTTTTAAGTAGCCCTTTCCCTTTCTTCTTCTTTTCTCTACACTAAAATAATAATACTAAAATCTGTCAGGATAATAGTTCCTGGGAGAAATCTAGGCACAAGGCTGATGAACACAAAGGCACAGAAACACCATCCGCATGCAAAAGTTAACTGAATGGCAGAGATAATTGCTAAGATAATTATTTTGATGGAAGCCAGCCGAAAGTTTCAGTAGTGTATTTTACTATTCTTGTTAAGAGTAAACTCTTCCTGTTAAGGGTAAACTATCCATTTCAGAGACATGCTATTCATGAACATATTTACTGGATGATACTTTGTTTTCAGTTTCTTTTTGGAAAATAATTTTTAAAAGCCGGGGACTTTAAAAGGACAGTTAGCTAGATAAGTTTTTAACACATATATATTTCTGATTATTGTACTATAAGCTTATAAATAAGTGATATTATGTAATCTTATGAAGCAGTATCTCTAGTCTATACAACCACACTGCACTTCATAGCAAGAGGAGGAACACAAAGGATATTATGAACTATTCTATGGTATCAGCTTTAGCTCCTTAAAAGTGGTAGAGTTGACTGACAATGGAATTTAATGTAGTATATAATAGCCTTGAGCAAAGATACAATTATAGCTGAAAAGCATCTTAGATTCCTGACTGTTGCTAGCATCATGGTATAAATCAACAATTGCTTCTTTCCTTTTCCGCTGCAACCTCCTCCCCTCCAAATTCAAAACACAGAATCCTCCAGTATCAAAAACTTCATAAAAGGTCATTTTGTTTTCCTCAGGACCATAAAAATAGCAGAGCTGGATCTGACATGCATATGTAAATCAGCTCAGAAAAACACTGATTTTCCTTCACACTCAATTATTGTATCTGTAGAAAAAAGGTTGATAGAAACACCACGACTAACAGAAATCACCATCTCTATGATTTAATTCCAAGATGGAAACAAGAAACATAGACATATAGGAAACAGTTATTGTTTCTTGGGACCATCACTTAAAGTAAACCATTTTGTTAACTGATAAGTGCATATCTAAATTAATTTTATTGTGTTAAGAGTTAGAAATGACAACATTGGCCTGGCAAGGAAAGGGGTTATAAAATACTAGTATACAACATCATGTCAGAGAATATATTGATTATTGATAACTTATTTATTTAATAAGTTATCAATATTTGGGTTAATACTTAACCCAAAACAAAATGGTATATCTCTCTAAGAGACTGGAGAACAAAAGAGAGGGAAGATTCCTGAAATGACAGTGACATAAATGGAAATTCAGGTAGATCCTGCACTTACAGCACTTCATGGTCCTTAAAAAGGTGTTGTAAGTCAAAGTGATAAAAGTTGAATCTGATTCCACCACAGAAATAATGTTAGCTTGAAAGATCACATTCCTGAAAAAAGATTGCATGCCCTTTATTTTAAAAAATATGACCACAAGTAACATATTTAATCAAATATTTAATGAACCTGCATACTGAATAGTATAAAGCTTCCCGAAGCAAATATACATTAATTGTGGAGGCAGTATTGCTTAATATAAAAAGCACTTGACTGCTCATCAGAAAACTGAACTCTCATCGCAATCATATGACAGATGTCACTGGGAAACATGGAATACAATCCATAACTCACCCTGAGTCTCCTTATCCTCATCTGTGAAAATGGCAGGGTTGGAGCAAACGATCTCTACAACCCATTCCAACCTGAAAACGTTCTTTGACCCCCTTGACGAAGCCCAGAAGCGGGATACCAGGCATAGGGCACAGATGTCTAAGAAGACAGTGGGCACAGCAGGGTCCCATGAGCACCAGTATACTCCCAAAGTGACACACTGAGCACTGGAATGAAAAATGCTGGGAGCACCAGGAATATAGAGCTCCCAGCCTCCCAGGAGGAAAAAAAGTGCTTAAAAGTATTTCTCAAAGAGAAAACATAGGGCTTCCGATAGGTCTAAATGCAGAGAAGAATAGGAAAAAGGCTGAGGAAGAGAAACTGCATAGAGACAGGTAGTGTCGACAGAGACTGCACGGTGCTTGGGAATTGAGAAGGGCCTTGCTTCCAGCCCATCATGAAGTCTGCATTTTGTTATACAGGACCAGGCTTGAGGCCAGATATATGCTTAACCCAAAATGCATTTTAAAGAGAGTAAATACAATTTTCTCAGGTGTAAAAGAATGAGCCCGATGATCCTAGCCAAGAGGAAAACTGATAATTTATATGTATATCATAAGCCTATAAGTCACATTCTCTAGGTCTGTAAAGACCATAGCCTTCATAGCCCCTATCACAATGCTTGGTACACACTCAGCAAATATTTGTTGAGCTGATACAATAAAGAAGAGAGAAAGACACACACAACTATCTTCACTATGATTCAATGTCATGCCAACGTTCTTCCCTTACTTCACCATTCCTGCCATGATTTTGTTCCTTGTTCATTTGTGGGGGGGTTTTGTGTTATTTATTTTACTTCTTTTCCCTCAGTATCACAGAACAAAAAGGCACTTTCTTAAGGTCTATGGTGATCATAATCTTCTGGTAAACTCTTGGGTGTGAAATAAATTCTGAGAAATCAGGGAGGTGTCTCTGAACTCTTACTTGTGTAAATTTCTCTCTAAAAGGCAAAGCCTCCAGGAAAGGTTTTGCATCTCTCTGGACTGAAAGTCTTTCTGCTTTCTCAGGTCACTATCTCATCGAAATCAGAGCTTTCTCCTGCACTCTGAACTCACACCAGCCACACCCCTACCTCCTGGAGAGAATACAGGCCAGTCCTCCAAATCCTCCTTCTCAGTACCAAAGGCCTCAAGGATTTGTCTTGAATAACGGCCAAACCTCGTGTGAGCAATTATTTTAGCAATTTATTTGCTTGTTCAATATTCATTATGCCAATCTGTAAAATTATCCTATATGAAAAGTAACATGCACCCCCCCACCCAGCCATCCCTCCACCTCTCCGTCAAAACTCCCACTTGATGTTAAATCCCCAAGAACAAGTCTCTTCCTTTCAGTCGAAGGTCCTGTAGCATTCAAATGATGACAGCAACTCTCAGAAGTGCACTGTGACTTCCTCTTATCAGTCATTTGGGCACTCAATACACTATGTAACTATGATATGAGAAATCATGTTTTAAACAAGATGGAAAGAACCAGAAGCCTTGAAGAAAGCCCCGACAGAACTCAGTCCATTACACGGTGGGAAGGCGTGTCAGTGTGGGTGGCATCCTCCCTGGAGGTAGGGGTCAGGCTCCCTTTGTGCTGGGCTGAAGTACTAGGTGTTCTCACCTCTGGCTGTCATGCCCACGGGTGAGTTTATGGTCATGGGTGCATGGGTCGGGTCGTGTATTAAAAATGCCAGTAAGAACTGACAAAGCTCCTGACATTCTTTAGCGACCATTTTTCTATAAAGAGATGACTGTTGTCCTTCAAAAGAATCACCCTAGGAGGTCGTAAATTTGTTACAATGATATGGCCATTAATCAAAGCATTTTTTGCAATTCTCTTTGGCAGAATTAGCTAGCTAGCCTCTTACAGGGCACGGTTTTTCACTGATGGTCCCAAAATATGCCACCCTCGTCTCTCTGCCTCTCTCTTCATCTTTCCAGCGGGTCATGCAGTAGGTATGACGTCAATTTGTCAATATTCAGGTTTTCCTTCACCGGGTACATTGTAAATCTGTACTTCCCCACTTCCTTGGCCTGGGATGTGAGTGTAAGTGGCACTGCTTCCACCAATAAGATGTGAGCGGAAGTGATATGGCGCCCCTTCCGGGAGAAGTGTGCACACACAATCCACCACGTACCTCCCCCTGCCACAGGCACCAGCAACGTTCCGGAAAGTGTATGAGACGTTCCCAAAAGTATATGCGCTTCAGCCTAGCACTGCGTGGGAACAACATGGTCATCCCTGGAGGTGGGTGAGGAGTATAGGCAACACAGCAACATCGGCTACTTGGAGACACAGAGATTAGAGTTGTTCCTACAGCCCCCACTCTGACACATTCCTCACGTCCTGCCTCATGTCCTTGGGTGTGTATTTAAGGGCTCGGGGGGCTCAGTCCCCTTGGCAAGGCCTCTCAGGTGGCTGGAGAACCTGTACGGTCACAGGGAGGCGAACTGCAGAACCAGCCCGGCTGCAACTGGCAGCCAGGAGAGAGAACCACACTGCCAGTGGATGAAGGGACCTGCAGCCACTTTCCTTTGATATCAGAGGTGCTGCAAGGACAGTAAGTATGAAATGAAGAAAACACCTGAAGTCAAAACGCCCGTGCGTGCCTTAAACTTGGGAAGCTAAGCCTGGGCCTGTTAGGTATCACTGCTGTGAGTTGAGGTCTGTTGCAAGGTGAAGTGAAGGAGTTACAAAGGCAAAACCGATGCGCATCTCTGGAAGCTCACGGTGAAAAGGCTGGGGGGCAGGGGTGGTCATCCCACCCCCAGCTGTCCTCTGCAAGCCTTTATAGACCAGACCAGCAGCTTCCTGTGTCTCTCCAACATGGGGCAGGCAATATGAACTTCATGCATACTGGAGTGTGAGAAAAGAGGAAGACGATGACTTCGCCCACATACAGAGATTCTGCCAGTGCCCTTCTGCATGTTCCAAAACCATTTACTGAGCTCGAGCTACTTGGCACCAAACTACCTCTGTGGGGGATACGAGATGAAGACAGTCTTTGTCTTCCTAGAACTTAAAGGTAGGATGTGAAAAGGCACCCTCAACTCATTTCAGTATAAGACAAAAATGCCGGAAGCACTATCCTGGAGTTATAGGCTGAATGCTAGGAAAGATGCAAAAGCAGAAGAGATGTTTTATCTTGTCTATGAAGATATAAACAACTTTCCTTTGTTGTTGAAGTGAAATTATATGTTAGTGACCTAAGACTAAGGAAATATGAGGAGCCACAGGCGAAGAGGTTGGCCTGGGGCACAAAAAGTACCCCTCTGAAGGCAAGCCTGCCCTCATTTGTGTATTTGTGTATTCATTCATTCAGTGATTCACATGCAGGACTTTGCCTAGGAAGAGACTGCTGATAGCTGTCAGGGAAGTACAAAGCTGGTGAGAGGCCTAAAAGACATCAGTACAAAGCGCCTCAGAGCAGGGGATATTTCACACACTCAAAAGTGGAAGGTGGTGACACCTCTCTGAAAAAGCAATTTGAGAATTAAAAGTACACATATTCTTTGACCCCAGGATGCATATATCCTTGGAAATAAAAGCACCCGTAAATATCCAGCAACAGTGTTTGGGGTGGCCCACAACCTGAAATAGCCTGAACATCCACCAGTAAGGTACAGTGTTCCCCCTTATCCACAGGGGATATATTCCAAAACCTCCTGTGGATGTCTGAAACCCTGGACACTATACATACTGTTTTTCCTATACGTACATACCTATAATAAAATTTAATTTATAAATGAGAGTAATAGAAGTTATGTGAATGTGAGCGCTCTCTCCCTATATCTCCCCCCCCCAAATATTGTGCTGTACTCACCCTTCTTGTGATTTATCAATCTGATAAGCGAGATGGCTGATAAGTGACTAACGGGGACAGGTAGCCTCTACAAAAGGGTGAGTCATGTCTTGGATGAGACGGAGTGGAACAACATGAGATTTCATCATGCAACTTCAGAATAGCACGTGAATTAAAACTTTCAAATTGTGTATTTCTGGAATTTTCCATTTCATATTTTCAGACCATGGAACTGAAACCATGGAAAGCAAAACTAGGTAAAGAGAGCCTAGTATAAGAGCTACACAAATGTGGGTTAGCGACACCTTGAAAAGTTTGCAGCAAGGCAGATACTTAGGAAATATCTCTCTGGAGTGAAGATCATGATTTATTTTTAGGTGAGAAAAATAAAAATTATGCAGCAATGGATTCCATATTTTAGAAAATAAACCCCATGCCTGTGTTCATGTTTTCATATGTCTGCGTGTCCAGGCTGCTTCTGTATTGGTTACCTTGGGGGCTGAAGGAAAATGAGATGGACAAAAACGGAAAGATTAGCAACTTCCTTTGATTATTTTTTTAAATTACAAAATGTCAATTCTTTCTTTATGCAACTTTTTTACTATTTGTAACGTATGTATTCTTTTATTATTTTAAAAAATAGTAAGTTAAGAACACATGAGTAAATAGCAGCTGGCACTAACATCACCATTATTGTCGTCATCATCATCCATCAATGGCTGGCATGGTCACCTGCCCTGCTCTTTACTGTGAGCCCAGGGTAGGAGGGCAATCCTAGATGGACACTCTGGGACAGTGTTTTTCAAACTAAGAGCCAAAACTTATTAGTGGGTCATGAAATCAGTTCAGTAACATCCTTTTGAAGAAATAGAACATAATAGACAAGACAACCTCACCTGTAGCAAGGTATGTTTCTGATATACTGATATACACATTTATATACTATATTGCCATGGAAAATATATTACTGAAAGGCACTGCTCTAGGAGTAAAAAAACTTCCCTTTGCCTAAAGAAAAGCAGCCTTTATTTTTTCCTAATGAGAACAATAAAGCTAAATCTCTTATATTTATAACAATGCAAATACTTATAATTTTATATAAAAAGTATCTAACCTTCATAGCAATTAATTCACATGTGCACATTAAAAGCAGCAGTTCTTATGTGGGATTTTAAGTCTGAATAAGTGTATATGAGTACACTTGAGATATGGATGCATATGAGATGAGAGCACTAAAAATACTCTAGAGGTGTTATTTCAATACAAAATATACATGGCTTGGGGGCAGGGGTACTCGCAGAGAGCGCTGGGCAGTGTTTACCATGTGCATTCCACCAACAAAACCCACGTTGCCAGTGGAGGAGCACAGAGGCAGGGTCCCTTTACTAGCCTTCATACACCGCAATGAAGTCACTCTGTGCCACACAGGTGAAGGAGAGTTGTCCCCCAAACGTAAGAGCAGCCATCAGCCGACAGGTCCTATGAGCAGGTCCAGGAGCATCACTCCACAGGGTGGGAATTCCTCTCTTCCGACACTAACTTGTGCACCAACTCTCAGATGTCCCTCTAATGACGACAGCGTGACACTTCCACAGCACTGAGTGCCGGCCCCCATTCTAAGCACAACCAGCCATTGTGTATCATTCACTCCTCACAACAACTGTATCATTTTACAGACAAAGAAACTGAGGCTGGTGACATACCCAAAGTCACAGAGCTAAGAGGTGGCCGAGCTTCTGCTGCCACAGGAACATGTGTCAAGTAGCTACAGTGAGGGGTGGTATAAAGGGAGCGTATAAAGATTCAATGGGGCCCAGGGTGTTTTGACATGCCTCCTTGACAGAAATACCAAATCAAACAAAAAATATTCCAGAGTCAAAGCAAAGACCTTTCATTATTTATTGGCAGATACCAGCCTATTTTTCCGGCTGACATCAAGTGGCTTAAGCATCCTCAAGACCACATTTTTTAAAATTGAAAATTTTCCTAAATTTCTAATTTGTAAATAACCCATAAAAACATTTACTGATAGAAAGTTGGGTTCAAGCACTTTCTCTTATTAATAGGTTAAATTCTCGGTTTCTCTGCCTTGCCCTAGCCAGGATTCTGAAACATGGGCAGAATTATGTGTTTCTTTTTGGCATGTGATGAGAAGAGACATGGTTAAAACAGCAATAAAAAGGACCCATCACTTTTTAAAAGTTAAGCATCTTCTATGTACATTAAGGTTTTTGGTAAATGTTTCGAATGAATTACTGCAAAGGAAATCACATGCTACTTGGGGCCTTGAGTGATCTGTCAATGAAGGAGGTTAGTTCATTAATGATCTCCCAATTGAAGGTCAATTTGATAAAGCTCTTTGGCTGTCTTCTTTAAAATGGCAACAAATAGAATTATGGGCCGTTTCATCAGAAATGCAGATATAGTGGGTGTCTCACATACATCTTTGAGGCAATAAATACACATCACCACTATTTTCTGATAAACCGACAATAAAATCAAGTTATCTGAATATTTTTAAAAGAGCAGCATTTTCCCAT
The DNA here is from genome assembly GCA_027257055.1 of Cephalopachus bancanus. Lineage (NCBI taxonomy): Eukaryota > Metazoa > Chordata > Mammalia > Primates > Tarsiidae > Cephalopachus > Cephalopachus bancanus. The sequence continues at coordinate 431,890 of JAPVLO010000525.1, forward strand.
AAGTCTGGCACAGGTAAAAATACTTAGTCTGAAAACCATATCTTAAAGATAAAAACAAAAGTCTTAATTCCAGCATAAAAATGCTCCCAGCTACCTCATGAGCCATGGTTTGTATTTGGGTGCACAGCAGGTAAAATTCACAATGTTGATATATTTTTGTGTCAACACACATTGCTTCAGAAATTATCCAAAGACCTCATTGCATATAATCATAAAATTACCAAAATCATTAAAAATTCCAGACAGAAAAGTTTATTTAAAGAAGAAATGAGATTCTCCCCCCACATTTATTTATTTCATCTAATTCATAAATCACTAAAACGATGAGTACATGAAGATAACCCTAGAAGATTCCAGTGAATTGCCCTTAAGTTGCCAGTTCTGTCTTTCATTCTAATCATTAACAACATAGATACCAAGAAATCTCTCCCTTCTTCATTTTGTGGCATTTTAAAAGAAGAAAGTGGAACGATACAGTAAAGACAATGATATTATATCTTCTTTTCACATCAGGGAAAGAAGACTGAGTTTAGGCTACAGAATAACTATACACACACACATGACTCCCATGGGTCATGGGGTTCAGAAACCTCTGTAACCCAGCTTGTCTGCTATGACCAGACCGGGGACACTTTGATCAGTCTGATTTCTGGGCTTTAATGACTCAAAATTAACTATGAAAAGTTCCCCTGCTACCAAAAACAGCTTTGCAATTATTTTAGAAATGAAACCTAATTTGTAAAATAATGACACAGTGCCTATCAATGAGAAGCAATACTACTTTTGGAAATGAATTCCTCTTAAAGAACATACTCCTTACTGATTATATTGAGAATAGGTCTTTTTTGAAAAATTATTGTTATTGAAAGCATAGAAATATCTGTTTCCACTGAAAATACCCTTACTTGCCTATTTAAAGTCATCTGAGTGTCTCTATGCACTAAAATGTTATCGTTCTTGCCTTGGCCAATATCCCTATGAAGATAGCTTCCAAATTAAATTCCTAATAAATTAAGTTAATAATTCACCTTCATTAAGTAATTTAATTTCTTTAGTGAGCAATAAATAGTTCTCATGACATTCTTCTAGGACATAAGTACAAATGTTATTTTTCTTCATTAGCTCAGTCTCCTTCTGAGTACAAGAAGTAAAATAAATATGCAAAAGGTGGTTTATTTATTATCTTTTGCTTTTGTAACTGCTCCATCACTGCAACAATTCCTCTGTGTTTAATAGCAATCAAACAATTCAGGCAGCTATGTACAATGAAAAATAATTACCTAGAAATGTTAAAAACTGGACTTTAATTCCTTTTATTTGTGCTTAGTTGGCACACATATATTTTAACAATCAAGAAAATCGCACAGGTACTAAAACATACAAGTGGCATTTCCTTATACTATTATTAGATACTGTTTCATATATAGACTCTAAAAACAGTTATATTTTAAGAAGTGACAATTGGCTTATATTGTATCCCCAGCTATGTTAGAGGAAACAAAATGACTGGTTAGAATATAAACGTTATTATATATAAATGTAAATGGCATGTTACCTGTATTTAGCATATTTGTATCCTATTGAGCTAAATGTACCCTGGTGGTCAAATTCACACATTTAAGTAACATTTCCTACAGCTCTACCAGGCATGGAAGAGCAGCATACCACCTCCATGGAGGTGTGAAAATGAAAAACTAGAGGTGAACAGGCAGACGTGAATTCAACCAGACCCACGTATGCTGAAACAACGCAGTGAGCACCATGCTCTTCCAAATGAAATATTAGAGAAAGCATCCCAGAGGAGAAAGAAAGGAAATATACATGTCAGAAGAACAGAACCAAATAGTTTCCAGCAAATTCAACACAAAAGACATACACATTAAAACAGATGCAGAAAAGATGTTTAACCATTGAGAAATTATATGCAAAAAGGTTTCCACATAAAATACATACAGAATTTGTACTATTAATTATTAAAAGCATATCATCCAGTAAAACCACAACTATTCAGAACCCAAGTGGGGAGTCAGTCTGGAAAGCTGAGTTTCTGGATAAATGAAGGTTTACCCTTTTAAACAGAATTTTGTGAGAATATTTAAACACTGGAATATCTGCATAAAATATACATGCTTCTGCTAGCTGTTAAAAACATACTGAATATAATTAGAATTTTCCTTACAACTAGAAATAAAACCTGTGAACCATCAGTGATGACCACTTGACCACCAAGAGGCACAATATGAGTCCATTTTCAATAAAGGGCTTCACAATGCTGTGGTTTTTGTATTATTCATTCTTTACTATAGTTGTTTTTTTCCTTTCTTCTCCCTTTCTATTAGGTCATCGGCTATCATTTCTCCCTGTTATCTGTGTGCCTTTCCCTGCTTTCAATTTGCTATTTTTAATTTGCTGTATCTTAGAAGAACAGATATTCTTGAATATCAGAACTGTAACAGAAAAATAAAAATTAAATGGTGAATGAGAACCTGGATATATCATCTATGAGTAAATAACAAATTAAGTCCATGGACTGCCCATGCTCAATGTCTATATATTTTCTGATTCTTAGTTCTGTTCTAGAAAAATAATGATGGCAGTTAATTGCTTTTTACATAGATTAATTTTTACTGTTTCAGAAAAGATGTACATTTTTGTGAATGTTTCAAACCCTTATTTATGCATTATCATATTAAATCAACCTAGAGACCCATAAGGCAGTAGGTATTACTGTTTAACTGATAGGTAAAAATAAGATGACGTCAGTGGACACATAACATGTTTGCTCAGCAAAACATGACTGTCAATTCTTTGCTTTAACTTCTAAATTACAGTGTATTCACATGGTAAACCAAGATCTAATTTTCATTTTAAAAACCAAATCGAATCACCAAAAAAATATTTTACATTAGGTTAGAGATGATCAGGGGAAACTACCCAAAACACGTAAATATTACAGTAGATACGTTACCCCAGGACAAGGGCCAGGGGCTAAAGGATATCTAGATTATTCAACGGGAATTAGGCATGTGCAATGAAAATAAACACAACAAATACAAACCCATATGATTTTACACTTTTTAAAAGATTCATTCACTGCCATCAGATATTGCTGACCTAAAAAACCGGTGGGTAATTTTTAAAGTAGCACATTTGGTATATCTGCAAAAGGCCTTTCCTAAAACTGAAGACTATGAGAAAATGAGGAGGATTTCATTATTAACACACCTTTTAAAAATCAGATCCTTCCCCTCACTGCCTAAGCCCCTATCTAGTGGGAGTTTTAATTTTCACAGATAGTCCTTTTCACTATTTCATTGTGTTTAAGCCCCTTTTCCCGCCAAATCACTCTGAAAGATTTCACTTTTTAAACAGTCATCCTTAACAGACTTGAAGATGGTTTCCTTTTCCAGGATAAATAATCCCAGTATCTCACTGATTCTAAATCAGCCAAGTAAAAACCTCTGCTTCCCAAACTGAATAGCAGAGTTCCTATGCTGCGGCAGACTTGGTTGTTTTTAATTGTTGATTATTTATTTGCAGAAGATGCTTTAAGCCATCACTGTCAACTGATATTTGATATCCAAAAAACTCCCCTTTGATTCATTAATGTTGGAGAGCTACTATGTTTTTGCAAAATAGGAAAGCCACAAGAGAAGTTCACAATTAAAAAGTACAAAAATCTAGAATGGACCTACCATATACAAAAATAAACAATATCATCTACTATAAAAAGTACATTAGAAAGATATTAAAAATCAACAGTATCCCAGTGTACAATAATAACAACTAGCAGCTAAAAATATAATAGGAAAGTCACTCCATTCATAAAAGAAAAAACCATAAAAACAGATAAATAAGCTAGGAGATCTCACACACACACACACACACACACACACACACACACACACACAACATGAGGGACCTATGTGACAAACCCACAATACTTTATAGTAGCAAATAAAACAAGATTGAATAAATTTTGAAAATACACCAATGTTATTTTTAGAATGAGCTGTTTTACTACTATAAAGATGCTGAGAATTCCTAAATTAATTTATTAATTTAATATGATTCCAGTCAAACCACCTGAGGTATTATTTTTAAGCTGACACAAATGATTTTAAAGTTTATTTAGGAGAACAAAAAAAAATAGTCATTGAAAAAAGTAATGGACATAGGGGATGGGTAGAAGGCTATAAAATTATTTTAAATGTTTCATATAGACATATTAATTAAAACAGGGGGACACAGGGCAGGCATAGACAGATCACTCATTGAAATCAAAGTGAAATTGAGAGACAATACCAAATATACATATAAGAACTTAGTATACAATAAAGGTAGCATTTAGAATTCCATGTAAAAAGGATGGATTTTTTTAAATAAATGGCACTGGGAAAACTGACTCTTTACAAAAATAACAATAAAGTTAGATGCCCTCCTCACACCACATACCAAAATGAATTTCAGATATGTCAAACATTTAAATATAAAAAGTCAATCCATGAAAATAAAACTGAATATTTATGTAATCTAGAGGATTGGAAGGCGCCTTTAAACATCATTTCAAAAGCAGAAACCATGCAAGCAAAGTCCAATTAAACTACATAAAAACAACTTAATACATTTTTAAATGCCATATCCCGGAGAAATGCATGCTGGTAGGATTGAAAGTGTGCTCAACCTTCCCAAAGGCCAGTTGGCAGTATATGCACCAAAGTAATTTAAAACATCCAAAACCTTTGACCTGATCATTCTACTTGTGAGAATTTATCAAAGAAACGATATGACTATTGCCAAGATATACATAAAAAGATATTAATTACACAGTTATTTATGACTAAAACTGAGAGAGAACCAAACTTCCACAGTGGTTGATTTCTCCAATAACTTGTGCATATCAATAAAATGGGATACCATGCATGTACCGAAAATGACAACTATATAAACACACACATACACACACACACACACACACACACACACACACACACACACACCCCTGCATAGGAAAAGACCTAGAAGGATTTACACCACAATATCAATTTTTGTTATTTCTGGATAATAGGATTTCAAATAAGCTTTATTAAATTTTAAATTTGTTTTTCTTTGTTCATGTCCTTCTAAAATAAACCTATATCACCTACATAATCTTAAAAGATAACAGAAGGTTGCAAAAACACCACAAACTATTTTTTTAATGTCGAACAATCATCTGCAACCACAGAGATACTAGAATGATGAGTTAACATCTTTATTATAGCTTTTCCAAATGAACAAGAAGATAAGCGAACAAAGCAACAAAAAAATTCACAAATAACATGAGCAAAAATAATTCAAAAAGGAAAAAATGTATTTGTCTAATAAAATATAAGGAAAAATTGTTCATCTTTACCTGTAATCCAAGAAATGCAAGAACAACACTACTTCACAGTCACTAAATTGGCAAATTACAGAATTAAAAATACCCACATTGGCAATGACCCGGGGATTTGAATGCTTTCAAGTACTGTAAATAGAAAGACAAATGGATACATTTTGAACACAGGTATACAGTAGGTGCTAAAGTTTGACCAAACAATGTCAAATTTTAAAGGTACCTAAAGAAGTAATAGTGACAATGTGTAAAGGAATATGTAAAAAACTGTTCACTATGTAGTGAGTGAAAAAGCAAGCTGATAAATGCTACCATCCACCCATTTTTGTTTAAAAAATGTACAGAGGCCAAAAAAAAGAAAAAAGAAAAAGAAAACCCTGAAAGAATTCAGATAAGAATGTTCACAGTAGCTACCTTGAGGTAGAATGATTTTTAATAATGCTTTTCAGTTATTTATTTTTCTGTATTTTTGAATTTTCCATATAACATGAACACTTCTGCAAACAGGAAAAAAATCCAAATAATTTATAAGTTACTTCCCCATAATTTTATCTCAAACTAGAAAGATTAATAGTTTCTTAGTAATGGACTTTACTAGTAAAAAGAAGAAAAGACCATTGATAAAAGCAAATTTAAAAGATTTTTTAAGACCATACGACAATATCAGTGTAGTCTAAGTGGTTCGTGGTGCACTGGATTAACTGCTGCACTTTTGCTGCAAAGAGGGTCCCCTGCAAACAGGCCCAGGGACGGGGCATCCTTAGGAGACAAGTACTGGATAGGAGTCAGGAGTCCTCAGACTACCCTTTGTGCACTGCAAGGTACTCGGCCTGTCCATGTCTGGACTTCCCATCACACTAAAGGAACCCATCAAAGATTTATTCTCTCCCATCCCCGAGTGTCATGCTTGCATTGCTGTTACCCTGAGCCCCCATGTTTGATGATATGTGGTCTTTATTTATCCCAGAAACATCTGGGAAGTAAAGCATCCTATGACGCTCTCTCAGGAACTTACTCTCTAAAGATGAGCTCAGCTCTGCCTCCTATGGGACCAAAGGCCCTTCCTGCAGAAATCTTTCTTCCAAGAAGGCAGGAATCACATATTCGTGCTGGAGATTGACTGATCCATTCATTTACTGTCTTGCTGGTTCATTTTCTCTTTCACTCACCAAATGCTAACTTTGTGTCTAGCTGGTGCCAGGCACTGTCCAGGGAAGCAGAGAGGCAAAGGGGAATTGGCTCCCATTTCCACTGCCCTTGCTCCAGCAAGGATGGCAGACCTCATGAGAAACAGCGGGCTGGTGACAGAGTGCATGCTGGCCACTGACTTGAAGGAAAGAGCCCATGAGTGACCATGAAAGGGCTTCTAAAAAAGACGGAACTTGGTGCTAACAGAAGTTCTTCAGGTGCCAGTCGGGGTTGGCGTGAGGGCACGGGTGTGCCAACGCAGAGCGCCTATATCCCCAAGGATGGAGGCCCAGGGATGGAGGCCAAGGAAGTAGCCTGGTGGTGCCAAGCCTGGGCAGAACACCCTCTGCCTCTAACCCACTGCACGGGTGAGAGGGGACACTGAGGCCCTGGCAGGGTGCACATGTTCCCCAAGGACCCACCACAGGGGCTAGCAAGGTACTGAATTCTTAGCCTTTCTAGAACAATGTGTTCCCTCCCTGGTCACCATGGGAAATGCTGCAGGAACATGATCAAGGAGATGTGTATCTGAATGGCTTATCAGGTAGTAGATGGTGGTGACAATGCCAATAAGGGGTGGCTGCAGGGACAACACACAGAGACACCACAACCAAGACCTGGAGACTCAGGAACCCTGGGTGTGAGGGCAGGATGGTGCCAACAGACACTGTGCTTTTCCCTTAAAGAGCCCATGAGCAGAAATAGGGGGGCAGGCAGAGGAGCCAGTGGGGGAGGGAAACTCCTGGGCGGACACTAGATGCTCTGCCTAGAAACCATGGCAGTGGGAGATAGCCACAGCCACGGGGCTTTCCAACCAAGCTCTTCTCTTCTCTCCTTCTTCCAACAGGCCACAGGCGCGAGGAGTTTCCTCCCTAAGAGGCAGCATGTAGCTATGTGATAGAGATATAGAGACAGAGACAGAAGTAGAGGTAGAGACAGATACAGATATATAGAGATAGAGATTAGGCATAGCTATAGAGATACAGATGACAGATAGATACAGATAGATATAGATACAGATAAGGTATATAAATTACAGATATATAGATATAAGATGATACATAGATATAGAGATATATAAATAGGAAGAGACAAAGATATATAGATATAAATATACAGATATAGACAGATATGGATATAGATATAATGTATACAGATATAGATAGATAGATAGATATTGATATATAGATATATTTATGAATACATAGATATCTATATGGGTAGATATAGATAGTATATATATAGTAAATAGATACACAGATATAGATGATATAAATATGGATATAAAGATTATATAGATATACAAATATAGAGATATAAATAGATACAAATATATATAGAGATATGGATATACACAAGATTACATACATATATAGATATATAGATATACAGAGGGTGCCAGAAAAATGCATGTGCATTTTAAGAAAGAAAAAAACTTTATTAAAATTGTAATACTCAGTATATATCAATAACAAAACACAAGTCACGTTTGACTTCCGCAGTTATAAGAGGTGCTCAAAATGGTTACCATCAGTGTCCAGACACTTCTGATTATAGCGAACTAAATGTAACACATAGATAACTTCTCTTAAAATGTATATGCCTTTTTTTGGCACCCCTGGTATCTATAGATATAGATAGATAGCTATAGATAGATCTAGATATATAGTTATGGATATGGATATAGATATGATAGATAATATAGCTATAGCTTATTTAGATATGGATATATAGATATACAGATATAGATACAGATTTGTGCATCATCCAAGCAAAAAGTGCCCCCCTAGGACAGCTGGCTTATGACCCTACTTGTTGATTACACCCTAGATTTCTGAATCCTTGCTTCTGCGAATGTTTTAAATCATTCATAAAGAAATTCCAGGCTTGATCATGTAAGATTTAACAGAGCAAGTCGACACTATACAAGATAATTAAATGATCACACTTTGCAAAACTGGACACACTAGACAAATATTATTAGGCAAATATACAGATAGATAGATATGTCATATTTAACTGAAACTTTGGCTTCCCATAATATCTATAAAATTGATTCCAAATAAGAAAACTTTTAGAATTTGTGATTTTTCTATTTTCTTTCACTTCAACCCTCCATTAATATGGGCCAAGTAACAGTCAACTATATTTATTAAAAAATATGTTTATATGATCAGTCCCGTATTTGAGTTCAGCATTACTCAATCTATCCAATAAGAAATAATCCTTGGATTATATATAATAATAAAGGAATATTGAAACAATCCCCAGTTAATGCCTGAAATACACACATGAAGATGAGCATAAAAGAAACATGTAGATGGAAATCTATTACTTTCTAGACTAACCTAAGGACGAATTCACATCTATCACATTCCACAGGCAGCTTCACCATATGATATTTCTGAATGGAAAAAGTCTTCATTAAAAAACAGCAGAATTAAGTTGGACCCAAATAAAAATTTTACACTTGAAGTAGATTGCAATTATTGCAGCCCCTGATATCATGGCCGAGCTCCATTGCTAATATCGCCTGTAAACATGATGGAAGTCCTGTCTGCTGGATACTGCGTTTCCAGTATAAGAAACATTTCTGAAAGCTTGCATGCATCCTTTAAAAAAAATAGTTCTCGATGGCCTTCATGGTTCCAAACTTACTAAAAAAAAAAAAAAAAAAAAAAAAGGACGATAGTCCTTATCTTTATATTTTAGAAAACAGTGTTTTGTTCCTCTGGTTTTTAAATGCAACCGGAAGCCTAGGATTTACTTTCACTTTGCTTGCACTGTGGCTCTGAATAAATAAAACCTTTTGCTATTACCCTTATCCATTCAAATGAACAGGAAGTAAAAAAAAATAGTAAAGTCTGAACATTTCAAATAAACACAGCAACAAGTACATTGAGCGATAAGGTCACTGATATTTTTTACACTTCACAAGAAGGACAAAGCTAGGTTTCACGCCGTGTGTGTGTGTGTGTGTGTGTGTGTGTGTGTGTGTGTGTGTGTAGAAGGAGAGCTCACATATATGTGTATGCTCCTGTGTTTCCCCCTTCTAATTAGATAATTCAGAGAACATCGGTGAAATTATGAAAACAGCTTCATCTCCTTATCAGAAAACTGCTTTGCTGAAAAAGCCTTAAAAAAGGCAGGCACTAGTCCTCACAAGCAGGATGGGAGAAAAGATGTTTTCCAGAATGAAATTTCAGGGAATAATTCTTTTTCAAAGCAAGATAACTTAAGGAACAAGGCAAATCATGCGACTGAATCTAGCATCTGTTTTAAGTCATAAAGGCCATTACATTTTGAGGGTTGTGCTATTTGCTGTTTAACCAACTTTCTATAAAAAAATGGCAAAACGGCACATTTAAAACCAAGGGTAAAGGGACTCCCCTCACTCTGAGAAAAGGCACAGGGGCCTCTGAGCAGGAGCAGTGGCCCCTGGAGAAGAAAGAGTTCCCCCGGTGCAGCAGGGGCTACCCTAACCCAGCAGACTACACTGTCTTCTCAAAGTCAAGACACTAGCCACTCCTAGGCCCTGCCAGCATGGCCCGCTCCTGGTCATTCCACCATCCTGTTATATTTTTCAGAAAACCCTGGCATTTGGGGATGACGGATAGTCAGTGGTCACCGAAACGACACTACAGACTGAGCCACCTCCTGCCAGTTAACCAATGCAGGGTAGAAATGTCTACCAAATGCTCTCCGTGAACAGAAAACTGTATGGGAAGCCTCCATTTGCTAGAGCAGAAAGATTATTCAGAAGCCATATATACCACCAAAACACTGCAGGCTCAAACTCGGAATAAATCCTCTACTCCCTCCCCCTCCACAACATTTTCAAGCAGGGCTTTAGTACTCCATTATTGTGAATGTTCTTTGGCCCACAGCAAAAAATATTGACAAAATTCTGCTTTTAAGACAGTTATTGTCTCCGTATACTTGATAGCAGCCTTCACAAGTTCACCTGCTAGCATTAAATTCTTGAGTTTGGGCGAAAGGAGAGAAAATTTGCCACATCTCAAGCTCCAATGCTGTAACGGCAGCAAATCAAATTATTCTTTCAATTAAACTAGCTTTGTACCTAAAAGAAAAAAAAAAGGCCACAGGCTTTCTTCCCCCACACAGAGAACCGGAGCCATCACCCCTGTAAACCCCATGACTGGAGCATGATCTACATGGCTTAGTATTCTCAGATAACACAGCTCATAAAATTAAATCTATTCTCAGAGATTGCAGTATCACTGTGTGCTCTGGGCTTGCAGGCAATCAGGGGATAGAGAGCTCTGCACTGGGTGCAGTTTGATCGACCCGATGTAGGGATAGCACACCTCCCCCCCCACATACACACACACTCTAACCCATCCAAGTCTGAATGCCAACACCACAGAAATCAATGACACCCATCAGGGGTTGAACAGTGTCAGGGCCCTTACTGTTACCCCCACTCCCTTGAGATGAAGAGGGAGCCTGGTAGCCCTGAGACTCCCAGGACTTCCTTGCTTTTGCCCCAGGATAGACACACATTAGTTACATTGTAGCACAGCAGTGAGACAGCTCTGAATAGACACGCAATATACATGCATCTTAGCCAGTTTCCTTCCAAAGAACTGCTAGAGCTGGTCTTTAACAGGAAATGCCCAACTAACAAATGCTCTGTGTTCGACTTTCCTTTCAAAATGTCTGGTTTAGAGAAGCAAAATGTGCAGCACCCACCTTGGTTGAATTCACATTTAGAAGGTAAATATGCTTCAATCGCCTGTACAAGTGGTGAGGACATGTTTATGGGAGGAAGAGGAGAAGCCCCTTCCATGGCACTGAATTTGACTCAGGGCATCGTATTAGGGGGTGTCAGAGCCAAGTGCTAACCAAGATTTAACACCAGAATAATCGGGGCAACACTTTGTACAATAAAAAATAGCTTTTTTCTACTAGGGTACAAATACAATGGGCATGTATTAGAAAACTTAGTACCTTTGGTTAAGTGCCATGATGGTGAATAATTTGTGATAGAAATTAAATGACAGTGACTTTATTTTTATTTTTATTTTTTTGAGTTGGAGTCTCACTCTGTCACCCAGACTAGAGTGCAGTGGCCGCTCCGGGCCACCGCAGCCTCAACTTGCTGGGCTCCAGTGATCCTTCTGCCTCAGCCTTCTGAGTAGCCGGAATTACAGGCATGCGCTACCACGCCGGGTTGATTTTTTTGATTTATTGTAGAGATGAGGTCTCGCTGCCCAGGCGGGTCTCGAACCCACGGGTTCAGGCAATCCACTCACCTCACCCTCCCAAAGGTGCGGGATTACAGGCTGAGCCACAGAGCCCAGCTGACAGTGACTTTATAATGAAGCTGTGGGTGGGGAAACAGAACAATGCCCATCCCTTCAGGACCTGCCTAGATAAGACAAGAACTTCCCAAAGGTGAAACACAAAATCTACCATTTGACTAAACAACTTTTGTAGGGGTGAAGGGGGAAATTTGCTAAAATAAAATCAATCAGAATAAAATGAGAAACCAAAAGTTCAGCAGTTTAAAAAATCTGATAATCTTGTGATTATTGTAAGGTGACAGCCACGTCCAGACCAGCAGGGCCCTGAAAACCCTTTTTTTTTTTTTGAGTCAGTCTCACTCCGTCATCCAGTCTGGAGTTCAGTGGCATACTCACGGCCATCCCAGCTTCAACCTGCTGGGCTCTGGCAGTCCTTCTGCCTCAGCCTTCCAAGTAGCTGGAACTACAGGTGTGTACTACCATGTCCAGTTAATTTCTTTGATATATTTGTATATCTCGCTATGTTGCCAGGGCTGGTCTCAAACTCCTGGGATCAAGCAATCCTCCGGCCTAGGCCTCCCAAATTGCTGGGATTACAGGCGTGTGAGCCACTGTGCCCGGCCTAGCTTCATATGTATAAAAATGGAAAGGACAAGGTAGTATCATAAAAACAAAAAGAATATTTTAAATACCAATTAAATCGTTATAAAATAACACTGACATACCCTCCAAATTCCGGGGGTTCCTGTGAATGTCTTTACTTTAAAAAGAGATTCACCTACCAAGTGCTAGGTCCTATTTGTTTCTGTAACTTCAGGTGGCGCTGGCCATTTTCCTGAATCCAACTTCTAAAAATACCAACGTGGAATTCACCTCCTCCCTACTCTTCTCTTTTTTACCTAAAGGCAAGAAGTAAATCCAGTTTCTCTTCACAGACTGTAGGCCTGGTTTTAATTTGTGCAACAGTCCTTTTGATAACAACGCCTAGTTAAAACATCCATTGACAGTCCGTAGCAGGCATTTAATGGAAGGAAAATCTAATAGGGTTCCACTGCAGCTCCTTCATTAACTTTTAAAAGAGTTCTCTCCTCGAGTGTTAGCAGAGGGAGAGAGAAAGAGACAGGGGCTTGCTGGCAGAGAGAGACAAAAAGAGGCAGAAACGGAGATAGAGATACAGAAGAAAGAGTAGGGAGGGAAAAGGAGGAAGAGGAAGAGGGAGAAAGAGAGAAACAGGAAGGGGGAAAGGAGAGAGGCAGAAGGCGATGGCGAGGGAGGATGAGGGAGGGAGAGAGGAAGGAGGAGGAAGGAAGAGAGAGAAGAGAGGAGGGAGGAAGGAGGGAGGGAGAGAGGAGAGGGCATTTTCACGTATTTAGGCCTGGATTATGAAGCTCTGAAAGGAATCAGGACAAATATTCTTTGTTTTTCAGCCACCTAAACAAATCTTACTAAACCAAGCCTCATTTTGTAACTATGACCCACTGTCTTCAAGTCCTAACAGTAAGACTTACAGGAGACCAGATTCCCAGGCCTCACCCGGAACTGGAGTCCAGTGTTGTCCTGAGCCTCTGGAGCGCAGAACACCCAAAGCCTTCTCTACCAGGATAAAGCAAGGACTGAAACAGACCTGAGACTGGCAAAGCAAAACCACCACAAAGGAAAGGCTTACCATCCCATGCTCCGATGCAACCACACGGGCCCTAAGCAGGAAGCTGACCCAGCCTCCCCGTCAATCCCGGGCTCTGTAACTGGGCCAGTTCTTCCTCCGCTGGTTCACTAGGGTCTGCTGCCAGACTAGGGTAACATCTCATGGGCTAAGACATGGCTTTCCCAGCATGAGAATGTTCTGTACAAACGTGGGATGGCCATGGAGGGCAATGTTCACCACCCTTGGAATTTGTGGAGGTGTGGGGAAACTCAGTGTTCTGAGCCCAAGGCCCATCTCCCCACAGTTTGGCTCCACACTCTGCCTTGAGTCTGCCTACCCAATTGGCTTGCTCCTTCCTGATCTGATCTAGTTAGCCCAGCAAGCTCATGCCCTTCCAACAAGCTTTTTCCTCATGTAAAGCCCCAAACATGCGAAAACATTTCTCTTTCTTCCTTCTTTCCTCCTTCCTCCCATTTTGAGTCGGGGTCTCACTCTGTTGCCCAAGCTGAAATGCAGTGGCATAATCACAATGATCACAGCTCACCACAGCCTCGACCTCCTGGGCTCAGGTAATCCTCAGTCTCCCATATATAAGCACACACCACCATGCCTAGTTTATTTTTTCGTTTGTTTGTTGTAGAGACGAAGTTTTGCTATTTTGCCCAGGCTAGAACATTTATTTATTAGTAATGCATCATATCTTTTCATTATGATTGTGGTGTGTGTGTGGTATGTATGAATGCACGCACTCTGTTACCAAGTTGCATGTGGTCTGAACTGTCCCTCAGGAACATATATATTGTGTTACAACCAAAATGCCTGCACCAAGACCCTCTTGATAATTTTAAGCAAAGGCAAAACTATCCAAGTTAAACTCCAGGAGGACCATGTATACCTAAAGTACACATTTTAAACGTTTTTGGACTTTTAGGTTAATTAAGGGTTGCTAAGTCAAAAGGTCTGCATAACAGGTGTTTGTCATTCTCCTAGATCTGAACATTCCTCATTTATTCCTACTGAATCAGTCAACAAATGCTGCTGCAAATGTGACAGGGGAAGACGGGCCTTTTCCAACTGCTATTTACAATGACAAATCCACACTTATTCACCCTTCAAACATACACAGGCTTAGCCGGGCTCAGTGGCTCAGCATGTAATTCCGCGCCTTTGGGAGGCTGAGGTGAGTGGATTGCCTGAGCCTGCGGGTTCGAGACCCACCTGGGCAGGCGAGACCTCATCTCTACAATAAATCAAAAAATCAGCTGGGCGTGGTAGCACGCGCCTGTAATTCCGGCTACTCGGAAGGCTGAGGCGGAAGGATCGCCGGAGCCCAGCAGGCGAGGCTGCGGTGGCTGGGAGCGGCCACTGCACTCCAGTCTGGGCGACAGAGTGAGACTCCAACTCAAAAAAAAAAAAAACATACACAGGCTGCCTGCAACACAAAGTTCCAGATGTCCTCACTGTCCCCACCCCTCAGCCCACCCAGACAGAGGCATCCTCTGGGTTCTGATTCCCTATAACAAGTTACCTGGAATTCTACTGTGACATACATACATCATCTTCCATTTCATTAAGAAGTACATGAGGGGGGACCCCAAGAAACCTGAATTTATTAAAAATTGTGTTTATTCTTACATGTTTAAACTTTAGTCACCTTCAAAGTACTCTCCGTTTGATGCATTACACCTATTGTGATGCTTTTTCCACTGCTCAGAATGGTTTTTGAACTTGTCACAGTTTTGACACCTTTTAGTGCATCTGCCATTTTTTGTTTCACCTCTTCCACATCAGCAAAACATTTCTCTTTTAGGACTTTTTTCATCCAGACAGGCAAACAAACAAACAAACAAAAACATCACTCGGGGTGAGACTGGGTAAATGGGGGGGGGACACGGGGGTCATGCCATTTTTGCTCAAAAACTGCTGAACAGTCAGCCTGGTGTAAGTAGATGAAATTGCAAATCACCACCATGAAATGGGCAAATGAAAGAATCTCCAAAAAAAATTCACTAAAGCCAAACACAGCATCACACAATGCTAGCTGGTACACTGATGCCAATGGGTTCCTAGAACACTTACCTGTGCTACAAAGGGCCTGCTCTCCAAAAAAATAATTCTGGCTTGGGGGTGTCCTCCCTCGTACATATGTACATCTTTCTCCCAAGTGAGACATGTAAGCTCACTGAGTGCAAGATCCATCCTGCTAATCACTGCATTTCTCCAAATGTCCTGTTGAATGTTTTGGATGTGACAGATGCTCAAAAAAGGCTGCTAGAAGAATGAACCAGAAACCAGCTGAGCTACGTTAGGGTGTGAATGACACCCTTTCCCAGAGGTGATATAAAAGTCCAAACACAGAATGGACCAGTCCAGGTAAGCCCACAAGATTTGCATTGTCCCTGCCTGACCTTGGACCCCACAGAAAGGTGCCTGTCACACCCCAGCTGCACCTGAGGCTGTGTCGCTCAGGTGCTCTGCACCTGGGACCCCCCCTGTGCTGCCTGCAGGCCTCACAGCCCCATCTCCCAGGTGTGTTCTGCAGAACCACAACACCTCAGGGGCAGCAGAGCTACATGCAGGTTAGAGCAACACACACTCACGGGGAAGGATCTCATGGGGCAAAGGAAGACAGAACGGAAAAGGAAAAGGTATGGGTTCAAGACCCAGGACCCATGGATAGTAGGGATAGATCTACCTTACACTGACAAATAGAAGCTACAGAACAGTCAAGTGTTATAGCCATGAAACCCAAGCTAGCATTCTCCACTCAATTCTCCTACTTTAAGCCAATACTATCCACTCACTGCTGAACTCCTACACTTTTATTATCACCAAACCTAACGATGACAGCTCTGCTAATATTTGTTCAGTAAGTGCTGGACCTCATGCAGAAACATTTCTCAGCCATACGATGTCTACAATCGATTCAGCAGACATCAGCTACCACTTTGAAGAGGATAGGCCATAACCCAAACCAAACAGGAGAAATATTTTGTTATTCAGTTGCCAGATGTCATGGAAATGAGTTCAAATGACAAAGGATGTACCCATTCACTGACCACAGTTTGCTTCGAGATGTATCATGGAATCACAACAGTGCCAGCTTCTAGAGCTCGAGCAATCCAGGGACCCTTCTTTTGTATCACCTCCCCACCTAGTAAAGTGACAGGCACCTTGCTGCTGGTGCATAAACACCTGTTGATGCAATGACTTCCTACTAGGATCAGCCAAGTCCTTCACATGTACTGGGAGACCTGCAATGTCCAAAGTCAAACTGATGGTCAAAATGGAATTTTGTTAGTTGGTCATTATCAACAGTAACTACTGGCTATCAGTAACTATCGGTTTGCCAACCCAATTACTAGTTGATTAACAAAGCATCTAGATCACATCTGAGAGTCAGAGTCAGTTAAATCTCTACCTCCTGTCTTCAATGAAAGCTGTTGCCCAAATGATAACACATGAAATAATGTTCTCCTTCGGCATCTGCAGTGGGTTGAGTAGTACCTCTTAAAATTCATGTCTTCCCAGAACCTCAAAATGTGACTTTATTTGGAAATAGGGTCTTTACAGATGTAATTAGTTACACTGGGGTGAGGTCACACTAGATCAGGGTGGGCCCTCAGTCCAATGACTGGTGACCTAATAACAGAAGTGAGGACTCACAGAGAGAAGGCAGACACGTGAAGACAGGAGCAGAAGTGAGATGCCACATGCTGAAGAAGGCTCATGATTGCCAAGAGCTGCCAGAAGCCATACGGGTGAGGAAGGGCCCTCCCCTGGGGTCTTCAAAGGGAGCCTGGTCCCAGAAATACCTTGATCTCAGACTTCAGGCCTCCAAAACTAGGGCAGAATAAATATCTATGGTTTTAACTATAAGTTTGTTTAACTGCTAAGCCCCCCTCTGGCTTTCATTTTTACTTATTTATTAGGAGCTTCACTGAATAGAGCAAAGAAGTTAACTAAGAGAACCATAAACAAAATGAAGTCAACGTGAGTAGCTCAATCAGAATGGAATGGCCAGCATGGCCCGCACCGTCCACAGCCAACACCTCGTCCACATCCACCTCACCCCCAGGATTCTCTTGCTCCCCTGCAGGCCCCTGCTCTCACTCAGCAACACAGTAAGTGGCCACCCAGATGGCACAGGGGAGCCGGGCCTTGGCCAGCAAATTCTGCAGTGTAATCAGTGCTGCAAGCTCACGATAGGGGAGGAATGGGGACTAAGCACAGATCTTCCAATCCCAGAAACACCACAGAACTGCAGACCACCCACCCACTCCAGACTCTGGAACCCAAAGACTCGCCCATATGCTGCAGTACACTCAAGGTGTGTCCTGGAGAGATGACCCATTTCCATGGGAACCTCTTTTGTTCACAATTGTATTCCCAGCATCTAAAACAGCATACGCTCAGAAAAATATTTGTTGATGAATGGTAGGGGGGAAAAATAGAACTGTCAGTGAAGCAGCAATAAGAAAAGCCATCTCACAGCCCAGTTGTGTTGTGAGGGTCCTGCCTGGGGTGCAGGTGCCCAAGCAGGCATCCCTGAGTCCAGCATGTGAGTCCTGTCTTCCTCCATCAAAACATGCA
Source organism: Cephalopachus bancanus (assembly GCA_027257055.1). Classification (NCBI taxonomy): domain Eukaryota; kingdom Metazoa; phylum Chordata; class Mammalia; order Primates; family Tarsiidae; genus Cephalopachus; species Cephalopachus bancanus. Next base: position 449,960 of record JAPVLO010000525.1, read on the forward strand.
CTTAAAAAAAAAAACCTCCGTAAATGAGCCCTGCTCTGAATGCATTAAACTAAATAGTAGGTTTGACTGGCTGTTAAAAATTATTGAGTGCCTCTTAAGATCAAAACTGAGTAGGTTTGTGTTTTGTAAGGGTTGCAACACTGTATAAAAACCCAGAGACTGTGATGATAAAATCTTGCTGTTTCTTCTTCCTTGCATAGGACACGGATATACCTTACAAGGGAGAACCCCCAATATCTGCAATTATCTTTTGGAGAACAGGCCCCTTGTAGTACATGCCTCCTCTGCTACATAAGTGTTCTAGGAACCCATCAGTATACCAGCTAGTGTTGTTGTGAGCAGCTGCATTCGGCTTCAGTGATTTTTTGGGGAGTGGGGGGATGAGACTCTTTCAATGCATTTGCTAATTTCATGATGGACAAATGCATACATTTATGACCATACCAGCCCACACAATACTGAGTATTCAGCATTTTTTTTAACCAAAAACATGACCCCCAGGTCCCACTCTTCCTATTCACCATCTCACCCCAAGCAACTTTTTTGTTTCCCCAGATGAAAAAAGTCCTCAGAGGGAAACGTTTTGCCAGTGTGGAAGAGGTAAAACAAAAAATAGCAGAAGCACTAAAAGGCATCAAAATAGACAAGCTCATAAACTGCCTGAACAGTGGAAAAAGCATCTCAATAGGTGTGTTACATCAAAAAGAGTATTTTAAAGGTGACTGAAGTTTAAACATGTAAGAATGAATACACAACTTAAAAAAAATAAATTCCAGATTTTTTTGAGTCCCCCCTCATATATTAGAAGCAATGAGCTCAAAGCATTCACTATAAAGAAAACACACTGTGGGCATCAGAGAGAAGACCTGGCATGTCCCCTGTTTTAAGAAAACTGTGTTTCTCGATGGTTCCATGACTGTGGCAGGGTGTTGATCATTTGTTTCCCTGCAATGTTGTTGTTGTTTTGTATTATAAATATGGGGAAAATGGGATTAAAGTATTTAATGCCTCCTCCTTGAGCTCCTAATTTATCCTTCAAAAATAAATTAAGAACTTTAGACCTTAGAAAATATAACTATCCTTGGAGATTGTTTAACATTTTAAAAAGTAGACTGTAGTTTTAACAAGCAAATCTAAACTTGTTTACTACTATCCTAAGTATGGATTTTGTTTTAAAGACTTCCCTCTCTTTCTCTCTCATATACATAGTTTTAGGATGTCACTTTCTCCCTGAAAGTGATGTTTCTGCAAATTTCAAGGATAGTCAGTTAACTCTTAAAAAGAGTTTATTGCTACTTTTTTTTTTTTTACCAAACTTGGGGTTTCTGTGACCTATTTAGATAATGTGAAGCATAGAACTTCAAGTCCATAGTTTTTCTACAAAACTTCATGGTTTACACACTGGCCAAGGTCCTAGAAGTATTCAAAGGTTTCGGTTACCTGTGTGCTGTATCCTGCAATGCATGGTCCTGTTCCTAGGTACCGCCTTGGGGTTCCTTTGCTGTGAACGGTGAGATGTTTATTATCGCGGTTTTAAAAAAAGGACTGAAGCTTTAATCCCAAGGAGCTTTGTTTAAGAAAATGAAAAGGTTTTTACAACCAATAACTTAAAGTGAAGATTTAATTTTGCATGGTCAGGCTGTCCATATTTTTTCATAATGAAATCTTTTTTTGAATTTTTATTTATTTATTTTGTTGAGTCAGGTTCTCACTCTGTTGCCCAGGCTGGAGTGCAGTGGAACAATCATGGCTCACTGCAGCCTTGATCTCCTGGGCTCAGGTAATCATTCTGGCCTCGGACTCCCAAGTAGCTGGGACTACAGGCACACACCACCACGCTTGGTTAATTCTTTTTTTTTTTTTTGAGTTGGAGTCTCACTCCGTCGCCCAGACTGGAGCGCAGTGGCTGCTCCTGGCCACCACAGCCTCCACCTGCTGGGCTCCGGCGATCCTTCCGCCTCAGCCTTCCAAGTAGCTGGAACTACAGGCGCGCTAGCTACCACGCTCAGCTCATTTTTTGATTTAGTGTAGAGATGAGGTCTTGCCAAGTTGCCCAGGCGGGTCTTGAACCCGCGGGCTCAGGCAATCCACTCACCTCAGCCTCCCAAAGACGCAGGATTACAGGCTAAGCCACTGAGTCCAGCTTTTTTTTTTTTTTTTTTTTTTTTTGTGGAGACAAGGTCTCGCTATGTTCCCTAGGCTGATCTAAACTCCTGGGCTCAAGCAGTCCTGCCACCTTGACCTCCCTAGGTCCTGGGATTGCAGGCGTGAGCCACTTGCACCCAGCCTTATAATTTCTTAAGAAATGCTTCTGAGGATCCCTTGAACTTTGATACAGAAATATCAAATACTCACATGATGAAGACCATGATCATGTAAACAGGGCTCTAAACAGGTGGATTTGCTACAACACTGATGCCCAGGGTCTCTGGCTTGGCTGGCCCTTCTGCAGCCCTAGGAACCCTGCATCCACATGGTCTCCTAAAGTGGGAAAAAGTGTGATGCTTCTCCTGGGGGGGTGTGGGGAGACACTGCCTCTTCCCACCCCTCATGCCTTCCCCTGAGCCTCTTCACTTGGTCAGCCTCATGGTGCTGCAGCCTCGTCCAGGTTGGATAGGGGGAAACAGAGCTGTACATGAAGCCACGCACTTTGCAGGCCCAGCCAGTGGGAAGAAAAGGCCACTTTCCATGACCTGTGTAGAAGCATGACTGAATTATCTTCCAACAGAGCCAAACATGTAGAAAAACACATATGTCCCACAACAAATTAATAATCGTATGTAATTTTTCTGGATTTTGCCATGTTTTTCCATTTAAGATTTATTCTTCATTGCGATTTCTTTTCCCATACTAAATAAGTAGGCACTCTCATGCCCAATTTTCATGATTTTGTACTTTTTTTCTTAAAGAGACACCCTCCTACCCCAACTGCCCTCCCCTCTGCACTATCCTGCAAATCCCAGCTCCTTTTCTGCACTAAGCACTGTAGAAACACACAGACTCTCTATCCCGCCTTCATCCCAAACACCTCTCCTGGGGGCTCTGTGGGGAGGCACAGCCAGGTCCTGACCTTGAACAAGCACTTTTCAGTTCATCTCACTCCAAGAACATGCCCCACTGTGCAGAAAACAAACCAACACCATCCGTGTGGACTCTTCCCTAGAACACTGTGATCTAATGTTCCAGTTGGACAATTCTTCATCATCTTAGAGTTCCCAGCATCCCCCACACAGGCAGCTACAGAAGCTGCTGGCCCTGACTCCACTCAATGTCCACACCTCACCAATGGGAGCTTCATCACGTGTAACAGTTGTGTGTGGCAGTCATATTGTGTCCAGAAAAACCAGTCTTAGGTCTATGGAGTGTCCGCACCCAACCGTGTCCTGAGCGCCCCTGTGGAAACACCTCCTCTACCTCCCACATGCAAAACTGCAAGAGCAGCACTACCAGTAGGTGGATCAAAAGGGTTAAAGGCAATCAGTAAGCCTTCTCAGGAAGGCTTCAATTAACTCATAAGTGGGACCCATAATGAGTTATTCAGAAACAAATTCATACACATGTATATTATTCATATACATGTTATTTATACACATGTATGCATGTGAGGAGTATGGCTGTTCTTACTTCATACATGGAGCATGAGAGCAACAGAAGGAATCACACCCCAGTGGGAGGAACCACCCTGGCATGCAACCTTCAAACAGATCTTAGGAATCCTTTGGTCAAGCTCCCTGTTGACACATCTGAAGAAACTGAGGTACTAAGGCCACCCTACAGCTTGTTAACAGAAGGACCAGGGTTCATCCAGGCATTCTGCCTCCCATTCCATTTCTACTCCCTACACCACAACAATCAGAGAAAGCATCTCGGGAGACAAATGACAATGAAAGCATTAACTGGCTCTGGATGGCTTAAGAGGTTAAGGAATCAGAAATTCCTTGGCTTAATTTCTATGACCATATCTGTCTTACTCTAGATAACCTTATAGCATTAATATATGGGACTTTAAATTCTCCAAGTCTCATCTATACATAGAGAGAATAACAGGATCACTATGAAAATTATATGATGGAGGACCACTCCCCACCCCCCCCAAAAACAATTCTTTTTTGGAGGTAGGTACCTCGTAGTACTGGATTCCTCGACTAGGTAAGTATTCTAGGAACCCAGCACCAGCAGTGTACCAGCTAGCATTGTGAGAGCTGCATTCAGCTTCAGTGAATTTTTTTTTTTTTAGATTCTCTAAATGCATTTGCCCATTTCATGATGGGTGATTTATGAGCACAACTGCCCACATTGCACTGAGTATTTAGCTTTTTTTTTTTTTTTTGACCAAAAACAGCATGACCCCAATGCTCCACCCTCTCTGTTCACCCGATCTCACCCCACGTGACTTTTTGTTTGTTTGTTTCCCTGGATGAAAAATTCCTCAAAGGGAAATGTTTTGCTGATATGGAAGAGGTGAAACAAAAAACAGCAGAAGCACTAAAAGGCATCAACACTGACAAGTTCAGAAACTGTTTTGCGCAGTGGAAAAAGTGTCTCGATTGGTGTACTGCAACAAAAAAGAGAGTATTTGGAAGGTGACTAAAGTTTAAACATGTAAGAATAAATATACGATTTTTAATAAATAAATTCTGGGGTTTTGGGGGTCACCCCTCATACAATGCAAGTGAAGTATGTGCCAAGAATACAGTCAATTTCAGTCACTCCTCAAATATTTAGCGAGTACCTACTATGTACTAGGCATGTTGTCTAGTGGTGCTGTATGTATAGCAATGAACAGACAAAAACCCCAGTCCCCACAGAGCTTAAATTCTAAATTCTCACTGCTATTATTATTATTATTATTAGATGCTGGCATTTTGCAAATGTCCATTGAAAACAATGAGTGAAACAGAAGAATATCACATTTAATATTTTATAAATGCATAATTAAATTAATTCCTTCAACATGCTTTTTATTTTAACCATCTAATAAGCTCGAGGTACAAATGCAACTTTAGGGACACTGTTAAAGAAAGATGCACCTTGATAGCAGGCTTTCCACCTTCTTGTCCAGATTTCTTCCCTTCCCAAAGGAGAGGCATGAGGGCGACAGCCATGAAGCAGCATGTTTTAAAGAAATAGGAAACTGTTAGAATTGACTGCTGAGAAGGTCACAGGAAAGAACGACCAAGACCCACACACCTAGTTTGAGAGGGAAGAACCACGAGGCACCAACATCCTCCCTCAGACACCAGCAGGGCCCCCAGGTGGTGACCGGCAACCAGAGCATGATGCATGTGTGCCATCTATCCTACAGAGCTTTTTTATTCGATACACATCTAGAGGCAAAGGCTCAAAAGTGGAGTTCAAACAGTGTCAAAGGCACAGCCCAGGGTGAGGTCTTCCCATCTAAACATGAAAGAACTGACGTGAAGACAAGGAAAGAATCAGATACCAGAGAAGGCAGGAAGGGGCCCCTTCCCGGGGCAAAGGCAGGACGCAGGTTGCTGTTGACTCACGTGAAGGCAAAGAAGAGATGACGGGGAGACAAATTAGAAAATGGATTTTTTGTTTCCCATAGTCAATCCTGATAACATTTATTTCATTGCTCAATGAAATGTTTACATCCACGGGATGCATAATAAAATATTTTCTATAAAGTTAATATTGATAACCACTTTAGTCTTCAAAATACTCTCACTATACTATGAGATGCATTACCTCAAGGACCTCCCTAGCTATTTTTCTTCTCCCTAGAACTGCAGGTACTCTAAATAAGTATTTATTGGATAAATAAACCAATGAATGAACCAACAATGGGAGAAATGAGCAAATGAACTCCATGATGTAGCAATCGGCCCAGTTATCACAGTTACAGTTAAGAAATCTAACAGTGAAGGAAAAGATATACTCTCTCTCAAGGTGCAGAGCCAGGAAGTCTTGGTGTTGAGATTAAAGCCACTCTGGTGCTCTTGACCTAACGGTATCCATGCACAAGCTGGGGGCCCCCTGGAAGATTCTAGAAGAGCAATAATGAGAGTCAGAGGCCCAATGCCGCATGTCAAGAAACCAAGGGGATTACACGTTTAATATGAATATTTCTTATTTATACCCCCACCTTCTTCCAAGAAGGATTTAAGGCAGATTGATTTACACCCAGGAAGGCTGTACTGATTAAAACCTCACGGTCGTGTACAGGAAATAATACATGTAAAACACTTCACAACACGAATGTAATACACTAACTTCTCACCCTGGGAACCCTGGGGTGCTTGGGCCTATGCCTTTATTACTAAAGAGTAAAAACACAAACTAACAATTATTACTCATCAAAAGCAGTTTTTCAATAGACAAAATCTTCCAGTGTGCTGGGTCTACTGAGAAAATGAAATAAAAGGCACTGCGGTACACCACAATATCTAAAATTTATTGTAAAACCCATCTAAAATATCACAGAAACAATTTCTCCCTTGAGTGTTTTATGAACAGCAAATGGGAGGAGGAAAAATATTTTTACGGATACCCTTGAACTAAGTTTACAGAAATATGTGTGTGTGAACATGTCGTATTTAACAGAAAAGTTAATGGAAATATCCAGAACCACGCAGCGTTTTTTTAATTCGAGTTGGTAGCCAACCAACTACCATAAAAGCACGATAATGAAGGCCATCTCATATACAAAAGATGCAAAATTTAATGGGGAAAAAAACCCTTTCAAATAACCGCACAGAAGCCCAGGCAGAACAGTTATTACTCCCAGCGCATCACCACTATCCCATTCTCCGGAACCATGTTTATTATGACTTATTAGATTCCGGAGCAACTGCCCTCTGAAGAGCGCAAAATACTGCAAAATAACTTTTAAAACTGCAAAAACTTTACGAGGAACACTTCTGAAGCTAAAGTATCACTGGAAATTGCTAGAGGGATTGGCAGGGAGAGATAAGGAAGTGGACAGAAAGGAAGACGGCAAGAAAGGAGACGGAGGGAGGAACCAGGGGAGCTACCAGGGGGAAGACAAGTGGGGTGCCCCAGGCCTCCCTGTTTCTCTCTGGTCCACAGGCTCTGGCTCTGGTCATCACCATGGGGCATTCATAGGCCATGTGGCCTCTGGCATGCAGAAGATCTGCCTGCATTTGCAGGATGTATCTCAGCTTCTTTCCACCTGTGTAGAGGGGGGCCCATCTAAAATTAGCATCTTCTAAGTGATAGTGGACGGAATATGAAAGAGAATGAAGGCCCCACTGTGGCCTTTCACTTCATACAACTCTGAAGACAACATAAAGGGAATTAGAGCTGGGCGCAGTGGCTCATGCCTGTAATCCCAGCACTCTGGGAGGCCGAGGCAGAAGGATTGCTTGAGCCCGAGAGCTCAAGACCAGCCTGGGCCACTGTATTAATTTTTTTTGAAACATAAAAATAAAAAGGAAAAAAAGGGACACCTGTGCAAACAACTTGACACACACGCCACCAAAAAAAGGTTTGTAAAAGCATTGGAAGGTCAGTTAATCAATCCTCCCAACCAATAGCAAAAGGACAGTCTTCCCACCCAGTGAACTGCATCCTCTGCAGTGTGCAGGGCAAGTGTTCAACAGAATAAGCACCAAGATGTGGACTTCAACAGTTCAAAGTATGAAACAGCCTTTCCAAGTAGAAGTGAAATGAATACAATGTAACCCCTCCAAAAGGAAGATTACTAAGAAAGAGATTATCAGACCAGGAAACGGGCAGTTTCTTTACAGGGGTCTTTCAACTCCCAAAAGCTATGAGCATTTACAGATTTCTAATATGAGTCCACTAGGCTAACTCCTACTAGGGACCCCACCCACTAAAAAAATAAAATACAATAAGAAGGATCCCAACACCTCTGTGCTTCTTAAATGTTAACTACTAGTTATCCAGAACCAATATGCATAACACTGGAGTAAATTTTAGTGTATTTCTTACAGAGCTGAGATGATTGGCAAGGTGTTCTTTTTAGTATTGTCACTGTATTTACATTTTCACCATGAAAATCAGCAGAAACATATTGGAATGTTGTTAGCGGAAGTTTTCAGTTTTTTTCCTTCCTAAGTAAAAGCATGCTATAATACTAATTTTAGCATATATACTTTATATATACATATATAATTATAGCATATATATACTTTACAAAGTAAAGTATGCTATAATGCTAATTCCAGATTCTCCAAAAAGTGAGAAGAAATTGTACTTTACAAGACATATGGGAATATACTGGAAGTAAACTATGTTTCTACAGTTCAGTGTTTTAAAGAGATAACCAAGCAGGCTTTGGGAGGCTACAGACATAACTAATATCACTTTTGTATGTGAGCGTGACAGAAAACCCCAAAAAGAACCCCTACAACAGAGTAAAATATGAGAATGGCTCGAATTACAGAACCACTGGGGCTGTGGTCAAGCTCATTAACTGCTCCCAGGCCACTGGCCAAAGCCAGGTTACCAGCCCCCAACAGATCAGGACAGGCTGGCCTGTGAAATGGGTTTGTGCACTCACACAAACCCTCATTCCCTTCACCACAAATAACCCTGAGAAATAAAAGAAACTCCCTAACTTTTTATGGCAAATCTAACCCAAACAGAATTCATTGGCAATAAAACCTGAATGGGCATGAGGCTACTTCTAGTCTTTCTTCACCCTAAATGGTGTGAAGAGTCGTCCATTTCTTTGCAGCAAAACTCATGTTTCATTAACCTGAGGATGGTGCAAAATATGCAGTATATGCACTGAATTTTATTTCAAAAATCTGATAAGCGTTTAATTCCTAAATATATCTGGCCCCAAGGATATCAGGTAAAGAACTGTGGGGACTTCCTTAAAGTGTGAATTAACTGGGGACATCAAAGACACTCTGCTTACAATTTACCTGGAATCCCAGAATAGACTTGGCATTAGAAAAGGCTTGATCAGAAAACCACCTTTTCCAATGTGTAGAACTACCTACTAGAAAGAAACATTTCAGACCCTCGGAAATACTTATCAATTGAGTCAGTGAAAGAACAATTCCGATGAAGCAAACCTAATTTCCAAATTAAACTTATTTTGGATTTTCCAAAGTACATGCAAAATGTCTTACAACTACCTGGTCTCAATGTCCATCAAGAAAAATCAAGTAAATCAAAACCATAATCTAGGTCATTCAAACTTAAAAATATACTAGTGTCCAACACACAGTTTCCTAAAATTTGGCTTTATTGGCATAAATTACCTGTGAAGATACTTTAAAACTCAACTAAGAAACAAAGTAAAATTTCTGCTTGAAAGCCTCCCAAGTGATGGAAAACTGGCTTACATACATAAAAATAAGGTGTCGCATGCCTTTTTCCTTCCTAGGGATAAATTTTGAAGCTCTGTGAATATCTAAAATTACAAGGTGCAGGCAAGAAACACTGTTTACACATTTGCCAACACAGAACACAGATCCAGAAACATCCTCTCAGCATCGACAATATGAAAGAGACTCGAAATGTTATGGGGTGACAGACAGAAAAGCAAAGACCTGGAGAAGAAGTCACACCAAGCACCCTTGTCAGGGGCCTCCAGAAGGAGCATGGCCTGGGCAGGAGCACAGCACAGTGGGGACAGGCAAAGGAATCCTGGTTCCGAGGCCACCCAGGTCTGAGCTGCCTACCAGCAAGTGGAGCGGCCGGAGCGGCAGAAGGAAACCATGGGTGCCAACTGAGCACCCACTCTGAGCCAGGCTCAAGGCCAGGGACCCACGAGTGCCTCCTCCACCCAGAGCCTGCCAGGCCCCCTTGCTGTTTTCACCCTCTACCACTGGACAGAAACTACATCTCATTCATTGTGCACTACCCACGGCCAACCCCAAACTGCTATCAGGAGAGCCTCCAACCCGGGCCACACATTGAGAACTGCTGAGATTTGGGGTTTTTTTCCCCCACTAGGGAAAGAATTTTTTAAAAAGAAAAAACTGGGTAATTTAATTACAAATTGTGTGGGTCACCTCCCATCAGCTGATGGCAGTTACTTGAGTAACCTAACCTGTGCAACACAAATAGGGAATGTGGGTGAAATACAATGTTGGAGAGATATTTTCACGTTTCCAGTCAAGAAATTTTCCATGCACTCCTTTGTTCTTTTTTTTTGTAATAGCCAGGAAGGGCCAGCTCTACACCCACAAATCACAGGGAAGTCAGAGGAAGTGGGGAAGAAAGACGACGTCTCTTTAATTTTGCACGCATGATGTTTGCAACCACTAAGGTCATACCTGCGTGTGGTGACTGACAACTTTTCAGCTTGATTCAAAGCAAACAGCTGCTGGTTTGATTGCCTAGCAACTAAAAATTGATGAATGACCCTTAAGATGAATAACTACCATAAATCACCTCATTCAAACTCTCCGAGAAAAAAATTAAAAAACAATGGTTTTCATGACATTTGCTGCACTCCATAATGTGCCGTGATAAATTTGGCCTTCTTGTGGATGCACAGTTGTGGCTGCTAAAGTTGAGTCACTTTTGTTTTGTTTCCTGTCTTCTATATTTCCCGGCGCTCTGGGCCCTCCGTAAGGTGCATTCCTAGGGAATGCACCTAGGCTCTTTCAGAGACATCAGCTCTGAGTGCCTGTCAGTCACTCGAAGACGAAGACGGCAGGAGCTGCTGAATCTCTCGGCACCAGACAGCTTTTAATCAGGAAACGGCAATCCTACATCACAAAGGTGGCAGGGGACCCCGTGCATTAATAACAGTTACAATATATTTAGTGTAATGATTTGACCTCGGCCAACATTACAGACGCCATGATTCATAGGAATTTGATAAACTACTTCCTGTTTGTAAAGATTTCTTATGTTCCTAAAAGGCCAAGAATGTGCCTTTAACTTGCAATTAAACATAGACCTATATACCATAGTAAAACTGAGAGAAGATCTTGTTTGTCCTTAAAATACCAACATCAAAACTATCATGAGCCTGTCTATAAGCAGAGGTATGAGGATGGAACGGATTATTTTTCCAGACGTAACTTTACTGTTTTTACCTAACATTCAAAAGCAGGTGCCAGCAATCTCCCACACCATCTTTCTTTGTCCCTCTCTTTTTGTTCCACTGAGCTTTTTTTTTTTTTTCTTTTTCTTAAGGTTAGGTAGAAATTATAAGCAAGGAAGCTCCCAAGAAAACCAATCTGACACCCAATGTGGGTTAGCACTTCTTTTAAAATGGAAGAAAGGTTCCTGTTTTCTTTTTTCACCCACCATTACCAGCACCCAGGGTCTGCTCTGTGTCATAAACTGTCTCACTTACCTGTCCTAGGGGGAGCCAGGGCTTCCCCACAGCGGGGGTTCAGAAGTCACTCAACAAGCAAGCAATTGTGACTGTGACACAGGCACCATGCTGGGCTCTGATGGTGGAAGAACAAGATAGCCCTGCCCTCATGGGGCTGAGCATCTATGGGGGACACAAAAAAGTCAGTGAACAACTTTTTAAAGAGACAAGTGTTCTGATAGGTCCCCCTAAGTGGCACTTGCAGAAATGAGTTCACACCTTCAGACTGTAAGCTCTGAAAGTTGAGGAGTACCCAGAGCTGGAAAGAAAGTTACTTTTGTTCAGTAGACCGTACAAGTCCACGAAACTTTCTATATTTAAAAAAAAATAAAGGTGGGGGGGAAAGGTACAGTGGCTCATGCATGTAATCCCAGCAACTTCAGAAGGCCAAGGGAGGAGGATTTCTTGAGCCCAGGAGTTTGAGACCAGCCTGGACAACATAGCAAGACTTTATCTCTACAAAAAAAACATCAAAAAATTAGCTGAGCGTGGTAGCACATGCCTGTAGTCCCACTACTCAGGAGACTAAGGCAGGAAGATCACTTGAGCCCAGGAGGTCAAGGTTGCGGTAAGCTGTGATCATGCCGCTGCACTCTAGCTTGGAGGACACAGTGAGACCCTGTCTCAAAAAAAGACAGGAAACAAAGGGGGTTTGTAGGATTTGTAGTCCAAGCCACACCCCAGCATCAAAGCTGAAGTGGGCTTTGGGGAAAACCCGCAGGACGGGTGACCCAGCACAGCCATCTGGCAGCCCCAGCAATGAGGTACCTGGAGATGGCAGGTCACCGCAGGAGGCCACAGGCGGGCCAGGGCAGCACGCCCAGCCAGGCCAAACTGCAGCCAGCCCCTCACTCACTTTGAGAGCTCCTCCGCCTACCATGTGCATCCAAACCCCTGAAACAGGAAGACAAAATAAAACAACGTAAACAACAAATAAAATGAGTCAGGGTCCAAGGGCCATGACCCAGACAGCTAATGCGTCTGGCCCAGGTATCAGGTGCACAGAGAACTGCATTAGAAACAAGGCAAGTCCCCGCTTGCTCCTTGGGACTGCATGTATGCAGAAGCTTCTGGGACCATGTCGCAGAAAGAAGGGACACATTTGCTACGTAGTTCTGCACCACCATTTCCTAGGAAGAGAGCTATAAGGACCAATCTTTGAGAGGTTCAACTTTGGATGGGCTGCTCCTGTAGATCAAGCTCCCTCAGAGCCCAACTCCCTGCAGGGCCAATGTCAATAGCTGTGCCATATCGAAGAAAATGAAAAAGACCGGTATTAATTAGGTCGATGAGACTGCTTATATTGCATATGGTACCACCTTTAAGCATTCGAAGATAACTGTGCCTGCTCCCCAAAGCATCATGCTCCTGACATGGAAGAGTTTAGACTTCATTTGTCTTCCTAAATACAAATGGCCATTCTCTGTAGCACTTAGGAGAGGTTGGCCAGCATCTTTGCTGTTTCCCTGATAATGAGAAGCTCTGGGGCACATCTGAGCATATCAGTGTTCTTTAAAGACAGAGAGGAGATCCACTTAGAAAGCAGCCTTTAATGCACATTGGTGTGGCCAGGGTCCGTTCCACCATCCATGCCGCCTCAGCATCTCTGACTGTCCCTGGTAATGCCTTAGCGGGCAGAACCCACTGGACAGGACAATCCGGCATGCTGTCCCTTTAAGACTGAAATGCTTGTTTCCTTTCAGTAAGAAGAGTAAATCACGCTATAGTGAGTTGAGCTTTGAAAAAAGCATCCATCCATTAAAGTTCATGGATCCGTGTTTTCAGGTTGTCCCTCCCCTGGCTGTGTCTCAAGTTACAGCCTTGTACAACCCAAGTCTAAATAATATTCACCATGATAAATGACACCATAACTCCGATATCCACAATCAATCTTTGCTTTAAAGATACATCCATCTTCAATAATGTTGATGGGGATTCTGTAAAATGGGAAACGTGACTGTCTTCCAGACCTCCTAACGGTGGGGGAAGGAGGCTCTGAGTGATGGCTGTCAGCACACATCTGGCTGCAAAAATAAATTAGCCTTATGCAGACAAATGAAAGGGCCGGCTCTGCCTAGGAAACAGCCACTCCTGAGCAATGGCTAATTTATAGGACTTCTTTCTGGAAAGTTCCTGGCTGAGGCAACAGTCTCCTTCACTATCTCTTTAAAAGATATCTGATGCTGTAAATAACTTCAGTGTGGTAGGGACCATACAAAGTACAAAGGGATGGGAAGGAGAGAAACAATAACTTTTCTCACATTCTCATACATGATTAAAATGCAAAATTCTACTCTTCAAGGGGAAAAAAAAAACATTTATTTTAGCCAAATCCTTTTCTATTTTAACAGCATGCTCTCCTCTGGCTGACTTTTTTTTTTTTCTTTTCACTTTTTTTTGGTGGTTTTCTAGAGGTTTCGGAATTCATATAAAAAGTAAACAATCTGCGGGTAAAAAGGCAGCCTTTCTCTCTCTCCTCAAAAATATTCTTTTTAGCAACTTTTCTACTCAAACCTCATCCCTGTCTTTATGCAGGCAAGAATGGGGTTACAAATTCTAAGCAACAGAGAGAAAGAAGAAACATCTATCGGGTTTAGTAGGTGGTTTCAAAAATAGCCTGGAGTAAAACACTTATTAGGCAGACTCAAAAAAAAAAGACCAAACTTCTGCCAGGAGTGGGGGACCTACTTCTTCTGATACAAGGGAAACACTTTAGTGCTGGCTTTTTATGTCTCTGACCTTGTCTCACCACTGAGGATCATTTAGGGCTCTCATTCTCAAAGCCTGCTAAAACGTGGGGGGAAGAGGAGGATCAGGGTCGTACTCTATGTGAGGAAAGCAGGAACTCCGTGGGGTGTACCTATGGAGAGATGTGGGCTTGTTTGTTCCCAAGCTTGGAACAGTGGCTCATTTGGGTCTCAGAACCTTCTTGGGCAGGACCTCGGAGCAGTTGCTGTGGGCTGAGGTGGGGAGGGTTAATTCTGTGAAGGTTGAAGGACTTACAGTAATGCTCTGAAGACAGAAACATCACAGGCTTTCCTGGCAAGGGGCTCACAGAGAGTAGGAGGGACTGCAAAATGAACTCTCTCAGGCTTTGTCGGCCACGGTTCCCAAGGCCCAGCCTGGCCCCTTTGATAAATGACACGTGTCATTCTGTCAGAGGCTGACACTGCAGCTGGGAGGGCTGGTGATGCATGGCTCCAGTGAAAAGGAAATCAACTTTTTGGCACCGAGTGAGTCTGTGCCCTGTATAAGGATTTTTGTTTCTCAAAAAGTGAAAGATAGACTTAGGATTAAAAAAAAAAAAGTTGAAAAACAGATTGAACGACAGCTTACACTTAACATAAATTAACTCAGTAATGGCAAAATGTGCTAGCCTGTGATAAATAAAAGCTACATTAGTCAATTATTAATCACACTCTAACTTGTAGCCAGACCCATGACTTAAATCTGGGGCCCAAGCCGCCTCACAGATAAGACAGTGCCTGATAGATGTCTTCCAGAGAGTAATCAGCAAGGAATCAAAGACTTCGTGGGCTCACCAATGGGAACAAATAGAAGATTCTGGAACCTCAGGGTAGGGTGAGCGGGGAGCAAGAGACCCACTCTTTGCAGATACCAAATATCTCCTACTGCTTAAGGAAAATTAAATGTAACACTACATCCAAACACCTTTTTTTCCATCAGGATTTTAGTTGCTTTGAATATTTAAGACATTTGTACACTGGGAACATATGCTTATATTTGTATATAAGACTTTGCCTTGAAAATATGTTGCTAGTCTTGTCCCCAGACCTCCTGAGTTACATCTTTTCTTTTTCTTTTACATCTGATCCCTGCTAAGGAGATTTTCCTAAAGATAGCACATATTTCCAAACTAATTGCTTAGCACAGATTATAATTTAAGCCTCACACTTCACCAAACGAATTGACGTTTGACATTCTAGATAAAAATGCACGGTCAAGTGCAAACCTGCCTCTCCACCCAGTTCTCTTTTGGCTGAGTTCTAAACAACCTGTCTAACAATAACAACAACAAAAATCAACAGGGAAAGTCTATTCTCAAAAAACGTATGGCTCTGAGGTACTGCTATTCTTCATAATAAAGAACATTAAGTAAAACCCACCACCAGGATATTGTCTTCCATTAACTGCTGTCCGCTGTGCTCAGGATGACGTGCAAGTCCACCACCACCTCTCCTTGGGAAAACCCTTTCCCTTCAGGCCCAAAATGGATAGGGTGGTCAGTTGTGTCACCGCCACCACTGCACGCTGATGAGTTTCTTTCCAGATAGAGGGGCTCTAATTTCCAGTGTCCAGAAGACCCGCTGAGGTCATGGGGAACTTTCGATGTTCAAAAGGACACACTGAGGTTATGGGGCAAGTGGACAGAGATGGGCCAGTCTGAAGAAAGCCCCATGGACAGGCCATCATGCTCACACACGGACAGAAGTGACTGTTAGAAGGCACACCCCTGACACCCCTTGAGCTCCAAAGCCAGGCTCACCTAGTGCCATGCCTTATTTGCAAACAGTAGATGTTTAAGAAACTGCTGAATTCAACTCAAAATATTTTTCTTTAAAAAGCTATAGGCATGTTTCCAACCTCATCATCCGTGAGGAAGGTGGCCGTGAAGCCAGGAGGCATTTCCTAGTGGCCTGTGTATCCGCCTTCATGCACACCCACGCCCAAGAACCACCAAACCCTGCCCCATGCCACTTCTGGGTCTTATGTGCAAGGACACATTTCCATATGCCTTGACATGAAAACAGCGGGAGGGCCCAGAAGTTGATTCCGGCTGACTTCCAATTTTATAAGTAGAAATAAACTCAAATTTTACCAAAAGCAAATTCTCTGAGCACAACCAGCTTTTCTAAAAAAATAAAATAAAGGACAGCTGTTGCTTCAAGACAGTGACGCCCTCCAATTCAGGGGTGCTATGGATGGATTCAACAAATTGCACAGTTGTACAATAGGACACTTCTGGAATTCTCTAAGACTATAAATTTTTTGTTTACAGAGAAGGAAACTGAGGCTTGAGAAAGAAAGAAAAAAACAGCAGAAGAACAAAGACCCAGGCCTCCACCCCACAGCCAGCATTCCCCCAGTACACTAGGCTGTACCCAAGCATCGATTCAAAGTCAACCTTCTGAATTTAAACACACACAATTAGCAGGCAGGCTCCAAATCGAGTCCAAATGTTTAAAAGAGCCGATAAAGGCAATGGTTTCTGAGATGGCTATAAATAAGAGCATGAGGGAAGAAAAAAATCATACATTAAAACCCAGACCGATGTTTAAACTTCTTCCTTCTTCCAGCTGAAATATAATTTTTCTTTAGTCCATAAAAAATTCAGATAGTGTGCAGAATGTTTATATATTACCAAGGTCTCTCTTTAAAAGGTTTATACTTTTACTTTATGACCTGTCCTTGATTTGACACTTCCGCTCATCAGAAAGGGATTTATAAAATAATCCTGAAGGTGAGGAACAGACATCTGTCAGGGACTAGCTGGGTTTCACGATGCGAAATTTAAGAAGAGAAAGAAATCCCGTTAAGCTCTCTTTAGTCACCAATAGACATCAAAGGTAATAATTAAAGAAGACAGACGTCATAAAACATAAATTTATGTCTCTTTTAATAATGCACAAGCACCGTAGTGTGTAAAACATCTATTAGGTTGAAAGAACATGAAACGTTCCAATAAGAAAAATCTATGTTTTGTTTGGGGGTATTTTCCCTTCCTTTAAAAAAAAAAGTGAGGATCTTTTTTTTTTTTTTTTTTTTTTACAAGTTTAAACTGAAGTCTTTCAAAACCTTTGCCATCTGTGGGTACATGAACTATGAATGACCCCAAATGATTTGCACTCTGCTCAGAATCCCTTAGAAAGCACGGGAAAAAGTATCATTAAGAATGACTGATGACTGTCAGTCATGGTTGACCTCATCCAGGCTTTGGTCTCTGCCTCAGTAATAAGCTGGCCTTTATTAGTACCAACACTCCATAAAGGGGGTGTGTTTAGTCACAGGATAGTGGCCTTCTAATGCCCATTGCTTCTCTCTGAAAGATTGATTAGTGCTCATTTTTACTGCCTTCCCAGCACATGCAGGGCCAGGCTGCAGAGAATCAAGCCTGCAAACCACAAACTGGAGTGAGGAGGTGGGAAAGGATGTCTAGAAAGAGACGTGGGCTGCAGGAGTGGGGACAGTTTTTGTTGTTGTTGTTGTTTGTTTTAAGAAATCCGCCTTAACTACAAAAAGCCCCAACTACAAAATTTCATATATATACGTTCTATTCCTAGGCCAGGAGAAGAAAGGCCAGGAAAAGCGACTGTCTGTGAAAAAGGAACTGAAAGAGCTACTTACGTGTTCTCTTGTCTTAAAAACAGAAGGGGATCCTGGCCTGTAACTCCCTCACTCTAAAATCAGCAGTTAGGAGCAAATCCGTGAGGATGCTGCCTGCAGAATTAGGCCTCATAACCAGCCTGACATCAAAATACCAAGATGTAATTATTACCCATTAAAACTGAACATGTGTGAAACTAAAAAAATCTTCCCCATATGAGCACATAAAAACCCATCTCCCGCTTTTGTATTAAACTACTAAATTATTTTTAAGAAGCAATTGCTATAGAAACAGACAAACGAATTTATATATATAAAATCTCCATGTATCCCTAAATCCCTCGTACCGCCTCCACTCTCGTTGAGATAACGGAGTGCCATGAATTCCCAAGAGGAGGAACGGAGGAATAAATGTATTATTATCTTCATCATCACCCTACACCCATCATGAGATACCAAGTACTGCAGTACAGGGGGAGTGAGGCGCGCTGCTATATAATACTCCGAGCAGGTGCTCTACAGAACAAATGAAGAGAACGCATCCCATGTGGGTCTCCTCCTTTCCAAATACGTCTATAAACAAATTTAGTTTACAGGGTGATTAATTTGCAGAACCCCTTTGGGAATAAACCACTGAAGTCTAATGCCTTCGGCCCGTAACTCCCAAAAATTTAACCAAACACCACAACGAGAGCCCTACCTTCAGAAAACTGCTTGAGAACCTTGGGATTAGGTTACCAGGTACACAGGCACCTGCTGGATTCGAATGTGTCTCCACAAAAAAATAGGGGAAAGGTGAATGGGGGAGTCTTTGAGAACTGAGTTTAAACACAGACTCCCTAGAGCAAACAGTTAGCTAGAGGGAAAGGACTGGTAAGAAGCACCCTCCCGGGACCTCTGAGGACACGGTAGCTGTCACCAGCATTACACCTGTGCTGCTGGAGGGTCTGAGCCCTGGACCCTCCCTCCACTCCCTTCCACTAACTTCCTGAAGCTCAGCATAAGGAGGGGAGGAGGAGTCAGCAGAGAAAGGAACCAAGGATTTTTTGTGAACCTCGCAGTTTTAAGAGAGACCTCCTCTCCTCAAGAGCTTTTGAGACACTAATTTTTTCAGCAAATGAAAAGTGGGGGTAAAGACAGGCTTAAAAACCACCTCTACATGCTTGCCATCCACCTAGGTCATCCACCTAGGTATGAGATTCTTTCTGCTTCCTTTTTCTAAAATAAATTCTTACTATTGATTTTCAACAACAAATAATAGTTCTGTACCCACCAGAAAAAAGTAAGGAAACTTTTCTACTGCAAAAATAAGGCACTGCTGGGTAACACCATTCCCTTTCAACACAATCACACAGACCATACAGCTATAAAATACAGACCTTTGTATGCATCTTCCTTTTGAAATCCCCCAGAGTACTAGTTTCATTAAGATTATCAGTGTTTCATGTACAGACAACGCACTGGGTACTAACAATCTGAATTACTTCCTGGTTGACTTAGTATATTTATTAGAATATTTATTTCCCATGACTTTCTGGACTTAAAGCAGTTTCCCTCAATTTAAAATACACACACACACACACACACACACACACATACACACACACGTATATATAAAAATATATATATTTTCTCAAAGTTTGGGGCCAGTTCAAAAGGATTTATGCACAGCATAGTCATGCTAGGGTATTGTTTATGGTCATATTATTTGCCCGGATTTGGCTTTTCTCGATGCCAGTACCTTCCCAGGTAACAATAAAGCACAGCAGGAAAAAACAGACATGTTTTACTGTTATTTTCATGTAGCTAAGAACTGAAGCAGGGCAGGCTCTTATAGAGTATTACACAGTTTACTGCATTAATAATGGGATGCCCCACTGCTGTGACACATTCTGTACTTGAAATAAATATTAGTCACAATACTTGCGTTTTAAATCCATATATTTTAAAGCCAGCTGTAACAATGACACAGGCACCAGGGATGACTTGCCAATAAGGCATATTAACCACTTTGGAAAGAGCCTTCAGTTCAGTTCAGCATTCATTGGTATGTCGTACCACTGCTTGCTATGAATCTTGCAGCTGGCTTTTAAAAATAGTAAAATGTAATAAATACAGGTTTCTGAAAAGTTCACATTCCCAAGTCAGAATGTATACTGACCTTCACTGCTGATTTAATTTATTTCATCATATGATCTTGCTGAAGATGCACTTTACTTTTAACTAAAAACTGAGGATATTTTTTACAACCAAATTTTCTAAAACTCGACTCAGTCTCTACCCATCACTCGTTCCTATAGATCCTGCCTTCGAGCCTGCTGCGGAGTGGAATTTATAAGCGTGTAAGTACTTGACCTATATTTACCATATACTAATTTTCTCCAGAAAGGAGCTAGGGAACAC